>CM052441.1:36712494-36817518 GCA_028533085.1 Varecia variegata | reverse complement strand
GAATATTCTTTTCTATCCCTTTACCTTGAGTCTGTGTGAGTCCTTGCAAATTAGATGCACTTATTGGAGACAGTGAATTCTTGAGATATGTTTTTCCATCCATTCGGCCAGTCTATGCCTTTTAAGTGGGGCATTCAGACTGTTCAAATTCAGTGTTAATATTGATATGTGGGCTACTGTTCTGTTCATCATGTTGGATGATACCTTGTTGTTCCGTTTTCCTTCTTGTGCTGTGAGCTTTAACTTTGGGTGATTTTTACACTGGTGGGCATGAAACTATAAAAATTCTAGGAGAAAACATACAAAAAACTCTTCTAGAAATTAGCCTAGGCAAAGAATTTATGACTAAGACTCAAAGACAAATACAGCAACAACAAAAATAAATTAATGGGACTGAATTAAATGAAAAAGCTTCTGCTCAGCAAAGGAAATAATTGACAGAGTTAACAGATAACCCACAGAATAGGAGAAAATATTCACAAACCACATCCGATAAAGGGCTAATATCCAGAATCTACAGACAACTCAAACAAATCAGCAAGAAAAACAAACCCCTTTAAAAAGTGGGCAAAAGGCATGAATAGACAAATGACCAACAAATATATGAAAAAATGCTCAACATCACTAATCATCAGTAAAATGCAAATTAAAACCACAATGAGATACCACCTTACCCCTGTCAGAATGGCCATTACTAAAAAGTCAAAAAACAACAGATGTTGGTGTGGATGCAGAGAGATAGGAACACACATTCACTGTTGATAGGACTGCAAATTAGCATAATGTCTGTGGAGAACTATGGAGATTCCTCAAAGAAATAAATGCAGACTTACCATGTGATCTAGTAATCCCATTACTGGGTATCTACCCACAGGAAAAAAGTCATTTTATCAAAATGACACCTGCGTTCAAATGTTTATTGCAGCACAATTCACAATTGCAAAGATGTGGAATCAACCTAAGTGCCCATCAATTCATGAGTGGATAAAGAAAATGTAATATATATATACACACACACACACACACACACACACACACGCACACACCATGGAGTACTACTCAGGTATAAAAAGGAATGAACTAACATCTTCTGCAGCAACTTGGATGGAACTGGAGACCATTATCCTAAGTAAAGTATCTCAGGAATGGAAAAACAAACACCACATGTATTGTCTAATAATTGGGAGCTAAACAATGGGCACACGGGCACAAAGAGATGTAAAGGACATTGGAAACCAAGAAGGAGAGGGATAAAGACTCACATATCAGGTACAATGAACACTATTTTGGTGATGGGCACAACAAAAGCCTCAACTTAAACCTTATACAAGGTAACAAAAACATTTATACCCCCCTTAAAACTTTGAAATAAGAAAGAAAACCATAGAGAGTCTGCAATTTATTCTACTTTCAAGCTAATGAGTTAGCATGCCACTGTTTTATGGATGCTGGCAGAAGATGTGAGCTCTTAGTACTCAAGAGCTTTATTCCTCAAGGCACAGCCAGCAGCAGGAGCATTATGTTTGTGGCTATTCTCCTTGCCTCCCAAGTCCCACTTGGGTCACAAAGGGTGCACATACCATGAGTCACACCTGAAGAACCACAAGTTTAGAGAACCCTCATTTTTCATAATAGGCAGAAAGCAAACCTGTATGACCTCTGCTCCAGAGAGAGAAATGATCTTCAACATACTGAACAGGAAGCAAACCTGCCCTCTACTCCATAGGAAAACATTGTCTCTACCTTCTAAAGCTGTTTGCTCTTTGTGAAGATAAAAGTAATCAGTGTCTCTGTTGGAGAACATGCAGAAACTTGAAAGACCCATGGAGAGTTGTCTCCGAAAACACATTTCTAAAAGTAAGACGTTAATTACAAGACAATGTCTGGTAGAGATGTATTAACTATAATGACCCTTGGAAGGAGGAGTTCAAACTACACATGTCCCATCCTCCTAACATTATAACCCTTTCTCCACCCACTCCTAGCCCCTTCCCCAAGCATGCACTTTCCTTCCTGATAATAAGATCTATGATACTTTCAAATGGTTTTTTTCTACTAGCCACAGACATGAGTCATGTTTAATGCTCAGTCACACAAATTATGGCAATCCTTATCAGTAGTTTACTTCTTCATTTTCCTCCTAGTTCTTATTTTCCATTTACTTTGTATAATATATTGCATATGCTCTGTATTATAAACTGCCTTAAATTATTTTAGGAAAGAAGCTGCTATATATTTTTTAAATAAATGCCAAATATGGAAAGATTGTACAGACCAAAATAGTTAACTACTTTGAACAGTTTCAAAACAGATAAACCATCTATAATCTCTCCAAAGACATTACAAAGCACTTTTTCATGTTTATTTATTCAATAACTATTACCCAAACTTCTCTAAAATATTGGAAACATAAGGATAAAGAATATCATGACAATGAATAAAACAAGCCATATAATTTTAAAATTCATATTGTTTATTGGTAAGAATAGCAAAATGTTTATTATATAAAAATATGAGAAATATAAAGAAGAAAAATTATCCACAGTACACCACCAGCCAGACATAAACAGTGCTAACTTTTAAATGTAGTTACATGTCAATTTTTATATATAAAATATCTGTTGAGGTATATTACATAATCAAATTGCATATGTACAGATTATTTACTAATTTTTTACTTAATATTTTATCATGAGCATATTTAAAATATGCCATTGATATTATTTTTTAAAATGTAAGTTTTTAAATGGCCACAGACATTTTTTCATCACACAGCCAGACTCCAATTTATTAAACAATTTTCCTAAAGTTTACTATTTAAGTTGTTTATAATTTTTCTTAGTAGTAATTCCACAGCACACCATCTTGTATACAAATATTTGTCTGTATTTGTGATTATTTCCTTGGAACAGTGTGACAGTTGATTTTGAATATCAACTTGGCTGAATTAAAGGATACCCAGGTAGCTGGTAAAGCAGTATTTATTCTCAATGCTGCAGTAGGCACTGAGCCTGTCCCTCTTCAGCGGAAAGGGAAATCCAGCTTGTTCAGCATTTGATTAGAATGATCAAGCTGCGGCAGGTTTGTCTGTGAGAGGTTTCTGGAGGAGACTGGTGTGTGAGTCAGTGGACTGAGTGGGCCAAGTTCTGCCCTCAGTGCAGCCAGGCACCCCCCAATCAGCTGAGGGCCTGGATTGAACAAGAATGAGGAGGAAGGGCAAACATTTGCCCTCTCTCGTAGAGCCCGGAAGCTCTTCTTCTGCCCATGGACATCAGAACTCCAGGTTCTCCAGGTTTTGAACTCTGAGACTCACACCAGCGGTCTCCCAAGGCTTAGACCTTTGGCCTTGGAATGAGAGTTACACCATTGGCTTCCTTGGTTCTGAGGGCTTCAGACTTAGACTGAGCCACGCTACTGGCTTCCCTGCTACTCCATCTTGCAGAAGCCTATCGTAGGGCTTCTCAGCCTCCATAAGCACTTGAGCTAATTCCATAATAAATCCCCTCTCATCTCTCTCTCATATTAAGTATCTCATCAGTTCTGTGTCTCTGGAGAACCCTGACTAAAACAGATTCCTGGAAATAAAATAACTAGGTCAAATAACTAGTCTTAAGGCTCTTGAGACACATTGGCAAGCTGCTTTCTGTCAGGTGTGGTTTTGGAAGGTGTTGTCCTGGTTCTTTGGCTCCTTGCTAGGAAGAACTGCAAGCAGAGCTGGTGCAACGGAGTGATGACAGACATGGAGCACTTCCACACAAGCAGCTTTTACTGCAAAGCGAAAGTAAGTTCCAGATAGAGGAACCGGTCTGTTCCCATGCGTGGAGATGACCCTGAGTTTTAAGACAGAGTATATAAAGTACAGTACACTCTCAAGGTCAGTAGAGAGCAGACTGCTCCAATAAGGACCAGCATCATCCCAGGGTTAGGGTCTGTTCTTCATGCTAATCCCTAATAATATGTTAATCTGGGATGGAATATTCATATCTTTTCAGGGAAGTGGCTGGAGATTCCCACAATCATGTGCCCTCCCATTTTCTATCCTTCTATGGCTGGCTCTGGACCTGTCATGGTCCTAGGGGGTATGAGTTTTACTATGTTAAGAAGGGAAAGGTTACCTTTGGTCATAAGCTCCTAGCTTCTGTGCATGCTTCTCGTCAGGAAAAGTCCCTAAACTCAAGTTCTTACTGTTGTGGTTTCTATTCTCTGTTTTTATTGGTCCCGACCCTCAGCCCTTGACCACATCCCCCTACCGCCTGCCCTGCCACCTGCATACCCTCATCTCTACCTAACACTGTCTAGAAAAGTTGAATCAATTTATACTTCTGCCAACCAAGAGTGCCCGTTTTACCTCAACCTTACCAGCACTGAGAATTACTTTATATGTTGGATTAACAAATTAAAAATAGAGTCTCAATGTTTTAATTACATTTCTTTTGTATTGAGTAAGATTATTTTTAAATACATTTCTTGGTCAGGCAAATATCTTCTGTGCTGAATGATTTATTTGTTGATTTAGCTCCCCCTTTTTTTCCTATGGAGAATTATGGTTTTTCTTATTGATTACCTGAGATCATTAGTATTAAGGACATTTTTTCCTGTCGTATTTGTGGTTAATGCTTTTTTTTTTTTAACACATTTTCCATTTTCTTTTGAAGTTTGATCTTGATCAGAAATATGAAACCAGTAAAATATGTCTTTTATTATTTATTGCATTAATTTTATGATTTTAAATTCCTTGTCAAGTCTGAGATCCATTAAATATTTTCTGATATATTCTGATTTTGTGAACGGCAGAAGTATCATGTTTTATATTTCAACCTTTAATCTATCCTAGATCTGGCTAGACTCCCAAATGCCAAAATGGCAACAGATTATTCACCCAACTCCAGAAACAGTACTGTGGAATCCAGCACCAGAAGTGGTGCAGAAAGCCAATCCTGAACTTGAGTTCCTTTCTTCCCAGCACTGACTTCTACAGATATGAGCTCCACTTCCCCAAACAGACCCTCACCTGACTTTGACTTTTAAGCGTTCTGTGATCTAGAGTCTAAAAACTGTATTTGGTGGCAGGGCAGCAGCATGTGCGTTGTGGTTTGGCCAAGAGTTCTCCAGTTCATGTATCTAAACACACTCTTTTAACCACATTTTCAACTCCACTCCCTGGTCTTCAACTTATACATAGCTAGAGGGAATGTCCCTCTGTCCTCTTTTTGAGACAGCTCCTCCTCACCGTGCCCTTTAGTGAGGAATCTGCATCATGCATAGTTGACTTGTCTACTAAATTCCCTATAGGTAGGTTGTGAGGATGCTTGGCATTAGCATGGCCTGTTTCTGACTCTGAAACCAGATTGCCTAGGTTTAAATTACATTCCCCTCATGCAGGAACTGTGTAAACTTGGGCAAGTAAATTAACCTTTCACCTGACTGTTGAGAGCTCCTCTGCTGTGGGGCTCCACAAGGAAGGCAAACATGTTATGTTCTAGATCCATCCAAAGAGGTCCATCCACAGAACTTTTCACTAGACCTCCTTGTCACCAATCCTCAAATCCTGCTCTTTTCTCAGATCTCCCTTATAATATGTCTACATCATTAGCTATCACTCATGATTTGGTACAGAATTGTACCTCAGTCCAATTTCCTTCCGGAAAAGTAAACACCCAGATATACAGTCATCTTCTAATCTAAAGCATCTAGGGTTGCATTTCTAAAACTTTATTATGCATACATGTCAGTTGAAAATCTTGCTAAAATGAAGACTCTGATTCAGTGAGCCTGGGGATTCTCCAATTCCACATTTCTTAAAAAGTTCCCAGGTGATGCTACTGTTGCTGTTGCTGGTCAAAGGTGCCTTCTACTTCTTGCTTATCAGGTTCTATCATCGTGATGTCTTGTGGGATGGCAAAATTATCAAAGTCCCTCAGTCTTGACCAATGTATAGAGCCAGCGAGTTGATATAAAACTGAAGCAATATGATGAAAGTATAAGAATATCCCTGCCTAAAAGTGAAACAATCCACTTATATGATTATTTGGGGATTATTATTAGGATTATTTTAGGTTTATGGGTATACAGAAGATACAGTCACCAAATCGACAGCTGTTTATCATGTGCCAGAAACTCCAATGCAACCGCAGCTACAATTGAATTTGCAACTTGATTAAACTTGTGATAATACATAGTTATTTTCTAAGTTCCATCACTCAAATGTTTGACAAGTTACTGTCACCTGATTTCCTCAGGGATAAGCATTTCATTCGGTTAGCTGTTTTATTAATTAAGGGGAACTCCAGGGACTTCCAATTCATACTTTCTCTTATGAACTAATATGTTACTCCATATGTCAGAGAAACAAAGATGAGGATGCTGCCAGATACTGAAAAAAGTATATTCCTACTATACATTAAGGAACTGACAAAACAGAACACAGAATAGCTTCGTGGACTTGCTCCATCTATCTCACTATGAGATAAACTGAGACCAAAACTCCACTTATTACTTGAATTCTGTAAGCCTCCACTCTAAAGAGTACAGCACAGATAGCATTCTGAGCTCACAGCAAATAGCTCCAAACCAGTGTTCTATAATCCTACAAAAATCTGGGTATTTCCTTACTTAATCCTAACCCTAACCCTCAGTATATTCTGATCCTGGAAGTCATTGCAAATCCCTTTAGGGAAAACCAGGTGGTGGATTTACTGAAGTCGCTGAGTCTGTCAGTTGCCACAGGTCTAGAGCTATAACTCAAGTCATAGCAACACAAGCCAAGGCTTTTGTTCATCAGCCCTAGAGTTCTTTTAGTTATGCATACTAATTTATACCTTGGAAGGGTATCCATCTATTTCAGGCCTGAGGATCAGTTAGACACCACAAATATCTCAACCCTGCTGCCTACTGGAGTAACCACATCCACCTTGACCCTGGAGGTTAACTGTTGATTCCTGGCTTCTGCTACCCCAGGATCCCATCATTCCCACTGAAAATGGGGACCATATTTCAATGGCAGCACCTCCCTTCATTCTAGCCTCAGACAGCACCACTACGGCACTTTCCTAGGCAACTAGCACTCCCTCAGCTAGTGCACCTGTGTGCTGAGGAAGGCTATGTCTTCTAAGTGTAAGCCCTCTCAGGGGTTAGGATTGGAGGATGAACTGGTTATACGTGATAAATCCACCCCATCATTCTTATCCTTAAAACCCTGAAACATTTGCATTTTGTTTTGTATTAAGGCAAATAATGTCCAGTGTCTCAAGTACATTCAGCTTAAGCCACTGATGAGTCCAGTTTTGGCTTACCAACTGAGGTCCCTACAGTCAGGAAGTGATATGAAAGTCTCCACACTTGTGTTCATCCACAGATGATTCTTTTTGATGGGTGAAGACTAGGTGAGCTGTCAACTGTTTTTCCTAATCCTGTGCCTTCTTTCCTATGATTAGTAACATTTCTGCCCATTTTCTGGAAATGGGTTTATTATCAATTTTAATTTTCAGTGGTGATGTGATCTTTTATCTTTCTCTGCATAATCATAAGTGTTTTGTTGAAAATTGGGAGATTCGTACCCAGACATCATTTCAAACTCTAAGTCAGATAAATTAATTTTTAACTTTTTCAATTAGTATATCAAACTCTGAAGCAGCTGAGAAAAACATCCACTCTGTAAAATAAATTCAAAGTCTAATGAATGATAATGATTCATAGTAGCAAGAAATCCCTTCCATAATTTTTGTGTTTGTAACAAATGTGTAAGTTTGGACACATTTTTAAGTAGTTGCTCTCATTTGTATTTCTCTCTGTAGAGATGATGTGCAGTCATGCATCTAAAGGTTTTGCAGGAAGCTGAAAAATGTTCCCATTCTCTGCATTTGTTTACCAAACATGCTGCTTCACAGAAAACTAAACAATCCTGAAGTTTCTGTTTCAAAAGTGGCTATTTACAAGAATGTGAATAGCTTAGAAAGACAATCCTGTTCTTTTAAATGTTCAAGACTACATACCCCTTTTCTACATTAAGTGGACAAAATTCATCCTCAGAATTACCATTTTACTTAAAGTTGACACTTTCCTTTTTAAGGGGCAACCTCAATAATTTTTCTGCTATAAGAATTTCTATTAAAATGACTAAAATCTCAAAATGCAGAGAACTTATAAATACAATTAAAACAGAAATGTGAAAACTTGAGATGCTTGCAATGTACAAATCTAATTCCTAATATTGTAATTATTATAAAAATCCAACTATAGAATTCTTATAGTTTAAATTATAGTCTATGAATCAATTAAAAATTATTAACACCAACCAGATGCATATTTTAATATTTTAATAACAAAGTTTAGTGTTCTTTTTAAAATGAATTTAATTCATTAAACATGGTTAGCTGAATTTGACTACATTTTTGCTAGCTTATGTATAAATTGACATAGATCTTATATGTATAAAATACTAACAGTGATTTTTAAAATGAAAAAAAATAAGTGCTTTAAAATTACAGTAATTTTGTTTACTTGTTTCATCCATGATGTAGAGCCAAAAGGACCTTAAACGTTTGGAGGAAGAGAAATTTTTGGAAAAATTTATTTATTTTGTAAGTTCTTAATATCATCACTCTAAATCTTCAGATGGGACAGAGATATAGAAGTTAGTAAATGTCTTATTAATTCAGTGATACTTTAATTTTGTAGAAAATTAGACATGTCAACTAAAGAATATGGGGCAAGGGCAATGTACGTAACCTAAACATTTGTACCCCCATAATATGCTGAAATAAAAAAGAAAACAAAACTTAATGGAAATCAAGCAAGAAGAGTAGAAAGAGATGGGTAAATACACACCTAACAGGGACAGTGCACACTATCTGGATGATGGACACACTTATAACTTTGACTCAAACTGTACAAAAGCAATTCATGTAACCAAAGCATTTGTACTCCCAAGATACTCTGAAACAAACAACAAAAAATAAAAAAAAATTAAAAAATAAAAAAAAAAGAATAGTGTTAGCTATAATTTAAAATCTACTAGGACAAGCCAGCATTTTTTGAGTATGTGTGAGCTATGAGGAAGCATTCTAAATGGTTTACTTACATATATTAATTTCTCAATAACCCTATTTTAGGCATACCTATTATTCCCATTTTACAGAGGAAAAAACTGAGAGTTCATGTAATTAAAAAAGTTAGGTGAAATGAAACCTTCTGACTTTGAATGAAACTATCTTCCATGTTAATAATATTTAATCAGAAAATGATTATTGTAAATGATCAATAGCTAGGAATAGAGAGAAAAAAATATATGCTCTCGTGAGTAGATATAGATATACTCATAATTAAATGAAGGTTGCATTAAGCAACTACTTCTGATAAGTACAGACAGCAATGATAAACCAGGTGAATCTAATGAAAGTCCTATGAATAGATTTGCAGGGGAGCATAGTTTTGTCTTTAATGCTGGAAAGTCAAAAGTCAGTGGTGGAAACCATCTGTAGCCAAACAAAAAACCTAATCTCTGTGGATACAAGGGGCTTAATTTTTCATGTGGAAGAGCTGTTGTAGATAGAGGCAGTCCAGGATGAAACTGAGATTTCCCTGCTGATAAAAGAGCCCATGTACTGAAGAAATGTTCCATAGCTCTCTTTTCTTCTTTTCCCCTTATACCTACGCTACTCAAGTAACTGGAGAAATAAACTAAGTTACAGCTATTGGTGCACTTGTTATAGTTATTAATACACTTGTCTGCATGCCACTATAGTAAAAATTGTAATTTCTTTTTACTTAGCATGTATTGAGTGCCCTTTGAATGAATAAGTTAATTGAACAACTTCGTAAGAGTAAATGAAAGAACAATCCTTATTTTCAGCTTTTAAAGCTATGTAAGGCTGAGAAGAATGGGAAGAAATCAACACCTTTCATAAGTGTTCCTTCAGCACTTGACTTTGTTGTGAACGTGGGTATGTCTATCATATTGTTTGTTTTAAATTGCTCCAATTGTTGTATATTGTTTACTTGAACTTCTTGGAATTCCAAATATGTAAATTGCATTCCAACCAAACAGCAATATATCATTCATGGAGTCAAATTCCTACATGAAGAACAAGATTAGCTCATTTTAGTGAGAGATAAGTTCATTAGGACACTTTGAAGGTTGGTAGAATGTCTGGAGTTAAAGTTCTCAAGTATTTTGAGTTCGACAATTTATTTTAATTTAAGTCAATGCACATTTGTTAAATACCTCTTATGAACAAGACACTCTGGGGGTACATACAGGTACAAGTTGCTGCCATGAAGAAATTCATGACTCTGTAAAGTAGATGTGTCCACTATTACATATAACAAAATGAAGACTGTAATTAATTCTACCAGGGGACAGGGAAGAATTCATTCTTGGAACTGCAACAATCATTTTGTGACTATAAAGGAGACATTATTGACACACTGAGAATATAGAGCAGAAAGATAGCAAGAGCCTGTGGGTACTTGATGATGTTATTGAGCTGCTAACCAACCCAGCAACTGTCTACCTCAGGACTTCTTGATTGTGAAGATAAAAACTTAATTAAGATACTGCCACATGTAGTCCACCATTCAGTTTTCACAGCTGAAATCACCTATCTTAGATGTTAGGGACAAGCAATTTGACTGAACTATAACAAGGGGCTGAACAAAGCTTAGGGGTTGCACTGAAAATAAAAAGGTGGGACCAGATGCAAAAAGGTAAGATAGAGAGGACTCTGCATTTCTGAACATGAGGGTTGGAGAGAAGGAGGAGACAAACATGT
Organism: Varecia variegata; assembly: GCA_028533085.1. Lineage (NCBI taxonomy): Eukaryota > Metazoa > Chordata > Mammalia > Primates > Lemuridae > Varecia > Varecia variegata. The sequence continues at coordinate 36,806,749 of CM052441.1, read as the reverse complement.
CTGAGTTTTGAGATCTGATTGATTGCATGTCTGACTGCTATCAATCTCAATCGAACATGAGAGAAGGAATAGATCTGGGAGCAGAAAGGAATGAATATAATTTTGATGTTGAGATAGAGAACACAGAAAAAAAATCTAACGTTAATTTTGCTAAATACTTTTGAACAAATTGGACCATAGTTTACAAAGAAATAAGCATGGCATTATTCCCAATGAAGTTAAGCATGCCTGGTTCACTCCACACTGAAATGACATTTATCGAAAGTTGAGTTTAATATTGCAAAAAAAAACACTGGCCTTCTTATTGGTTGAGCAAAGCAGATTGAATAAACATATTAATCTCTGTTTTCTTCTGAAACCTGATTAAACTGAGAGCAAAGTATAACAAGTATCTAAATCCACAAAGGCCAAGAGAATGGACAGCCTTTCTCAATAGGCTACTGGAACATGTTTACCAGCACAACGAGGGAATCGTTCAAGAGGATGACATAGGATTCTGGAGTCAGGGCATCCAGCATAGGAAAGAGGGGAAGGAAATTCTTAGGATGATGATGAAGAAAGTCCTAGGATGACAGTAACTAGCCTCAGGAGCAGCAGCCAGTACTGCCTGGGACAGGAGAGTGGCAAGCAGGAGGAATGTCTCTGAGGAAAAAAGGGTCTCTTAAAAAGTGTAGATTTATCTGCTCTCTCATTTTCTGCTCACATGAGTAGATCTCTCTTGGTCCCAACCTAACTCCGGAGGAGCCTGAGAATCTCCTCCTTCTCTTCTACCCAGGAAGAAGAGAAGAACTAACATGGTGAGCACCAGTAGTCTTTACTGGCTTCCAAAGCCAAGAAATCAAGTCATAGCCACAGAAACTTAGATGGAAATATGGAGGCGGCTAGTAGAATAAACCAGGAGTTGAAGGTAATTGGCCTGGGGCGCTGGAATCAGCAGCAAGGAAAAGGGGCACCAGGAACTGCTGTACAATTTATTGTAATAGCCTTCCAGAATGATTTAATCTTTTAAACTAATCATATATATATAACTTTGATGAAAATAAAAATTTAAAAGAGAACAAAATATAAAAGTAATGAACCCATCCAGAGAACTAGCTCAGATAAAAGGATAACAGTCACCCTTACTGAAACCTTTATTCAATAAACTCTCTCTCTCCACTCCCTTGCTGGTTAGTTTAGTGATTTAGTTTAAATGCTGATCTCCCCTCCCTAAGCGAAATCTTATAACAGCAGACTAAACAATGGAGAACACCAAGCAGGGCTACAGGAAGGATTTGCTTTCTGAAAACAGCTCAGCCAGAGTCTCCAGTCTCCCATGGTGTGGGTGACAAAACAAAACACACATACACACACACCTTAAGCACTTTGAATATCTATTCAAACCTACCATTCATATATTTTATCAAAGTATTCTGGTCAGCGTAAATAATTCCAGAAAGCAAATCAGAGCTATTTTGAGCAGGAGGAGGCTCTACTAAGTCACTGCTAAATTCTTGAAAATACATGAAAGCCAAATTGTACACAGTTAAATGTTAAATTACACATGAACAGGGTCTGTCTGACTTTTTAAAAGAATAAAATAACACTTGGAAAGTTTTCTTCTTCCATGAAGGGATGCCAAAATGCTGCCAAAAGGAAAATGGGAGGATTTCAAATATCAATATTGCCTACTGATAGATACCATTTTGTCAAAGAGAAACTTAAAATTACAGAGGCGGAATGCACCTTAATAGTCAATCAGTACAGCCCTCTTGATTTACAGGTATAGAAGCAGAGGCCATTGAGGAAAATTGACTTGCTTGGAGCACGAAACTATGGAAAAGCAGGGACTGGAACCCAAGCTACCTGACTATTGTCAATCCACAGTAAGTGGTGGCTTCAATAGCCCCACCCTGCATGCTGGTGTGGAGCTAGAGAATAGGGCTTCTGGCAAAAAAGGACTCACAAGGTGGACATTTCCACCAGGCAGCAGGCTAAGTGCAGAACAAGCACTGAGTTAATGCACCTGACACAATGCGACTCAGACTTGTGTGTCAGGAGGAAACTTCACAGGGTTTTCAAAAGAGAGTAAAGTGCTTGGGAGCTTGTTTTAAAGGGTCAGAAAGCTTCTGCCTCTTTTCCTTTCATGTGCACGGTAAAAGAGTAGAGGTATTCGATTTCCACTATAAGTTTTTGAGTGCGAGACCAAGAAAGCTATTGATGTGAAACTGTTCTTTAGTGACATCGTGCTTCAACAAGGCATCCCCAGAGCAGCCCAGAATGATGGCCCTTTGAGCCTCCTTTTTAGGTACCTGACATCAGCTTCAAGACAGCCTCCGCCCAAAGGTGAGTTCCAAATGTTTCCTGTAGACATGTTCCAATGAAGGAAGTCAGTACAATTTATGCACGTATTTCACACTCCTTTTCCAACATATCCTCTTCAACCCTAACTCTAGATCCTGGCTTTCTCCTCCCTCCATATCCCAAAGTACAGGTTCATTGCCCCTTATCTACCAATTTCCCTTTCATTCAATAAGTACAATAAATATATGTTCTGATATTTGCTTTAAATTCCTTGGTTCTTGGGAATATTTTATTGTTAAGGGTTTTCCTTAACCTCCAAGGTAAATGAGCTTAGCATAGTCCATTAAGATTGTCATTTTGTCTGAGGACCACTGGCAAAGTCTGACAGGTAGTGTTTCACTCTTATCTCTGTCTGATCAGAAGAGGAAGTCTGCTAGTCCCTCTTTAGTTTGAAGCTGATTATTGGCCTCACAATTACACAAAAGGAGATGCAGTTCTTTCCACACCTGAAGGCATTTGAGGTGCAATTTGCCTGGTACTTACAAACCCTGCTAAAAGGAATGGCCAACTATTTTCCTAATCTGTCTGTTTGCGTTTGTAGGCATTAAGAATGCACAGTAAACAAACTAAAGTGCAAAAGCTTTCACAGATTTGTGTTGGAAAAAAACAACTATGGTAACAAAGAGAGAAAAATCTCTCTGCAAATCTGTACTTCATCAGCCCATACATGTTCAAGGATATTTTTGGATAGACCTCCTAAAATAGAGCTTGCCATTTCCACAAAGATGGACTGAAATGAATGTATTTGGAGCAATATTTTTCATCTTCTAATTTCAAATATTCTTTCCTCATTTGAAAACATATAATGTATAGTATGCAAATATGTGACTGATGGACTATAAGAGAAAATGGTTAATGGACTTCTACTGCATTTATAAACAGGAAAGAGTTTTACCTCTGTGATGGCTTGGTTGGTTGTTCTACTTGAGATGAATTAGAGCACTATGATTTTATTATTGTGTACATCTCGGTTTTAGATGAGTGTTTTAAATATACAAATTTGTGGAATCCTTAATTAGAATCTCAGCAGATAAGGGCAGAGAATCAAAGTTGTTATCAAGCTGCAAGGATGACAGCGATGCATAGCTTCTGAACACTCCAACATCCGTCAGCGGTGTGTGCCATGCCCTGGACAGTTTGAGATGATTAAGTACTTACTAGAAAGATGTTCTGCTGTTCATTGAACATGTATCCATAGATTTTAGATTCCAGGTGAATAGAAGGAAACGTTGAAATTTTGTTATGAAAATAAACTAGCTTGATTTATATTTTTGTTATTTTAATAGAAGCAGTTATAGAATGGATAAAAAGATTTCTAAGGAATCTTTCTTTAGGGATTTTCTCAAGTGTTTCGGCAAACATTCTAAATATTCTATTAAAATTCCAAAGTTATATACCAGAAAGCACAGGACAGTTGACCTTGGCCTGGAAAACTTCAATGACTAGAGCAACCAACCAATCAACTCCAATATAAAAACTTACATAAGTTTCTAGTAAACAGCTTAGTTTTTATACAGGAATATGCTTAAAAGATGAAATAACATGCTAATTAAAGTTGTTTGGAATTGTCCATACAAATACTAAATTATATCTCATTAAAACAATGATTGGCTTTTCACACATTTTGTATTAAAATCTCATTTCTGAAAGTCATTATCCATCTTGTTCAGTTGCCTCTTCAGGGCTCTTAGTAACCCTGTCACACTGATAGGTTAGAGGAAGATTTGTATCTCCAGGGTATTAATGACTAAAGGACTGATATCTAATACTTCTCATTGATTTATTCATTAATTCAACAAAAGTATATTGTGAACATACTATGTGCCAAGCTCTGTTAAATATTCTGGAAATGCAATAGTGAATACAACAGATATAATCTGTGATCTCCTTAGCATACTGGAGGAATTAAATATACCTGAGTTGTATTTTCAGATTCTAGAATCATAAGTTGTTTTTTCAAAAGTTTATTTGTATTAATTTCTTACACAGGTTTTAGAAAAGAGGCTTTGAAGGAGCCTTAAAATAATGGAATCTATTAAATGCAACATATATATGTCTCCTCTCTAAGGTGTTATGTCACAATAAATGAACAAATTCTGCAGAAAAGTTTAAATTTTTTCCAGTAATCTTACTAATTAGGTGAAACAGGATACAACAATTATCAGGAGTAAAAGAGTTCTGTATAAACCCTTCCTATTTCTCACATAGGATGCTAGATTTATTGATCCAGACTTACAGTTTTTTAGAAGGAAAATGATTTTGGATTATGGTGGATTCTGTAGATTAACTACAATTAATCAATTTAGCAAATCTAGTTAAGGAGGATTCTGAGTCTATAAATCATCAGGTGACTATTATAAAATAGTAAAAATCAGTAGAAACAACTTGGTGAGTTAGAATAGAAATATTTTTAAAAAGTATTCATTTATTCAATGGGTATTTATTGACCTTCCACTATAAACCACATATTAATAATATACCAAAGTATTGGGAATATAAAGACAGTCTTTCCCTCAAGGACTTTGCAAATTAGTAAAGTCCCTAGTCAGAGGAAGATTTTATATATCTATATGACCCATTCATAAGAGAAAAGGTCATCAATGAAGACTAATCATGAGATGACCCAAATGTTAAAATTAGAAGACAAATATTGAAAATGACAACTGCAACTATGCTCAAGGACATAAAGGAATGTATGCTTACAATCAATAAAAGCATAAGAAATATCAGTAAAGAAATTGAAACTATTAACAAAAAAAGACTAAATAAAAATTATAGAACTAAAAAATATAATATCTGAACTAAAAAAAATTGGATGCGTTTAACAGCAGAGTGAAGATGACAGAGGAAAGAAACAGTGAATCTGAATATATAGCAACAGAAATTGTCCAATCTGAAAAAGAGAGAAAAAGGTTGAAAAAAATGAATAGCATTTCAAGGGAGTCATGGGACAATTTCAAAAGATCTGACATACAATAATTGGAATCTCAAAAGAGTAGGAGAGACTGGGGTGAAAAAAAAGTGAGCCAAAACCTTTCCAAATGTAGTGAAGGTAATAAATTCAGGAAGTTCAGTGAACTCCAAGCAGGATAAATACAAAGAAAACCACAACTAGCATCTAGGCCAATTATAGCCAAACTGCTGAACATCGAAGATCAAGACAAATTCTTGAAAGCATCTAGAGAAAAAGAGAACATTACACATAGGAGGACAACAATTTAAATTACTACTATCTGCAGAAACTATGGTGAACAGAAGATAGTAGAACATCTTCAAAGTGCAAAAAAACAGAGACTGCCAACCCAGAATTTTATATACAGCAAAAATATCCTTTGTGCATGAAGGCAAAATGAAGACAGTTCTAGATATAAGAAAACTAACAAAACTCATTGCCAGAAGACCTGTCATATAATAGTAAAGTACATTCTTTACTCTGAGGGGTGTTACCAGATCATATCTTCAGCAAGGAATGAAATATTAGAAATAAAGAGAGATATTAAGAAAATAAAAGATACTATTTTTCTCTTAACTTCTCTAGAAAACATAGGACTGTTTAAAGCAAAATTCAAACATTTTCTCATGGATTTATAATGTATGTAGACTTAAATATATGACAACTATGGCATCAAAAGTTAGAGTAGAAATAAACCTATACTGTTGCAATTCCCACACTTTAAATAAAGTAGTATATAGTAACTCTAAGTAGACTGGAAAAAGTTAAGAATGTATATTGTAATCTCTAAAGAAACCAATAAAACAATTCAAAGAGCTTAAAAATCAATACATAAATTGAAATGAAATTCTAAAAGTTATTCAAATAATTCAAAAGAAGGAAGAAAGGAGGAATAGGAATACGAAAAGAAAAACAAGGAAACAAACAGAAAACAAGTAGTAAAGTGGTAGACCTAAATCCAATCTTATCAGTAATTGTAATAAATACAAATGAACTAAATACTCTAATTAAAAGTCAGAGATTGGCCAGGCGCAGAAGTTCACGCCTGTAATCCTAGCACTCTGGGAGGCCAAGGAGGGAGGATCGTTTGAACTCAGGAGTTCGAGACCAGCCTGAGCAAGAGTGAGACCCCGTCTCTACTAAAAAAAAATAGAAAGAAATTCGCTGGACATCTAAAACTATATATAGAAAAATTAGCCGGGCATGGTGGCACATGCCTGTAGTCCCAGCTACTCGGGAGGCTGAGGCAGAAGGATCGCTTGAGCCCAGGAGTTTGAGGTTGCTGTGAGCTAGACTGATGCCATGGCACTCTAGCCCGAGCAACAGAGTTGAGACTCTGTCTCAAAAAAAAAAGAAAAAAGTCAGAGATTATCAGAATAGACTAAAATAAAGGAACCACTATATGCTATCTACATGAAACATACTTTAAATATAATAACACAGATAGGTTGAAAGCTCATAGACAGCAAAAGATATGCCTTGCAAATAGAAGGCACCAGAAAGCTGGAGCGACTGTATTAACATCAGATAAAATGGACTTCAAGACAAAGAGTGTTACCAACAATAAAAAGGGATACTTCATAATGATTGAAGGTTCCACTCATCAGGCAGATATAATAATAATTAATATGTATGTGGTCAAAAACAAATATTCAAAATACATGATGCAAAAATGACAGAATTAAAGAGAGAAATAAATAATTTCACAATCATAAGTTGGAGATTTTAATATCCCTGTATTGGCAATTGATGAGTGACTGAGGCAAAAAAAAAAAAAAAAAAAAAAAAAAGGTAAGGTCATAGATAATTTAATCAATAATATTAAACAACTTGGCCTGAGTAATATTTATAGATTACTATACCCTGTGACCTTCTAAAGTGCTAGTAATGATTTATTTTCTAATTTTAATATTGATTACATGAGTGTGTTCACTTTGTTAAGATTCATGGAGTTGTACAGTTATCATTTGTGCACTTGCATATATGTTATTTGATTTTTTAAATCTCTGTACGCTGGCAGCAATATACAGAATGAATTGGTAGAAAACAACACTGGAGGCAGAAAGGCCAGTAGAAGTATTATTCCAGCAGGTCATGTGAGGGATGAAGGAAGCGGATCTGTGCAGATACCAAAGGAGTAAGAACTGACAACGTGTTTTAACCCATTAAATGTCAAAGGTATGAGCAAGTAGAGAACCAAAGATGACCTTAGGGTAGACTTGTGAGATCTGTGCTGTTCTTTAATTCAGAGGATGCAAGAGGAGGAGCAGACTGAGCAGTGATATGGATCACTTTATAAAAGCCACTCATTAACTCCATTCATTCCTTAGTTTCATTGTTGCCAGGCCCATACTGCTATTTATAACTTGCCTTTATGACTTGCTTTCTGCCAAGTTTTCAGACATTGAATACAGAATAAAAGATTAAGATGTATTTCAAGATTGAATGATAATGTGTGACAAAAATCTTTATTGCCTTATTCTTACTATCATTTATTAGTTAATACTTGCCCATGTTTTTCACAATACTTTAATACAACTTACTTCTACCAGTCATGCAACAATTAAAGATTCACTGATGAGCAATACTGGATATAAAGAAAGTGAGAAGAAAATGTAAAAACAAAAAAAGAATATTTTATATCTTTAGATGCCTTCCTAAATCATAGAACTAAAAATATATTCAAAGGATGATTTCTTGGAAATACCTAGAAGAGTGAATAGTTTAACTTTTTAAAACATAATTAAAAAAAAGAGCTTAAGATTACAAATTTATAGTTTTTAAATCACTTTCTGGTTCTTAAATATTCATCTTTTTAATGGAAAAATTATTGAAAAATCACCATCTCTTAAGCATGAATCATATAAAATATTTACAGTAATAAGTAAGTAGAAACTATAATAACAAGGAAAGCCTTGGGTTTGGGTTTGTTCTGCATTCTATAAAATAGCAGTTTATTTTAAGAATCTTTTCTCCAAGTAATGAGTATCATGTTTGTTCAAATGAAATGATTTTAATAAATTATTAGGATAATCTACATTTCAGAACACTTCCCATCCTATTACAAAGATATGATTTCTTAAACTCTGAAAATAGCACGTAACAATTCACATAAACATAGACCCCCAGGGACAAAGTGCAAAAGTATATAAGGAGAGAACTACAAGGACATTCCCAGCAGATAGTGCTTTTGAATAGAGAAACAGAGCGTCCTTCACAAAGAACTGAGGGGATCTATTTGTGGTTTCAGATACACATTTTGAAAGCCCCCAATTGTGGTTTCAGTATCAAAATAATGAAGTGTCAATGGCATTTCTCTTCACAGTAACGAATTAATTAAACAACCTCTATAATGATCTGGCTTTTAATAGTGCTATTTCTGACATGAGACCCTTTTACCTTGGTTCTGAATTACACGAATCCTTGTGAATGCCTTTGTTATAAATACTCATCTTGCTTCCTCACGTGTGACATGAGTTTCTATGAATCATAGGGTTACAATTAACATGTTTTTCCTTTCAGAGAATTTGTATAGCCCCTTTGATAAGAGAAGCTCAAAGCATTTTGCAAATACCCAGTTTACCCCAGCCAATATGAATCACTGCCCTTATTTTAGAAGAATAGCAATGCCACCTTTCAGACAAATTGTCAGGCAAAGGAAACTTAAATCATACCTAAGGACAAGCTACAAGGACAGCAAGAGGGCTAAGTTCTTCCAATCAAGTTATCAAAAAATCAAGTAATTTTTCGATTATCAAATATGCCTTGCTTTATGCAATAGTTGAGTTACCTTAAAGATTCTTATAAAGAAATTTTTTTCATGTCAAATCAAACTAATGCATTCTGAAGACTGATTTCATAACAATGAATCCTGTTGATTACAGCCATTGAGTTTTCAAAAGGTATAATAAAATATGTGCTACATATTTCAGGGAAAATTACTTTGAATATGCCAGGGAAGACCTAAATTTGCAATTTATCTGAAACATCGTACAAGAGTCACAAAATCTGACAGTTACAGAACAAGACAGGAAACATAACCAGACAGAATGAGGCTAGGTGTAGAACAATAAGGGCAGTGAGGGGTGAGGGGGTCCTGGGAGAACACATGCAAAGGCGTGTCCCAACTAAAGGGGCAACTAACCGCTGCTCAGCTATCAAATAGTCTGTGCATTGTATTTGAGAAGACAAGCCCATTTTACCATATCTTCTGAGTTTTAAAGGCATGATGAAAACCTACAAGTTTATGTAAAATTATCTGATACTATAATTCAAAATCTTCTAAAATCACTAGACAGACCAGACAAGGCATGCTGACAAGATTAGAAATGTAGGCCACCAAATTATGATCTCTATATAGTAACAGAGTCTGAAAAAATGCAGCCACTCAGAAGTTCACCCTTAAGATCACTGCACTGAAAGGAAATTCCAAGATGTCATTGTCCCCGATCTCCTATGCAGGCAGGTCTACATCAAACCACTGAAGATGCTTACTTGGTCAATGAAAATTTACTGTAACTATCAGTTTATGCCAGGTGTTATGCTAGGTGATAGGGGTATGACACTGAACAGATGCAGTCCTTCTTTTGAGAAAGTTGGAGAACAGGCATCATCCTATCTCACAGCTTTTGTTTCCAAGAGGAATTGTGGGAGCTCCATTAGCATAACACCCCTGGCCTCTGGTTCCTTTCCCTCATTCTTTTCTCTCTTGGAGGGGTGGCAGGGAATAAGAGTGACTTCTTTGATTGGAGAGTTTTTGAGATGCATGACCTGGGAGTGTATAGGTTAGTGCTATGATCTGAATGTTTGTGTCCCCACAAAATTCATATGTTGAAACCTAATCCCTAATATGATCATATTTGGAGGTGGGCCTGGAGAAGTGATTAGGTCATTAGCGTGGAGCCCTCATGAATGGGATTAGTGCTTTTATTATAAAAGAGGCCCCTGAGAGATGCCTTGCCCCTTCCACTATATAAGGACACAGCAAGATGGCACCACGAATCAGGAACCAAATCGGCTGGAGCCTTGTTATTGGGCTTTCCAACCTCCAGAACTGTGAGAAATAAATTTCTGTTGCTTATGAGCCACAGTCTATGATATTTTGTTTCAGCAGCCCAAACAGATTAAGACAGTTGGCTCCTCCTTCTTCTCTCTCCTTGGGGATTCAACAGCCCACTGTCATCATCTAGTCTTGGCCTATGGGGATGTATGACATTTTGAAGGATAACTTCAGTTCAAGAGAGAGTTTGTTCCATTTGTCCTCACCTAAGCCATGCCCTTCAATATAGTTTTAAAGATTAAAAATTGAGAACAGAGAAGTTTGACTCTTCTGTCTCCTTTTCTCTATGGTTCCAAGCTGAGGTAGGATAGAAGGTTGTTAGTTACTGAGTTTTATCAAAATCTCAACAATTTTTCTAGAATGTAAATGGTAGTGGCCATCAGTATACTTACCATCAGTGGTAAGTATACTTCCCTTACCACTGATCATTGTGGTAAGGGAAGTATATTATGTTATGAAGGCACATAGGAGAGGGACCTTAACCAGGACTCAGAGAGTCAGAAAAGGCCTGTTGCAAAAACTATGGAGAATAAGTGTGTATTTACCCAGGTAAAGGCACAAGCAAGTGTAGTAAAACCATGTTCCTGGAATAGGAAACAGCATGCACAGAGGCATTTGGGTCAGCGTGACCACAGAGGGGAACCCAGAGTAGCTCGATAGGGCCAGAGTGTGAAGAGGGGAAGAGAGGCAAAGGGGCGAGTCTAGAAGAGCCAGCAGGTTCTAAAGAGTCCTATAAACTGTATGAAGAAGTCTGGCTTTCTATGAAAAGTGAGGGATGCCTCTGAAGAGTTTTAGTTGAAAAGTCATATAATCAGCTCTGTAATTTGTCTTAGTATGAGTTGTTATAATAAAAATGTCGTAGACTGAGTGGCTCATAAATAACAAACATGGGCATCTTCACATGGTGGAAAGGGCAAACAAGCTCCCTCGGGCTTCTTTTATGGGGAATTAATCCCATCCATTCCGCTGTTTCATAACCTAATCACCTAAAGGCTCCTTGTCTTCACACTATTGCATTGGGGATTGGATTTTAACATATGAATTTGCTGGGTTGGAGGGGACACAAACATTCAGACCATAGCATAATTTTAAAGATTAGTCTAAGGAAAAAGAACACTCTCTCTGTCCACAGTGTTATAAATGGATTGCAAGCAGCAAACCTGGAGAGAGATGGACTAATTACTGTTGCAGAAATCTAGGCAGTAAGTGAAGGTTCCTACTCCGGGAATAACGAAGAAAGATTCAAGAGCCACGTAGGAGAAATAACTATCAGGACTCAGGAGAACTTACGACTTCAGAATGAAAAGTCCTCAGAACCAAGCAGTGTCCCCAGGCTGCCCCCTACCTCCCACCCCCCAACCCCCCACCCCCGTTTCTAGCACTCCACTGGCCTCCAATGCTGAAGTCAGCAGCTCGTGTAATTCAAAATCTGATCTCTCTCACTGTGGTCAGAGCTGGTAACACACCTGGATTGACAGCTTTCCTCAGGGTTCTCAGTGGCTCTACAAACACTTGAGTCTCTTGCAGGTCCTCCTCAAGCATCCTAGGCTGGGTGGTCTGCACCAGTCTGTATTATAGATCTCGTTAGCCTCACCATGGCCAGCCAGGTGGCTCCCAACTTAACTCTTACTCAGTCATCCTGGGGCAGGGTGTGGACTATAGTGGCAGGAAGTTTTAGATCCCACCCATACCACCCAAGAAGCCAGAGTGGCCAAAAAGTGAGGTTCACAGCCCATCAAAATCATTCTCCATCTCACCTATCTAACAATTCTTCAATTCAGAAATCTGAACACACCTCTGACTCCACATCAGTCTTCTTTGATAGGACTGGGATTCCTTCACTTCCTCTCCTGCCTGGGCCTCCTTTATATTAATATAAATGCTGTGATCTAGTTCACCAAATCTGGCTTTCAAAGTAAAAGTGTCAAGCACCTAATCTCATTGACCTGGATTTGAGGAAGACTGCAGGCAGAACAAGTTTTAAGGGGGAAAATCAATCAATCAATCATAATAATAGCTAACACTTACTGAATACTTACTGTAAGCCTGGTGAGTACTGTTATAAGTGCTTTCAGATTTAGTATCTTTAATCACAACAATAACCCTAGTATATTGCCCATGGTAGAGTAGATCGAGGGGCTAAGGGATTATGAAATTTGCCTAGGATTACATAGCTACTAAGTGGAAAAGCTGGGATTTAAAGCCAGGCTTTCTGGATCCAAAGATCATAGTCTTTGCAAAAAAAAAAAAAAATCCTTTTAGTGTGATATAATTTAAGCTAAGAGAAAAATTATTTCAATAATGTTAGATCGGTGGTCAGTGTTTGAAATGCTGCTAATCAGTCAAACTAATAAGGACTGTAAAGGGGTCATTTGATGTGGCAGTAAGGAAGTCACCACGGACCTTGGTGTTTTTAAGTATGAGGGAGAATGAGAGCAATTGCAGGTTGAAGGTAAGTGAGAATTGAGAAATGGAGGCAGAGGCTGAACCATGCTTCATGGGGAGTAGTTATAGGTATATATAGAGTTGAGATGGAGTTTTTGTTTTGTTTTGTTTTTTAACTTGGGAGAAAATTGGCCACACAAATACAGACAGGAAAAGAATCAGTAAAGAGAAAGGTGACCCAAGGTTAAAGGGATCTCCAGACCTCATCAGAAGCAGCCCCAGTGATCTCAGGAGAGGTTCTCTTTGTTAGTGTTGGAGCTGAGATAAGTTAACAGTTGGACATAAACGTGAGGATATAAAGGCAAATCCAAACTTTAACGGTGGCCTCTTCTTGAACTGGTTAGCTGAGACCCAGAAGCGCATCATGACAACTGTGCAACTTAATTGAATTTTTTTAAAGAAAAAATAAAAATAAAAAATACCTGGTTAGCAGACCAGCATCTTCATCCTTTTTCCTTCAAGACATAGAAGCCAAGGGGATTCAGAAATACACAAAAGAGTTTCCATTTGATAAAATACTAAGTTGAAGGCAGCCTTTGCTTTTAAAAGTTGTTTTTGTGTTATGAAAGATCTAAAGCTATTAAACCTAGTGGCAATATGCAAGGGGAAGGAAACCACTTAAATACTGTTATAGTTCTACTAATGGAAGCATTGTTCAAAGTAAGTGCAGTGGATAGTGCTCCTTGATTTTTCTCCCAAAGCAGCATATACTAGAAAGAAAAAACATTGATCTTTTTCTCATATTGGGCAAACGGTAAGTTGCATTTTAAGAAGACCTTATTTAAAATTTCTCTAGTTGTCTTTTCTTATTGTTTAAAGCATGTTGTTTTTCACTACTATTTGCCTGTTTTAGGTGTAAGGTGATTTTAAAACACTATCACTGTATTACAATGATGCACTTTAGGCATAATATTACTTTTAGCATTGATTGCCTTATTATCTGGATACTTATGTATTTTTCTGAAAAATATATTTCTTTGTATGTCCTACCCCATTGTATTTTACATATATTGGAAAGATAACTGTTAGTGAATAAATTACCTATTTTTCAGAAATACATGCTTTTTAAAAAACACCAATAAATTGTTTTGTGTTTTATTGATAACTGCTAGGGAGAAATCTTAGCCAGGAAGGAAAGGAATTTCCTAGTAGATTTCACAGAAATTGCACAATTTTCCCTGACAAATACTACTCGTATTATAAGATTGTGTCCACATTTGTCTATTTATATAATTGTAATTTTGCCTTGTCTTGCCCAAGTTGCAATCTGGGAAAGAGTTTAATATCTAATATTAATTTTAGGTCAAGAAAAAGTGTCTAACAGCAACCACATCTTCCGTGGGTTGAGCCCCACTACATCTTGGGAAGAGTCTGTCCACACAGGGCAATGCTGCAGGGCTTGCTTTGTAGCTACCACGTGACACTATAAAGGGCATGAGGAATTGAAGGCCTGTAGATGGGGTACCTGCTTCCAAGGACTCTGGACAGCTTAACTAAAGACAATGACAAACCTCATTGTCAATTCAAGGCATAGGATGAGACCTGAGGATTTTTCATATCCATGCTAAAAAATCTCATTTCTTTTCCAGATGCATTTTGCAAAAAGAGCAAACACAAAAATCCAAGTTTGAACCTGTGGGTCATCAAATGTGTAGAATACTTAGATTGCTTTCTCCGACATGCTATGTTATTCTATTTGAACTTGGAAAGTAAACCATTTGGTTTCCAGGCAGAAAATGAATGGCATGTTCAAATTGAGTCATTTGAGGAGAATTTAGTAAAGGGATTATTGACAAAGCTATGTGCAGATTGAAGGGAAACCACAATACCACACAATTAGTAAGAACTGAGAGCTGTTACCATTCATAAACCAGAAGGTGTGAGGAGGCAGAGAAGTTACCAGAACCCAGAAACAGAAAGAGCTATTTGGAGCCACCAGGAAGGAGCTACAGACTTCAGAAAAAATAATGCAGCCAACTGGCAACAACCTCACGGGGAGTGCACCAGGGTAATAAACACTCTGACCTCACAGCCCTCTCTGTCTCCTACCTACTCCTGACACCCCAGTTTGTCCAGACCTGTTTATATGTCATCAGATAAGGGAGTTTATTAACGCAGGTCAGAGTCTGAGGATGCAAGGCAGGGTGGAGACGGTATTTAGCCCAGAGAGGTTGGAAAGCTAAAAACTGCACTTCTTTAAGTCCCTGGTTCTACCAATTCAAGGCACATAAATTACAGAAGATGGGTTAAGTACATGAGCTAGTTCCAGCAGATAGGACTCAGCGTAGCTGGACATTAGTCTGTCACCAGCTTCATGGGTGGAGGGAGCTAAGGCAGCAGCAAGAGTATATTGGCCGCAGCAATAGCCGTTTTCTGACTTCTGGACCGCAGCTCTGATGTTTCTACCCTTTGCCTCAGTCAAAAGTCATACTTTACATTCTTCCAGGGGTTATTTTTGTGTGTGTGCTTAAAATACCTAGAGTGCTTTCTGTTTCTTGAATTGAACTTTAATGTCAAATTACAGCATTATGTGAAAACATTGTAATTTCCTCGACTCGGGAGTTTCCATGTATTATTATTTCACTTTCCCACCTTGTTTTCTGTCGTCAGTTGAGTTAGATCCATGACTGCCCTAGAGGGCCCATTATTAAATCAAAGACTTGAAGAGAAGGCTCATACACCAAATTAGCTTGTGGACATATTTCTGATAGTCTATTTGAGTGGTTTGTGATAACCTGGTGTTAATTGTGGCTTATTCTAAATGAATGTGGTATGTTAGAGATGTTCATAAAAATGTGAGGGAAATGTATTTCAGAGACATGAATGCTGGCATAGATTTATAAGGCATCATTTATTCACCCATCTTCTATGTCTCTTGAGAGGACCCAGAATATATACATGTGCTTCTCTGGGGAGTTAAATAGACATTGGCATGGGGCAAACCAATATTTCTAAAAACCTTGTCATTAAGCTATTCTTTGTATGTCAGTGAATGATAATAAAAAACAATGCAGTTGAAATGAGCTCTTTGATTACCATGGAGATTGGAAAGTCACAGAATGGCAGAGACAAAATAGTATCACTTATCCTGCAGAGGCTAAGTTAGTTTGGTACAATAGTAGTATAGCAAAGGCAGTACAGCTAACAAAACTGGCCCTGAGAAATCTTTAATGTCTATGAAGTGACAGTAAAATTATACTTATGCTGTATGATAAAACCCTCCTACTCTAATGAAGAGAAATTATTCCTAGATCTGAGTCAATTCATAATCCTAGTACCCCTTGAATAAAGAGGAGGCTAGATATCCTTGAGGAAAGACCCTGAGATGCTGTCATAAAAGGGTTATAAATATACATCTTCACCATGTTGAAACGGATCTTCAGCCATTTGTCAAGGTAACCGTGCATTAGGAAATAGGGCAATATAAATACCCTTTAAGAATATCATACTGGCTCTGAACCAACATGTGTCCCTGATTGTCACTGCAGTTTACCAGAGTGTGGTCAATAAGAATCATAGAATAAATGAAATTTCAACTTGAATACATTGCATTTTATACCCAGTAGAAATATAATCCTTCCCCAATGTTATTTACCATTTGTTTTCAGCTACAATGCCAAGAACATAACAAAAGCATAGTAAGCATCTGCTAACGCATTGGTTTTTGTCTTGTCTTCTATTCTTCAAAGTCATTTTAATTACGTGTATTAATCTACCTTTGTCACAAATTAGTCTGGGCCACAGTCCTAATATTAATAATAGAAAAGATTTCTGGTTGTTACTTTATCATTCAGTCCCTTAAAAAACTGTCTCCCTTTAAGTTCATGCCCACTTATTTCAAGTGGTCCGTAGGCTTCTCTTCCAGAATGCTTATTTCCCTTGTTCATTCCCTCATGGCCTCCTCTGAACCTTCATTTCACACTGCTCTTCCCTCACAGATAGCTGATGACCTCAGTTCTATTTCAGAAGAATGGGATGCTATCAGATGGGAACTTTCACAGATGCTACAACATGAGCCCACCTATTTGCTCCTGTGCCCATATACTTTGTCTTTCTAGCTCTTCCTATGGATGAGTTGTTCATGCCACTGTCTAAGACAGACCCCGCCACTTCTCCAAAGCCCATCCTCTCTCACCTATTTAAAGAAATCACTCCAGCAATTGAATTTTGCCTCTTATATAAATTCTCCCACTTGATAAGATTATCCTCATTAGTGTACAGCTGTGCTAAATATTACCCATCTTTTAAAACATCTGCCTTCACCCCATAGTTCCTTCCAGTAACATCTCCATTTCTCTTTTACTTTTTATAGCAAAACTTACAGAGCTGTCTATACCCTGTCTCCTTCTCCTCCCTTCTCATTTCCTTTACTACTCTACCAAAACAGCTCTTGTGAAGGTCACTGATATCCTCCACTGACTAGATCCAGTGATTAGTTCTCAGTCTTCTGATCAGAATCCTGTGGCACGGTTAATCAGTCCTGCCTTTTTGAAATACTTCTTCACTTGGTTTCCAGGACACCATTGCCTCTTGATTCTCCATCATCTTCACAGGTTGTCCCTTCTTGGTGTTCTCTTCTAATTCCTTCTCATAGCCCAGGAGTTTGAGGCTGCAGTGAGCTATAATGGCACCACTGAACTCCAGCCTGGGCAACAGAGTGAGACCTTGTCTCAAAAAAATAAAATAAAATTCCCTCTCATATCTCAATATTCCACGTGTTGTAGGGCACACAGTCGAGTCCTCGTACCTTTTCTCTATCTGCTCTCACTCCCTAAATGAATGTATCCAGTCTGACGTAGTATACTACATACTCATCTATTTGTAAACTCCATGAAGGTAATGCCTTGATCTGTACTCCCTTCCATACTGCTTGTTAATTGAAGACCCAGTACCTGGAACTTATCTGGAGGATAATAATTGCTTAATATATTAATATCTTGGCTGCATAAATATTTAGATATTCTTTTCTATAGACACTGAAGTTATTATTATTATGTTCTACCTCCCAGACCATTTTGCTATATAGGCATCACTCCTAATACTACAGCAGGCATGTTTCATGGTGCTGCCCCATCCACAGTCGAAGGGAAGCTTGTTTATGACACTCAACTCCCCTACCTAGAAGAGCCAATAGATAGGTCAAGAAATGGATACACAAAGGTCTGTGTCTTAACCAATTCATGCAGTGGACATTGACTTGTGACTTCTCTGTTTTTCTAGACCAGGCGTGAGACCTATGAATGAACACACCTTGCAGGTGACTCCAATCCCAGTCACCATCTGACTGAAGCTCATGAGAGACCCTGGGCAAGAACTACCTAGCTGATCCCAGTGAATCCCCAGATTTGAGAGCAACACTAATGGTTGTTATTGTTTTGAGTCACTACCTTTGGGCAGTTAATTTTCTTAATATTTAAAGAGTTTCTTTATATGAATAATTGTATTAATCTGTTTTACATTGCTATAAAGGACACCTGAGGCTGGGTGATTTAAAAAGAAAAGAAGTTTATTTGGCTCATGGTTCTGCAGGCTGTATGAGAAGCATAGCACCAGCACCTGCTTGTGATAAGGGCCTCAGGAAGCCTCCACTCATGACAGAAGGCAAAGGGGGAGCAGATAAGTCACATTGTGAAAGAAAGAGCAGGAGAGAGAAGGGGGTGCCCAAGCTCTTTTAAACAACTGTTCTTTCAATAGGCATTACCAATTTACAGCACTCTTACCCAGCTTAGACCCTGTCTCTCCCACGACAAAACGCTTAATTCTCTCACATGCTCTCCTTCCATCAGTCTAATGTGCCAAAGGGCTCAACACACATAATCCCATCTACGTATTTCTAGCCTGCATCGATGGCTGAACATTACTGGAAAAAATATGCAATTCTTTTCACTTACTTTAAATCCATGACCTCTAACTTAAATGAGATCTCAATACTGCCTATTAATTCTACCACATTTGACTAGAATTTTTAAATTTTTCTACTCTCCAAATAAACTCTCCCTCCCAAACCTCGCACATTTCCTATGCCCTGTCTACCTCTGATTATCTTATGCCACACTCTTTGTCACTCCTATAAATAATGAAAATAATCAGGAATAAATTATCAGGGTCAATTCCCATTAAGGTCTAGACACACTAGGCTTTTTTCTGCTCCTTGAACACACTAAACCCATTTGAGCCTTAAGGCTTCATATGAGTCACTCTCAATGTCTTCCGTGCTTTTGCCTTTATCTCATGTGGCTGATTCCTGGACATTCAGGTCTCAGCTTTGACGGCATCTCTTTAGAGAGGGCTTGAAAAGTAGCCATTCAATCGCTGTCTATCACATCACAATAATTTTATGATAGTCCTTTTATTCATTATTAGTTTATTTGCTTGCTATCTATCTCCTGCCTTTAAAATATAAGTTCCATGAGAGCAGTGACTTTGTCTGACTTGCTCACTGTATGAACCTAGAACAGAACTGAGATGTATTAGGCACTCAATATTTTTGAATGAATGAATGGAGTCACCATGTTTATTTGAAATAATATGAAAAGTAATATAGTTGTAGGTCAGATTCCTCAAGAAGCAGATGATGAGATGGAAATCAGCATTTTATTAGAATATGCCCTTGGAATCAGTATCTGTGAAGGAAAAGAAAGAAGCAGTACTGGGCAGAGGGAAAAGGTGGCTGTAATATAGCCACAACAAAGATCTTGGTCAGCCCTGCAGAGAGCTCTGGACCTCGAGTGACCCTTCAGAGTTGTCCCAAGTTGAAGCAGAGGGGCCAGGCTTTTGTATCCTTTCTCTCTCCTGGATCAACAAATTACTGGATGCAGTTCCCAGGAAAGGGATGTAACCTGAGCCAAATGGCTCTTTTCAGCCAAGGCAGTTTCCAGGGAGGGCTGGTGGAATCGAGTGAGGTTTGTTAGTTTGCAGCACTCTTGGAAGCTGCAAGGGATAAGTTCATCACTCTTGAGTGGGAACTTACACTATATAGTTCCATTTCTTCCCATAAGTCCTGAAAGCAGCTCCTCCAGGATTCTGGAGAGCTCTTTTCCTAGAGGTAATTTACAAGAGGAAGATTAGTAGGCCAGCTATAGCTCACTCTGCTGCAGTTGTTCACAGGGCCATAAATGATATGCACTATTTTCCTTGTCTAATATCCATTCTAGATTCTCCTCCTCATCAGTAGTACCTCTTGACACTGTTGGCTTATCTAGAGGCGTGAACCAGACCCTCAGATTTTAGGTGTCTGAATCCCTGGTCCCCACATTGTACTCAGACTGAGGTTGCTTCATTTGTCCATTTATTGTCAAAATTAGGCAAAGAGTGCCCGAAGGCATCCATGTGGATCACTGGGGTGCCAACTATATTATTCCCTGCCTCTACTGTATAGCAGAAGCCTTAACTCCTCCTGGTAAATTATCAGGGTAAATTATGCCTGCCAGGATGGTGACTCCTCTTCTTGTCTGCTGGTCCTTGGCATGAGAAACCCAAAATGCCTGGGCAGCAGCCACAGCTTAAAGTTCAATGGGATTTTTGCCGAGTCCTCTGTTGGGTGCTTTCCCTCTTTGTAAACCAGGATCTTAAATCCACAGAGTCCAGAGTTGTGGGGATGGGAAGCACAAATCCCCAAAGCTATTGGGAGTGATGGTAAGCTGGGCCACTCTACTTCCCTTTCTTGGTTTCTTGACCCGTGTATGCTACTTACTGAAGTCACAGCAATATATGATGGCTGTTGATTGTGTGCTGCATAGAGTCATAGCATGTAAAGGATGCCATGTGAAGAATTGTCGTTCATCCGGACAAGTATCATCTTTGAGTTGGTGCCTCAGCTGTAATGTCAACAGGCTGTTCCATCATTCTTTCAGACTGGGTGGTGTGATAAGTCACAAGACCATTAAATCCCATGGTCTTGAACCCACTGCCTCATCTCCTTTACTCTGAAGTGAGTTCCTCAGTCTTATGCAATATTAAAAGGGTGCCAGTGTTGGTGGATCAAGCATTCTGTAAGTCTTCAGATAGTGGCATGGGCCATTTTAGTCAGTTGAGGCGGTGGTAACAAATTGCCAGCACTTTTGGAATAACAAACATTTATTTCTCATAGTCTGGAGACTGGGAAGTCTAAGATCAAGGTGTCAGCAGATCCAGGGGATGGTTAGGGCCCACTTCTGGCTTACAGAGGGCAGGTCTTCTTGTTGTATCCTCCAAAAGTGGGAAGCAGAGATAGGAAGCAAGGTCTTGTGTCTCTTCTTATAAGGGTACTAATCCCAATCATGAGAGCTCAGCCTTCATTACCTAATTAACTCCTAAAAGTCCTACCTCCTAAAACTATCACACTGGGGCTTAGGATTTCAACATACAAATGTTGGGGGACACAAACATTCAGTTCATACACTGGCTAAAGTCTGTGTAGTCTGTGTATGGCCATCAATTCCAATGAAAATGAATTTCTACCTCTTCCAAGAAAGGCCAATGTAATCAACTTGTCACCAAGTGGCTGGGTGGTGTTCTAGTGGTGCCACATCAGAGGCTTGGTGTTGGTTTCTGTGATTGGACATTTGGTGGCGGCAGCAGCAGTGACGTTAGCCTCGATGAGTGGGAGGCTCTACTGCTGAGCCCATGCACAGCCTCTGTTCCTGTCACCATAGCTGCTCTAATCATGAGCCCATTGCACCAGCACCGGGGTGGCTGATGACAGGGGTGGACTGATGTCAGTACAAGTCATTGTGTCTATTTACATGTTTAGTGCCACTGCCAAGAAGATGTTCTCTGTTGGGCATTAACATGGAAGATGAAGATCTTCACACATCATGTCTGCTCACCAATGTCCATGCAAATGCCTATATCCCAGACTTCCTTGCCCCCAGTCTCCTTTTAGGCTCCTGACAAACTAGCCAAGCTGTTCCCCACTGCCTATACATATTCTAACCACACAAAGGGGAAATCTCTGCCAATTGAGAGGGCTTATCCTCACTACTTCCTCTCAATGCCACCCCTGAGTGAGGCTCAAATGCAGCCACTGCTCATTTTTGGCTTGGCCCACATATCATGCTAACCCTTCTGTTAATCACCCTTTTTATTCTCCCCTGTCAGATAGTCATAAGGGATGCCACACCCAGCACCCATGAGGACATAAGTGGGAGTTGAAGAACAGGTGCTGGTGAATAACATGAGTCTCTGGATCACCTGCTAATGCTGCTTTCTTTTGATCCGCAGTCCTGCTTTTACCTGGTCCCAGATATACCACTTCTATTTTATGATGGATTACTGCAGGGGCCATTTAACCTTATGACTTGGTGAGTCTGACATACACAGCTCATAGTAGACAGTTGGGCTTCTTGTCTCTACTAAGGAGCTGTTTTGTGCAAGGTGTGTAATTCTCTGCCCTAGATGGCATGGTCTTGCTCTGGAACCTAGACATCTACACAGCAATTCTTCTACTGGGGTTTGTGATAAACTCTACACACTGCCATTTTCCACCATTGAGTCTTCCATGGCTACAGACTGTGCTGTGCCATGTGCACCAAGTGGTAGAGCTGCTCACACTATGGTATTGACCTTCTTTAAAGCCTTTCTTGCACGAGACCCCACTCAAAGTGAGGCTGGCAGCTTTTTCTGTCAATCCAGTATATGGGTGAGAGCAGTATTCCTAGGTGTGAAATATTGTTTCAGAAGCCAAAGGTGAAGAATATGGTTTTGTTCTTCCCTCTTCATGGAGGGAATAGGAGACGCAAATATTTCCCTTTTCTTTGGAGAGGATATTCCATCTTTCTCAGACCACTGGACCCCTATCAGTTTCACTGATGATGTTTCATATTCCTGAATTTTTATAGGATGTCCCCTATACTCTGGAGCACATATGTCTTGCTAAAGAATCAAAATTACTTATCACTTTTTGCTTATTCGGTCTAATTAGCCATGATATCATTGCTATAGTAGGCAGTCCAGCTTTCTTTGGACTACATTATGACAGAGGGAAGGAGAATTAACATAGTTCTTTTATAAGCTTGTAGGCACCTGCTATTGCACATTCTAAGTGAATGTGATCTATTTCTGACCCTCATTTTTATAAGAATAGAAAAGAACACCTTTGGCATACCAATGAGTATGTTTATGTTCTGAGTTCACATTAATTTTCTCTAGCAAAGATACTACATCTGACCCAACAGATGCAATTGGGGCTACTAACTGTGAGTTTGTGATAGTTATTATCCTCCAGCATCTGTTTGCCTTCTGAAGGGGCCAGATTGATGAATTGAAATATAATGGGGTCCACTGCTCCTTTATCCCTTAGGTCTTTAAGGGTAGCACTTATCTCTACCATGACACTCAGGATGTGGTATTACCTTTGAGTTACTGTCTTGGCTGGGTAAGTCTAGAGGCTTCCACTTAGGTCTGGGGCAGTTCTAGAGGCTTCCACTTAGCCTTTCCCACTATAATAGCTCTAAACACCACAGAGCAAGAAAGCAATGTGGGGACAATGTCCACTTCCAACTATGCACATTCTAATGTACATTTGGGTACTGGGAAAATAATCATCATGAACAAGAACCCACATGTCCTCCCACTCTAATTTGAAGGGTTATGAAGACTCTTAACCTTAAGTACCAATGTTAAGTCAGACTCTGAGTCCAACAATCCTTGAAATGTTTGTATATTCCTCTTCTCAATGTAGGTTTCTAGGTAAATGACGCTAAATCCTTTTTGGAAAGACAGGGGGAATCATTATCACATATAATTGCTGTGATGTTGCAGGGTCTTTCCTCCTTGGGATCTGGCCTCTCTCTTTTTTTTTTTTTAATTTTTTTATTTCAGGAAATGATGGGGTTACAAACATTTTGGTTACATGTTATGACTTTGCCACATCCCAACCATGATTTGAGATGTGCCCTTTCCATCCCATTAGTTGTGAGTTTACCCACCCTCCACCACCTACCCCCAAACAATATTACTATTGTGTGAGCACCTTAGTGTTGATCAGTCAGTGCCAGTTTGATGGCGAGTACATGTGGACCCTATTCTTCCATTCTTGTGGTACCTCGCTTTGGAGGATGGGCTCAAGCTCTATCCAGGAAAATATAAGAGGTGCTAGATCACCATCATTTCTTATAATTGAGTAGTATTCCATTGTATGCATATACCATATTTTGGCCTCTCTTTTGATCAGTGGTCTGGATCTTAAAACTGGCTCATGTTCAGAACAAGGAATTTAATGATTTTATCTTTTATCTGGGCAGCTGCCCTCAGTCTTCTTATCATCTATCCTTGATTTCTTTGAGTTGTATAGATGGAATAATACCGGTGTTTCGCTATTCACCTATCTTTCCTCCAGGGATACCATGTTCTGTCAACTGTCTTTACAGCTCGTTTCACTTCGGGTCCCTCTATCTCCTGTTATGTATTGTAGCTACCTGGCTGTGCTGTGTTGTATGGTATGTGGCCCTCAATATTCATAAGCCTTAACCCACAATGTGACTGTACTTGGAGATAAGGCCTTTAGGGTGGTTTAAATTAAAGTTAAATTACTTCATAGAAGTGGGGCTCTAATCCAATAGGACTAGTGTCCTTATAAATGAGGAGGTGGTCAAAGCTGGCCCTGGGGTGAGGCAGGGAGGTGCCAGGGGTGCAGAGTTGAAGGAGGAGCTCGCTGTCAGGGTCTGTGAGTGCTCACCCTGCAGTTGTAGGATTCTAGAGTAAGGGCCTCCTTAAGTGCAGGGACCATGAGGTTTTCTGTATATAAATATAAAAGTGTGACCTAAAGTATTGAGAGACAGAGACACAGAGAGAAGCTGAAAAGAAACTGAAAGCTGAAAAGAAGTCCTTTATTTTAATAGTGAGAAAAATGAAGCCAGGAAAGTCTTCCTAGAGGAAGGAAAATTTACACAAGCAAAAAGAAAAGAAGTGACTTTCTAGGAGAGACAGTTATGATTTAGGGGACAACAAGCAAGTCACTATGTTTGAAGCAAAATATTCATATATGGCAGATGTAAGATGTAAGTCTGAAAAAGTAGGTTTGGCCTGGGGTACAGTGCTTTTGAATGTCACACTTTTATTACTCTTGATTTGATGCATATTTTTATAAATAAAGTATTATTGAAACACACCCACACCCACTTGTCTAAGTGTGATCTATGGATGTTTTCAAGCTATAATGGCAGAGTCCAGTTTAGCTGCACCAGAGATGGATGTGGCCCATAAAGCCATTTACAAAAAAAGTTTACTAGACAAGCTGTAACTAAAGATGCTAGTAGATTTATTTGCAGAATAATATATAAAAATGTCATAAAATTGGGCTTAAAGTTTTATGAATTGCAAATGTTAATAATAAAAAGTCAAAAACAAAGATAAGAAATGTTAAGACTTTTTTATTTAAAAGTAACAGCATAATTTTCTTACTTTCTTTGTATGTCTTACAGAAGTCTGCCTTCTTTTTGTCTAGAGTATTCACCACAGAAGGTGGATACATTTTAAGTAAAAAATAAATGCTGTACAGAGAACGTCAGTCATTGAGGAATGGAATGATCCTCCAGATTTGGTGAAGTTACTTTGCTTTGTACTAAAAGCACAGGAACCTTAAGAATATGTTACCTAAACTGGCAACTTAATCCTTTCTCTGCTGCTTCTAAAAGTCAGCCTTCCTGTTAGCTTGAATTAGGTCATGGTAACAAAAACAAAAGCTTTTCCATGAGGGTCTGTGGGTAAGGCAGAGCTGGGTTATGCGACAAGGATAACCAGGTAATTCTGTGTTTTGTCTGTCAAGGTTTCCTCCTAACACCAGCAATCAGGGTGCCATTGACTCAAAGAAGAGATGTGATTGAAAGGGATAACATTTCTTTTCTAAATACCAAATTTATTTACTAAAAAATGAACAAAACTTTAAAAGTTAGGTTTTGTTTCTTTAAATCCTCAACCCATAATTGCAAACAAACACAAAAGAGAACCTCATCAAAAGAAAAAACTCTAAACATGATCAACACAGTGCAATTTATATTTTTCCTAGGCTGCAGATTGTTACAAAGATAAACTTCCTTAGTGGGAAAGACAAATTTGAGGCCGCTTCTCCCGTTCTCTGACAGACATCCTTTGTATTAAAGTTTCCTGTCTTCCTTGGCAATCCTCGTTGTCTCAGCGATTGGTTATTCTGTGCCTCCAGCAACCAGATTTAGGCCAAAGCCCCCTGTGGTTAGGTAACAAGAGAAGAGAAGATCACAAGCAGCAAGGAAAGCTATCAGGACAAGGGTCAAAGCCCCAGAAGTGGGCACATGACCCAATTATGGCCAAAAGGATTCCATTTTGGAGTTTCCTTTGGAAGTATTGGAAAAGAGAAGATCATGCAAGGAGAAGGCCCATCGGAGAATAAATCTATCACAGGAAAGCAGAGACTAAGAGATGCAGAGAGTCCTAAATCTGATGATAAAGCTTGCCCCAACACCCAGCCATACCTGGAAGTACTATTCAGTTACGTAGGTCAAAATATTTCTCTTTTTGCTTAAGTCAATTTTGAGATATCACTTGCAAACAAAAGAGCCTGGAAAAAAGCGCAGCATATAACCTTACTGTAGCTTTATAAAAACGAAAGAACTTAAACTCTACATTTTCTAATATACAGTATCTGAAAGAACTATGTAAACCGTAGTTCAAAACTACAGACAAGTGTATGTGACTTCTGTTACATGAAAGACTATAATATTTAAACATCACTTGCTCGGAGAAGCCTTGGCTGACACCTCCCATTGGATCAGGTCACCTTTATATGCTCTCTTGGCACTTAAACCTCTGCCTTCATAGCACTTCACACTTGTAATCAAATATTTGTTTATGTAATTGCCTATTTGATGTCTGCCTTTCTCAGGCAGTCTGAAGTGCCGTGAGGACAAGCACCGTGTCTTGTCTATCACTCCATCCTGGGGCTGCCACAAGATAGATGC
This sequence comes from Varecia variegata, assembly GCA_028533085.1. Lineage (NCBI taxonomy): Eukaryota > Metazoa > Chordata > Mammalia > Primates > Lemuridae > Varecia > Varecia variegata. The sequence continues at coordinate 36,780,036 of CM052441.1, read as the reverse complement.
CCGATTGTATTACTGATTGAATGAATAATTAAGAGGACTCCAGCATAATTAAAGTTCATAAAGGAAAAATGTATTTTTTTACCTATTTGAGGGAATTCATGTATCATGTATGTGTTTGAAGTATACATCAATTGCTTTTACTATAAATGAATTTTGTTATTCATCACCATTCTTTTTTTTTTTTTTTTTTTTTTTTTTTTTTTTTTTTTGAGACGGAGTCTCACTCTGTTGCCCGGGCTAGAATGCCGTGGCATCAGCCTAGCTCACAGCAACCTCAAACACCTGGGCTCAAGCGATCCTCCTGCCTCAGCCTCCTGAGTAGCTGGGACTACAGGCTTGAGCCACCATGCCCGGCTAATTTTTCTATATACATTTTTAGATGTCCATATAATTTCTTTCTACTTTTAGTAGAGACAGGGTCTCACTCTTGCTCAGGCTGGTCTCAAACTCCTGAGCTCAAATGATCCACCCGCCTCGGCCTCCCAGAGTGCTAGGATTACAGGCGTGAGCCACCACGCCTGGCCTCATCACCATTCTTAAAGTAATCTAACACAAATTAGCTTCAGATCTCCTTCCATAAATTTAATTGAAAGTAAGAGTTAACATGTGTAAGCCATTTTATAAATTGGAACGTGCATTTCATATACATTAGCTTTCCTAATCCTAACAAAAATCCCAGAGCTGAAGAACCAGAGCTCAAGGAGGTGCCTTGCCCAAGATCACATGCACATGGTGAGGTGGAGTCAGGACATAAACCCCAGTTGTTAGATTCTGAATCCAATGTATTTATCCTAAAGATAATTAGCATGTGAGTCCACATTAACAATTTTTCCCTCTTTCTTAAACAAGTCATTAGTCATTTTAATATTATTTAAAGCTCTATGTGTGTGCATAATAAGTCAGATATGACAAAAAGCTGAAAAATGGAGAACACACTGGAATTCAGTTATTCTAAAGGATGGTGTTAAACTTTATATTTTAGCCAGATGGGTGAAGCAAATATGCACTCAAGTGTGAGTGCCTGTGTGTGTTTTGCCTTAAAATGTGGAAAAAAAAGTCTACTTGTTGAGATCAGTCAGGATTTCCCAGTCACATCTAGTCGAGCCCCAGTAAAAAGATGAGAAGTTTATTTTTGTTTTGCTTTTGTAAAAATTAATATGCTTGCCTTCTATATTATGAGAAAAGTAAATTGTCATCTAGGAAGGAATTACTTTTGGCTAACAAGCCATTTCTTCCTTGAGGATGCATGGTTAAAAAAAATCTTTATGAGGGTGGGGCCTGGTTTCTTCCTTTTATAATTGTCATAATCCACCAGAAATAATACATAATTCCATGTAACTCTATGGCTGTCTCACAGATGGATGGGATAATATGTCTCTGTTTCCCCAACTCTAACCCCAATCCCCTACTTCTGTTTCTCCACTCACTCAAAGTCCCGGGAATTGTCACTTGGTAATGTATATGAGCATGCAGGACAGAGAGGTAACAGGGCATGCTCACGCTCCCCTGCCAGTGATGTGCATTGCCTTATGTCATAAATAGTAAATCCTTTATGCTGAAAGCCTGTTCATTTTCACACCATTCGCTTGTTCGCTAACAGTTGTCCAGATTTTTAAATTCGGCCTCTTACACTAATCCTGCAACTGCTGGTCCGAGACAGGTGCAGGGATCAGACTGGCTCTGTTAAGTAAAACATCTGGCCTGAAAATGATAATAGGCTCTTTTTACTCCCTCAAGTCATAGGAGGAATGTGAAATTTTCAAATGTTAAATCACACAATTAGGCTTTAATATTCACTTAAACATACACATCCCAACCCCCACCACACACACACACACACACACACACACAAACACGTGCGCGAGCACACACAATAAGAAGTAATTTTCCACTATTTCTTTCATAAAACAAGACCTTTAAAGAGGAAGACCCACAGAAACAAGAGGATCTGACTCTGGCAACCCCCTTGTCTTTGGGTTTCACCAGGTGTTGGCAGTGCTGCCCTCAGAAGTGCCTAAAGATAACTTTTTGCAGGAAGCACATCACCGGTTTGGATGACATTCTCAGGTTTTATGACTTTATGAGTTCAGAGCAAATCACAGATGATTCAAAATGAGAAAGATGATGCTTGAGGGTAGGGTTATTTGATGGAAGGCCTTTTGCCTCACCAGCCCCATTTAAAGCCAAGTGATGGACAGGGATCGGGTATGATAAACTGCTGACACTTAAGAGTCCTCCCAGCCCTAAATATGTCATGATTTCACGATCACCATATCTGTGTGGTGGCAGACATGCTGTCCAGTTCTTGGGTAGGAGAATATGGTATCACAAGGAATTCTCCAGAAAACCTACTATCAGGTGGCATTCCCTAGTATGCTTTCAGGGGGTGAAGACAATTTTTGCATTCATGGCACCAGAGCCACCAACCAGAATTGTTACCACCATTATTGCCTAGTGAAGAGCACTGCTTTTATAAACCCAGGTCAGCTAAGTATTATGAGGCTCAAACATCAGGGAAAGGTTGGAAGAAGCACTAAAATGAAAGCCCTAACTAGAGTCAGCATGAGGGCAGTAAAAGCTGAAAAAGTAAGTTATCTTGGGGCTGGCCCTCCTGCCGCCAAGGACTGGTACATAATTGTGAGGCTCAGTGCAAAATGAAAATTCAAGAACGCTTGTTCAAAAATTATTAAGAGTTTCAAGATGGCAACAGCAGAACATTAAACCGTGCGTGGGGCTGTTCTAGACACAGGCTCCATTCGACTGCACAGGTCACGTGACCAGAAGCCAGCCCTTCTGCCATCCATGATCTCATGGCATATCCACCAGGCTGCACGCACCTGGAGGCACAGAGGGTGATTTGCTCATCCCAGCACCCTCGGGATTACTGATCATAGTGCCTGTCCCACTCTCATTCTCTATAAATAGGGATGGACTGAATATTGGCAAGGAGCTTGGATTTTCTTTGTTAAGCTAGTGGACAATGATTCTGGAGGGTGTGTGGAAACTTTTTGTAATAGTCTATGTCAGTGTGTCTCAAAGTGTGGCTCCTGAACCAGAAACCTGGGCATCACCCAAGAACTTGATAGAAATACGAATCAACTAGCCCCACTCGGACCTACAGAATCAGAAACTCTGGGGATGGGACCCAAGAATCTTTTTTAACAGACCCTTGAGGTGATTCAGATCACACTGAAGTTTGAGAACCGCTGGATCAGGGAATAGATAAAGGGGAGTTTTTAATAGGATAGTGGTAGAGGGCAGGAGGGGAGAGAAAAGATGCAGAAATGCTTATAAGGCATGATTGGCAGATGTAGTAATGAATCATTTGTGAGAAAAGAAGAGTCTGGGATAATTCCCAGGTTATTGGCTGCAGTGACTATTTCATTATGACACCACTTATGGAGACAAGAGGAGGAAAAGGGTCAGGTCTCAGGAAATACAAGAGTGTAGTTTGGTTATAAATGAAGACATAGATGAAGTCCCCAAACTCTCCATTCACACCATTTTCCTGGCTTCAGGTGTTTAGGACCATTTAATGATAAATTATTAAAATATTTTAAAAGTATTTATATTTTGCCTGAAATAATCAATTGGATATTATGAGATTAATGCTGCCTCAATCTACATATACACCCTCCTTACTTTTGGGGTACTTAATCCATCAACCGCAAAGGGAAATAAAAAACCTAGAGTGATAGGGAGTGGGAAAGGCTGGTTGGAAATAATCTGTAACCAAAAGCATTATCCACAAAAGGAAAAATTAATAAATTGGACTTCATCAAAATTAAAACTTTTGCTCTGTGAAAGACCCTGTTAGGAGTGTGAAAAGTCCAGTTATCTACAGAGTAAGAGAAAATATTTGCAAACCACATATCTGACAAAGGACTGTTATCTACAATATATTTTTAAAATTCTCAAAATTTAATAGTAAAACAACCCAAACACCCCAATTAGAAAATAGACAAAAGACATGAAGAGGCACTTCACAAAAGCGTATATACAGAAGACGACTAAACATATGAGAAGATGTTCAACATAATTAGTCATTAGAGAAATGCAAATTAAAACCAAAATGAGATACCACTATATACCTATTAGAATGGCTACGATTTTTTTAAATGACAACAACTGCTAGCAAGAATGCAGAGAAACTTAATTTTGTTGTTAGAAATGTGAAATGGTACAGTCAGTCCAGTAAACCATTTGACAATTTCTTTAAAAATTAAACATACAGGCCAGGCACGGTGGCTCACGCCTGTAATCCTAGCACTCTGGGAGGCTGAGGCGGGTGGATCGCTCGAGGTCAGGAGTTCGAGACCAGCCTGAGCAAGAGCGAGACCCCATCTCTACTAAAAATAGAAAGAAATGATCTGGCCAACTAAAATATATATAGAAAAAATTAGCCGGGCATGGTGGCACATGCCTGTAGTCCCAGCTACTTGGGAGGCTGAGGCAGTAGGATCGCTTAAGCCCAGGAGTTTGAGGTTGCTGTGAGCTAGGCTGATGCCATGGCACTCACTCTAGCCCGGGCATCAAAGCGAGACTCTGTCTCAAAAAAAAAAAACAAAAAAAAAAAACTAGACATACAAATACAGTATGATCCAGTAATTGTACTCTTGGGCATTTATTCTGGGGAAATGCAGATTTATGCTCACAGAAAAACCTGTACTCAAATGTTTATAGCAGCTTTGTTCATAATAGCTCAAAACTGGAAACAACCCTGATGTCCTTCTGTGGGTGAATGATTAAATTGTGGTGCACCCGTGCCATGTAATACTACTAAACAGTACAAAGGAACAAACTATTGAGACACACAATGGCCTGGAAAAAAATATCCAGAGAATTACGTGAAGTAAAGAAAAGCCAATACCCAAAGTGTTCATAGTGCATGATTACATTTACATAATATTCTTGAGATGACAATATAGAAATGGACAACACATTATTGATTGCTGGGGTTTAAGGTGGGGCTGGGGACTTAAGGAAAGTGAATGTGGCTATTAAAAGGCAACAAGAGAGATATTTGTGGTGATGAAAATGTTGACTGTGTCAATGTCGATATCCTGGTTGTGAAATTGTGCAATAGTTTTACAAGATGGGAGAAACTGAGTAAAGGATATATGAGTCTATTATTTCTTACATGTGCATCTACAATTATGTCAAGTTAATTTTTTAAAAAGCCTTTTGCTAAGTGAAAGAAGCCTGACACAAAAAGCTACATATTGTATGATTCCATTTACATGATGGAATCAGTTGTTTCCACTGGCTAAGGTTGTGGGGAGAGCTAGTGACTGCTAAAGGGGAACAGTGAACTTTTGGGGGTGATGGAATTATTCTGTAACATTAGATGGTTATTATATGACTATGTATACACATTTAAATTCATCAAACTATACAATGAAATGGAGTGAACTTTATATAAAATATATCTCCAAAAATCAACTTAAAAGGGTAAACTAAAAATGAAATGCACAATATTTAAAAATAATTTTACTTTCCTTAATAGTGCCAACAATCTGATTGACTATGTTTCATCACTTTTGAAAAATCTCGATTTAATACTTTGTGATACAACAATTCAAAGGTCTTGTTCTATGTTAGATGCATTTGATTTGATGCTCTGGTGTTCATGATTGTCAAAACTTGTCAGCACTGAACAGAGTTGTCAGCTCTGCCACTTTTCTCTTGTACTTGCATTATCAGTATCATCTTCACTCCACATTTTGGTTTTTTTATTGGGGGGCATGGATCTGTTTAAGTACTTCTCAGTTTTATTTAGTGACAATTCAATACTATGGTCCCTAAATCCACTTAACTAAACTATAGCAAAATGACCTTCAAATGAGTACTTTAATGAAGGAAGCTGTACCATCGACCCTTCCATTGTCAGAACTTTCAACTTCCCCTCAGGATATGTTGCATACTTCATGTAAGAGTGTATGTGTCATTTTGTATGTTAAATATCAATAAGGCATATAGTAACATAAATATAACATATTCTTTCCACATCTCAATTGATGGTCTTAAGTGCCCCCTGGGTACATAGACCTCATTATTGGAAACCACTAGATTAAACCATAAAAAAAAAAGTGTGCTCTAAACACTCTATGACTTACTAGAACATTAATCAGTTTAAGTCTGATGAGGTTATATTTTAAAGGGAGGGCTTTTCCATCTATTTTTGCTTTTGAAAATTAATTTTTTTGAACATTCTTCCATGAGGATCTAAGGTGTCTGTGTAAATAGATTATGAATCCTTATAGTATCTCTTCCAATATTTAGTTGTATATATTTAGACTTGCCACTTCCCCAGGAAGAAGAATGACCTCACTCTTGGACAATTGTAATACCTTTCTATATGGTATATATATATCTGTTCCACAAAATACATTGAAGCTGTGCAATATTTCTAGCCATGAAACAGCGGTAAAATCATAGAATTACCAAGCATTTAGAACTGGAACAAATCTTAGGGGTCAGGAGTTTATAGCATTTTATCATTGTCCATGTCTAAATTCTAAATGATGATTTTGAGGTGAAAGGCCCTTGTTTAGTGAAAGCTCTCAGATAACCCGATCTTCAGACATCGTGAACTTCTAAATCTTGGATCATTCATATCTGTAGATTATAATGACTCAAATATTATACAATTGTTTCTGTCCTAGCATTTATTTCCATGAAATCAGAATACATGGATTTTTCCCTTTTGGAAAGTCAGAGGATGAGAAAAAGAAAAAAGGTGGAGGTAGATTCCAAGCTCTAAATGTTATGTGGTATTTTAACTGGAATGTTTCAGTTGTGGCACCCTGGGGAAAGCTGGTCTCCAACTTGGAGGGTGTGAAGTGTTTTATGAACAGTGTAAAGAAAGCAGATGTATTGCCAGGGTAGCCTCTGCTTCTCTCAGTGGGGTGTTTTTTACTTAAAAACAAGAGAGATACCCCAGAAGCAACAGGCCTTTTCAACCTGACATAATATTGTTCATCTGTTAATTCATATACATTTTAACAAATAATTATGTTATTTATTATACATTTTAAACAAGGCATTTTTCTCTTTTGATGTGCATTTACCCTAACAATAAAAGATAAACTTCTAATAAACAATAACAATACAAAATGATCACATATACATATATATGCACAGCCAAGGCAATCCTGTAAATTCCCAATTTTACAAATCTGGCATCCCAATTTTCCTCTTATACATAATTTAAATTTCCTTATATTATAACTCATATATAATTCAGAGTTCATTTTTTAAATTTATATTGCTTCATTCATCTAAAAATTGTCATTTTTAATGACAACATGATGTTCCATTGCATTAGCATCCAACAGTTTGCCTAATAAACTCTTTCCCTTTGACTGTTTAGGTTATACAGGACAGTGATTCTGAAACTTTAGTGGGCATCAGAATCACCTGGAGGGCGGTTGCTCTGCCCATGTGTGCAGGCACACGCATACACACTCATACACACGTAGCTGAGTCAGTAATCTCTGGTGAGACCAGAGAATTTTCACTTCTAACAAGTTCCCAGGGGACACAGATGCTGCTGGTCTGGGTAGCACATTTTGAGAACAACTGATCTAGGGCTCTGTTGTGAACTTACATGCTTTTCATGGGCTTTGTTGATATTCCCTACCTAGAAACTATTCCTCCCAAAACAAAAATCTTTATTTCATTTCTCAAATGAAGTATTTTGAAATGCACATCAAGAAGATAAGTCTTACTTCACTAAATATCAGTCACTTTTTTTCCCAGAGTGGCAGATTAGACACTTTCCCAGCATGCCTTGCCCACTTGAAAGAAATAAAATAGTGTGCAGAGATACACATTGTGAACTTTTATTCAAGAAGGAACATGAGAATTCAATGGAAAAGCAAAATGCACTTCAGATTCCGGGGAAAAGGTGGGTAGGCAGCCCGTGTGGCAGGGTCTGGCTTAGAACTGTGAGTGAAGCACCGATATGTGAGACATTGAGAGCATGTCCCTCTATAATCCACCTTTCCACTGGGAAACTATGCAACCCAGGCCACAGAAGAGTACCTTGTCCCTCCGGTGCCCTGGAGCTAACTTGGGGAGAGGCCAGGAGACTGTGAGAAAGAAAGGCACCAGGAAGTGCCCCACGCATTTTCCCAAACCTGGGACCCAAGAGGAAGATGCCATTCTCCATCCTGGTTCATCCCTAATTGGGAGGAATTCAGCGACCTAGCAGCAGTGGCTGCCAGGGGAGTCAGAAAGTCTGAAGCCAGGTGTTGGAGTGCTGGGTTTGGAGCAGGAGAGGCTAGAACTGAGAGGCCGTGGGTGCTGGAATTGGGCTTCCCCCCACCACAGGACCTGAGTGGGAGGAGATCTGCCAGAGAGGCCTGAGGTTGCCCAGATGGCCAGTGTTAGGTGTGAGGTCCATACTCAGGGGGAGAAAAAACTCTTAGACCGTGATTAGGATATACAAAAGTAAAAGTTTATTTTCCTGAGAAAGAAAGACAGAAAGGAAGGAAGGGAGGAAGGAAGAAAGGAAGGAAGGGAGGGAGGGAGGAAGGGAGGGGAGAGAGAGAGAAAGAAAGAAAGAGAGAGAGAGAGAGAGAGAAGGGAAGGGAAGGGAAGAGAAGGGAAGGGAAGGAAGAGAAAGAAGTATAGAGAGAAAGAAAGAGAGAGAGTGGCCACGACACATGGAGGAAAGAAATGTTGGGCAGCGAGGAAAGTTGCTTGGTACTTTTAAAGGGTAGAAATGGCTTTTGTTCTCTGCTTCAGGGGACTGATAACAAAAGCGGCAGTGAAGCTGCTGTGTTTGCTTTTTCTGTTTCTCAGGTAGCAGATTGATAGCAGAGATTAGTTTTTTCTCTCTTCTTGATAGCGGGAGGCATCTGGTACTGTCTCTTCTTGAGGAAGCAGAAGTTCACAGTCCTACTGTGCGCTCAGGAACATTTTCAAGACTGATCAAGAACTCAGTGATAACAAGTGAGGCCACATGTGTTTTAATTAAACTAAGGGTAGTTGTGTTGTGAGTTTATTTCTCTTACTTTCTGTATGATAGTTTGTTTTCCTCTGTTAGATAGGGTATTAGTAAGACCACCTTTCAGCGAGTTTTGCAGCCAGGGGTGGCTTTGCAATCTAAAGCAAAACTGCCTGTGACTTTACTGCGTGTCCCAACTTGCTCCCTTGGTTGGGACTGAGTAGTGAGCCCCACCAAATCTGAAGAGTGACAGGGAGGTGGGCCCCATACTTGCTTGCCTGCACCAGGTGCTTGGGCTGCCTCTCCCTTCCCATATCAAGAACGTGGTTCAGCAGCAGTGCCTTCGCTCCTTGCCCAGGCATGTCTCCAGGCATTTGGGACTGTCCCCTGAATCCCCATCAGCTGGTGCTTGTGCCTGCCATAGAAGGGCCCCAGTGTGAGCTTCCCTGGTCCAGCTCAGCCCAGGTTCACCCACCCCCCGAAGGCTGAGCATGCAACCCGAACCACTAAGGTTCCACAGCCCAGCCCCAGCCCATTGCCTGGGACACTGGAGAGCTTCTCCTGGTAAATGAAGATCAAGCACAAACTCTACTGCTACCACTGTAGTCGCTCTTACAGGCAAGCACCACCTACTGCCCTGAAGGTCGACTTACACAACCCTGTACAAAACCTGCTGACACAAAGGCATAGAATGAGATAAGCTTCTCCTGACCTCCACCACTCCAGCTTCTCAGGAGGCCATGAGCCTCTTCACCCGCCTCCCCCAGTACACTGCTAATGCAACCAGCAGTTACAAAAACCACCACACTAAGGCTATTTATAACCAAAGACTTCATACAGCGTCTTCACCACCGGATGCATATAGAAGCAAAGCCAAACAGCACTACTAAATATACATTATAGTCACATCCTCAAAGAAAAAAAAGTCCTGTCCAAATGAAAGTAAACTCAAAAATAAGAAGTGACTCTTTCTCTGGATGTGAAGAAATCAGCATAACAATACTGGAAGTATGAAAAAGCAGGCTTCTATAAAACCCCCAAAGGATCATAGTAACTCTCTAGCAATGGATCCTAACCAAAATGAAATTTTTGAAGTGCCTGATAAAGAATTCAAAATATTGATGTTAAAGAAGCCCAATGAGATACAAGAAAAACCTGAAAACCAATACAATAAAATTTTAAAAGTCAATTCAGGATATGCATGAGAAATTTAACAAGGAGATATCTTAAAAAAAAAAAAAACTTCTGGAAATAAAAAATTCATTGAGAAAGTTACAAATACAGTTCAAAGCCTCAACAATAGACTAGACCAACCAGAAGAGAGAATCTCAGAACTTGAAGACAGTTCTTTTGAATTAATCCAGTTTCTGGTAAAGACACAGACTGAAGGTAAAGGAGTGAAAAAGATATTCCACACAAACAGAAACCAGCAAGAGTAGCTATACCTATATCAGATTTTTTAAAAAGGCTTTAAATCAAAAAGAGTTTAAAAAAAAGATACAGAAGATCATATATATTGATAAAAGGATCAATTCAACAAGAGGATATAACAATTTTAAATTTACATGTACCCAACAACAGAGGACCCAGATTCATAAAATAAATATTACCAGACCAATACAAAGAGATAGCAATACAATCATAGTGGGAGACAGCAACACCCCACTCACAGAACTAGATAGATCATCAAGACAGAAAATCAACAAGGAAACACTAGATTAAATTGCACTTTAAGCCAAATGAATCTAATAGACATCTATAGAAACTTCTATCCAACAACCTCAAAATATACATTCTTCTGATCAACATGGAACATTCTCCAAGATAAACTATATGTTAGGCCACAAAAATAGCCTCAATAAATTTTTAAAAATCAAAATCCTATCAAGTATCGTCTCAGACTGCAGCAGAATAAAACTAGAAATCAATACCTAGAGATAATCTCAAAACTGTACAAATACATAGAAATTAAACAACATGCTCCTGAACAATCTTTGGGCCAACAATGAAATTAAGATGGAAATTAAAAACTTTTTTTGAAATTAGTGAAAATAAAGACATAATATACCAAAACCTGTGGCAATAGCAAAAGCAGTGCTTAGAGGGAACTTTATAGCACTAAATTCCCACATCAAAAAAATAGAAAGATCACAAATTAACAACCCCATGTTTCACCTCAAGAAACTAGAAAAACAAGAACAAAACAAACCCAAAACTAGCAAAAGAAAAGAAATAACAAAGATCAGGGCAGAACTACATGAAATTGAGATAAAAAAATACAAATGACAGATGAAACAAAAATTGGTTCTTTGAAAAATAAAATTGATAAACTTCTAGCTATACTAACCAAGAAAAGAAGAGATAATATCCAAATAAACATAAAATTTTTTTAAATATTGGTCATGTATTATCCCTTAAAGACGATCTTAATTCTTAGAATCAGGCTAGGCCTTAATTTGATTCTGTTCATTGTGATAAAAATAAAATTTCAGGATATCAAGAAGCAGAAGTTAGTAAAAGGATTCCATAACTCCTTTATTTCCTATAAAATATAATTATAATCACCATTTAAATGTTTTTTCATTCCTTCCAGTCTTCTGCTAAAAGTGGAATTCTTCAATTAGAAGAGCTCTGGGCCTCCTGCTATCATGCTTTTCTGGGAATGGGAAAACTCAAAGGAAGTCTGTGTAACCCACAGCCAAACTCTATGAGGGACACCTGGCAATTGTCTGAAAGACAATAGATAGTCTAATTCCTTTTGTTACTGCTCCTTCAGGGCAGACATTATGGGCTCTAAGTATCAGCCTAAGATATTAATCATATTAAGATAATATTTCCTATTATTTATTAAGATAAATAATTTTCCTATTCTACTACAGTACATGGAAAGTCAGCCAGCATAATTTCTAAACAAAGAGCAATTTTAAACATGCAGTTTGCGAACATGATGTTTTTTCCTTTGTTGCAGTTTAGAGCTTATCCTCTAAGAAAGAAGTTCCTTGGATGGACCATTCTTCCCCAAAAAAGTACACATTATTACTTGATGATGTCAGAGGATTTCATGTCCATTAGGATTTCTGGGGTTCCTCATAAAAAAGCTTACAAAAATTTTGCAGTAATATTCAATAATTTCTTTATTCATTTGTCACTGTAGCATGCCTTGGTCTAAAGAACTTTTGAGTTTACTTGACATTTGTACTCCATGAATTAGGATATACAGTTAGGGACACAATTATGATGGCTATCCTTATTTGTATTTTCTATGGAGAAATCTGGTACATTGTTATTTTATCTATTATAGTATCTAAATACATCTGAATTTTCTCTTCCTAAAACCTCAAATTTTAGTTTTCTCTGGCTTAGGATGACAAATTTGTCATAATCTTCATGAAATGCATTTAATCCTTTCTTTAAGAATTCATCATTCTAGAATAAATCAGAAACAAATCCTTTTTTGAAATCTCAAATCTTTTCTAGAATGAATCTAAGAATTCACTAAGGTCATGTCTCAAAGAAGAAATGAAAATATTGCTCATTTCTATGTACACTTCACCTTCATGCTCAGGAACCCGACATCACAAAAGTCACATTCCTTTGTTCTCTCCATTTGCCAGTTGATGTAGCAGAAGTGAGTAATGATGCTTAAAATACTTCTCAGAGTATAGTTTGGGAAAACAACACAATCCACACACACTGTTGGATCAATCTGCACCGCCTGCCTCCATGTCCCCCAGTCAGGGCAGTGCCCAATTCCACCCATCTCTTTCTCCTGGATGGACAATGGAGTTCCTCAAGCCAGCTAATGATTATGCATTATTTGTGGGATTATGCCTGCTGTATGGATCTTAGGCTGATGCTGCTTCAGAAAGGTTGATTATAAGTGATGATAAAATATCAAAGTGGAAATATCCTGGGCATCTGTAAATATGGGGCTGGAGCCTGTATGAGAAGACAGAGCTACACTATTAAATCAGAACTAACTGAACAGCACTTGTGTGCACGGATGAAAGTAAAACTCAAGGGAAATCAAGCAGGTGGGAGGGGAGTGGAGAGAATGGGTAAAATCATGCCTCACAGGTACAATGTACTCACTATCTGAGTGATGGGCACACTTATACCTTTATCTCTAGCAGTACAAAAGCAATCCATGTAACCAAAACATTTGTACCCCTGTAATATTCTGAAATTTTTTTAAAAAAGGAATAATAAAAAAGAGAAGACAGAGCTAAAGTTTTGAGAGGCATAAGCATGAAGATATGAGTTCAAGTCATCATGAAATATTAAGTTACTGAGGGAAAGAGTATAGTCAGGGGAAAGGAGGAGAAACAGAGACTTGGAAGGGAAACAGAAGCAGAGAAGAGAAGTGGGAGCATAAGTAGGGAGCACAGAAGCACAGAAGCACAGAAGTGCTTCTGGGAGCACAGAAGATAGAGAAGTGGGAGCATAAGTAGGCAAGTCTAGTGCCATTGCAGTGGAGGGGAGAGGGCCTTGAGGTTATGGTACACCGCATCAAATAATTCTGAGAGTCCATGTCAAATAAGATGACTTTGAAAAGGCCATTAAATTTGGCAGTTGAGACATTAATAATGACTTTATGCAAATGTCAGTGAAGTATTCATGAATTCTCACATAACATTCTCTTCTACATAGACAAGTTAAAGGAAAAGGAAAGGTAATTTTTTATTCTTCTAGTGAAATAAAAAAAAATTCAAAAGTTATCTGAGTGAAGGAAACAAAGGAAAAGCTGAGAAAGCCATTCAAGATTTGCTCTGATCTGCCTTCTCCAGCCTCAGAGCCAGGGCCTCGGTCTCTTGTCTGTTGATCTAGCACAGTGTTTGACCTAGAGGAGGAGCACATTAAATATTTATGTAATAAATAAATTAATGAAATGCCTATGGATTGGAATGGGGGGAAATGAGGTGTCTATGTTTATTGGCAAATCCCCAGTGTGTCTTATTAAAACCTTTTAAATCATAATATGTACACATTGTCAGAACTATTACACTTGCTCAAATTTGATAGGCTCTTTTATGAAAGATTTTCATTCATATTCAAACACACAAAAAAACCCACACATCAATACCTGCCAAGACTGACCAGACTATTTTCTCCTTTAACTGGCAGCATTCATAGTCGCTTTATTGTCTGAAATAATGTTTCTTCCTCTTCCCTTTATCCTGCTTATGTCTGACCTTCCATTAAAAGTTGCTTAGAAACTGCTTAGCGAATAGTCAGGGGTGTTCCTCACTGACATCTTCCTTTTGTGACTTCTCAGCTATTCTGTTGGTCCATTCCCTTTCCGTAAGCGTTTTTAGGCTTCTTTTCATGTTTTTTCAACAGACAAGACTAAAGCCTAACATTTTCCCTTCATTGAAAGGAAATGTCGCTGCCTCTAAAGCTTTGCTGCATACAAGCAAGCTCCATACACCTGCCAGTTAAGAGGGGAGTAGATTAGCAAAGCTTCCAGGGGCTTTTGATTTTTATTCATGGCTTTGAACAGTATGCTAAGCAAGTCATAAAGTTTAAAAAAAATAATGAAAATACAAAGACCGTGATGCTTAATGAAATCAACCAGACTTGGAGGACATGGAATAAGAGGCCACGGGGCTTCCCTTCACAAAAAGCAGAGATTGATCCACGCTGTCCTGTGAATACAAGCCAAGTTAGTACCTTAAAATAGAATTCTGCGGTACCTTAGGAATGGGGCTTTACCCAGGATTACAGTGTGCAGAACAAACCACTCCTCTGTGTTTCCGTCTCAATAGTTCTGTTGATATAACTGATCTATATACCAAGGACGACCCTGAAAAGGAAGATAATTCAAAGTAAGCTTTATAATATGCCTACCATGGGTTAGGTAATATTCTAGAGTCTTGACGGTGGATTGTGGTGGGAAAGGGGAAATGGGATAAGAAATAAGAAAGGCACAGTGTCTGCCTTCAGAGAATTTACAATCATGGGTGAGGAGGGGAATAGAGAGAGGTTGCACAGCTCTAAAATACTATCCGCGCTGTGCTGGCTCTATGGACAGAGCACTGCAGGAGCAGTGGGAACAGCTGAAAGAATTCTACCTGGAGAGGGAAGAGGAGGTGGAGAGGGCCAGAGAAAACTTCACATAGACAAATTCAAACTAAGCTTGCACAAAGGGGATTCTATTAGGTGAAAGACATTGTAGAGACCTGAGAGATGTCTGTGGAAGAACAGAGGAGCAAGCCCACTATTTTTTCTTGTGATTGGAGGTTGGGGAGAGTGGTAATGAGTTGGTTGTCGGCTTCTGAGCCAGCCAGCTAAGCGAACATTTCTCGCACCTGCTGCCTTCCTCAATGGCATTGTGGGGCCTGGAAAACTCACTCAGATATATATATATATATAGATATATATATATATATATCACTCAGATTTTTATAAAAATAACTCTGATTTATATATATATATAGCTGATATTTTCTGACCCCCAAACCAAGATAGGTAATATGATTATGATTTGTGTGATTATTTTTATGAAAATCTGTAAGGATATTATTAAACAAGAGCATGCTACACACTATCCTTGTCATGAAGATCATAGGAACAAATGTTTTTCTGATCTTAGCACTAGGCATGGTTGTGCTACCCCTGAGCACTGACTATTTTCTCATTGCTTATAAATTTAACATCAACACTGTGTCAAATAGTAGCAAACATATAAAATCTACTGGTATATATTGTTGTGATAGTTGCAATCCTGGCTGTATTTTATATCCCTAAACTTGCCTGTCCTTCTCTTTCTCATTAATCTTAATTTTTATGTAATTTTCTATTTTATATATTATCTTTTAAAGTCTTTTTGGAATGAGATAGAATAGAAAAAAACAAAAAAATAAAATAAATATATTTAAAAGTTGGCGGATCTAATGAATCTTGTTTACTGAAAATAACTATGTTCAACTATTTAATTGCCCAGGAAAACCCAGAGTTATAATTACTGGTTTAAGCCCAGCTGGTGAGAGATCCTTAAAAAATAGCACCTCACTTTTTTGATGCTGCTTTATTATTACCATATTATATGTAAAACTAGAAACTCAGGGTTATAAGTTGACTTTTCATGCCTATAATTCCAAGTTACTGTCACACATAACAGAACTTTAAATAATGAGGTAATCATGAGAACAATTATCTGAAGAGAGTAATTTTCAACATTCTGGCTGAGAAGGTTTGTGGCTTTGAAAAGCCCTGGGGGTTTTTTTTGTTGTTTGTTTGTTTTTATTCTGGATACTTTACTCCATTGAAACTAATGCTGGGGAGCCAGTATTTCACTATTTTCATCACATATTAGTGTTCTGCCATTTCATCAAGTCC
This sequence comes from Varecia variegata, assembly GCA_028533085.1. Lineage (NCBI taxonomy): Eukaryota > Metazoa > Chordata > Mammalia > Primates > Lemuridae > Varecia > Varecia variegata. The sequence continues at coordinate 36,763,745 of CM052441.1, read as the reverse complement.
AAGCTAATACTTGACATTTGTCTTTTTAAAATTAAAAACAAAAGTTCCATAAATGTGGAAGAACATAGCATTCTCCGGAACGAAATGAAGATTTTTCTAAAAACGTTCACGCTTTTGTTTAAAGTCCTACTTTTCCCACATAAACAAAAATTGCGATTGCCTCTCAAATTTTCTTCTCCTCTTTTATTTTCCCATATACAGGGTAGTCACACATTAAGAAATTCTGTCCAGAATCAGAAGCCGAAGAGTTTTTCTGTGCAGAGCCACACTCTGTATACACATTGCCACTGCTTTTAGTTTTTTTTTCACTTTCTTGCTGAAAAAGAGAAGGAAAGAGCTATTAAACACCTACCACATGGCAGGTGTTTTGCCAAGTGCTTTGTCTACATTATCTCTCTTAATCCTCACAGTAACCCTATGAGGAAGGCAGTTTTATCCCCATTTTATAGCTCAGGAAACCCAAGCTCAGGGCGGATAAGTAACTTGCCCTGGGTCACCAACCACTGGATGGATTATGACCTTGGGTCTGTCCGACTGCAAGGCACTTGGCCCTTCCACAAAACAAGCCACCTCCCACCTTGCAAATATCTTGCAAGGTCTTTTCTCTTTTTACTCTGATATTTTAAACTTCCTTATAGATTTTCATTTTTAGTTATATATAAACCTTCGGTCAGGGTCCTTTGTGTTGAGTTTCACAGTCTTTTTATTTCCAGGCATTTTTATCCCTGGGGAAACAGTTTCCTTTCCTTATGGAAAATTTTTTATTATATTGTCACTATGAAAATGGATTTCAAGTGTCATTGTAACCTAATTTAAAATTTAAGTTGTTAATGAAAACTAACATTAGCATCAAATTAATAAAAAAATTACATAGCAATAATTGAACAAATGGAGATATTTTTCCTTTTCTGGGAGTCTATTGCTGCATAAGAAATTACAGTCATGCATACTGTAACGACCTTTCAGTCAATGACAAACTGCATATACAACATACAATGGGGGTCCCATAACATTATAATACTGTATTTTTACTGTACCTTTTCTATGTTTAGATACACAATACTTACTACTGTGTTATAATACAACTGCCTACAGTATTCAGTACAGTAACATGCTGTACAAGTTTGTAGCCTAGGAACAATAGGCTATACCATACAGCGTAGGTGTGTGTTAGGCTATACCATCTAGGTTTGTACAAGAACACTATGATGCCTTTCTCGGACTGTATTCTCATCGTTAAGTGATGCATGACTGTACTCCAAAACTTAGCAGTGTAAAACAATGACCATTTTATTATATCTCATAATTTTTGCGGTTCAAGAATTAAAGTAGGACTTAGCTGGTCCTTTATTCTGTTCCATGTGGCTTTGACTGAAGTCACTAGCTAGTGTTCAGCAGACTGCCTAGCTGACCCGGAGAGTCCAAGGCAGCTTCACTCAAGTCTATGTCTTGGGGTGGCTGGAAAACTGGGCTCGGCTAGGATTGTCAACTGAAGCATCTACACTAGCTTCCCACACATGGTCTCAGTGTCATCAGACTTCTTATAGGGTAGATCAGGGCTTCTGGAGAGAGTGTTCCAAGAAAAAAGCCGTGGACTGGTCCTGGAAACTGGCGCAGCATTTCTTCTGCAGTGTTCTAGTGTTCAACTGGGGAGGGAAGGTACACCTCACTTCTGGATGGGAGCAGCTTGAGAGATCTGTGGCTAACTTTATCACAACCACTTTTGCTGTACAGAATATCTATTCCAAGAGCCTGATAATATGGCACAGACTTTAAGTTCATCCATTGACAGGCAATATTGCAAAAGCTTTATTAGAGGGTTAGCCTAATAATAAGAGGTATTAGAATTGTCAATCAAACAAGATAAGGAAAATATTAAAATTAAAATAAAAATCAGTATGTTCTTATTCAGCATAAGGAAATCTAGAAAACCTCATGAAAATAAAAATATTCTCCAATTTCCAAAGTCAGTGCAGTCTGATGAAACAGGAAATGAAGCTTTTTGTGTCTTGTTAAATATCATGATTTGTGGTAGCTGTTTGTTTATATTCTCTTTTTCTAATCTAGAAAATGATTTACAAATCAAATATTAGACTCATGTGGTTCCCATGAAGAACTGGCAAAAATTCTTGTTACCTAAGAAGCATAAAGTTGACTTTAAAAACATTGCTGTTGTAACAAGAGCTGCTGCTTTGAACAAAGGTCTCTTCCCCCTTCTTCTACAGCCATACACTTGGAACTGCACATGTGACAGTCCAGGTAAGGGGTTGGCAGGCTGGTTGCCTGTTTTGAAATAAAATTTAAATAAAACAGCTACAACGATTTGTTTACTATTGTCTATGGCTGCTTTTATGCTACAATGGTAGAGTCTGGCCCACAAAGTCTAAAATATTTACTGTTTGGCCCTTAACGGAAAAAGTTTGTTGCCCACAAAAAGTTGTTCCCAGCCCTGTTCACAGTGAAGCCTGGCTATGAGACTAACACCTTGCCAATGAGTGGAAATGGTATGCCATGTACAGCTGGCTTCTTGGGACAATAGGGAGCCCTCCTCTTGCCAGCTGCAACCCAACGTGACAGCAACTTAGTTTTGACCCATGTAAACAAGTACAATGCCTGAGGGATGGTAGAAAAATAAAGTGACAAGAGCTTTGGTCCCTGAATGATCATGTGGAGCAGAACAATCCACCAATTCTGACCATCTTCTCTGAATTTTCACATGACAGGTAAAGAAGCTGTCAACTTTAAACCACTAAAATAGTGTTAGTTTCTTTCTTATTTTCTTATTTTATCTAAGACAGCTTCACAATGAAACTAACAATAAAACATAAATTAACATTTTTTAAAATTGATCAAAGCCATCAGTCATTAAATCCAGAAAAAATTTCCATCTAATTCATTATTTTCATAGTCAAGTGGGGATAGTTGTGGGCCTTTTGTCTTCAGGAAATGGTCTACATAATGAAAAAAACCCACAAAAAACAAAATTATAATTAAACTTTTCTCTGAACCCCAATACTTTACAGATTCACACTTTGTCCCTTTCAGCTGCTTTGTGAATATGGAGGCAAAACAGAAATCCAAGGAGAACATGCTTAGGTATTTAGAATTACTTGAGTCTATCAGCTTCAGCGTCTTCACACTCAACTTTTGCATTCTCCATCTTTTCACATACTATTAAGGAATCTGCATCATCTATGACTAACTAGAATGATTTTGACAAAGGAAAATACGTCATTTTGATCATTTATGCAAATAACATTGATGATCATCACCTATAGCCCAGGAATTAAAGTCAAAAAGTCATCTGCAAATGGTGGCTGAGATAGCACGCATCCCATTCTTCCTCCATCTCTCTAATTCTTTTGCTTATAACAATTTAATACATAAATTGTACCTTTATTTCCCATTCCTGGTTTGATGCATTGTTCTTTGGGGGGATTAAATAAACATCAGAGAGATAAATATATACATAGATCCTCAGAAATCTATCATCAAATCTGGATGGTTAACCAATAATTAGAGATCCAAATGGAGCTCAGAAGCCTTGCTGGGTGAGGAGAGTCTGGACATCCTTATGGTCCGTAGACTTTATTCTTTGTGCCTTTCTTGTTAGACTTGTACACCATTTCCTTGAATGCCAAATTTAGGCATCCTTCCTAATTAATGATCTTTTCAAGCCCTTTTCAGAAGCCATTGGATTTTGATTAGCCCACAAAGGAAGGCTTTCTCTCCTGGTCACATAGTTTTCTGTCTCCTTAGCAGTTAATTGAATAGCAGAATAATGGTTTCCTCACAGGGAGCCTTACAGACTGCACAGAGAGGTTGATGCCTCTTTAGTCTCTGGGAACTTCAGTGACATTCAATAATGGTTGGTAAATTTAAGCTCAGAATTAGAGACCAAATTGATGTATTTGGACATATCTCAAGCTGATGTTTCCTGAGCAGCTGGCTCAGTGAAAGGCTATGCATTCAGGCTCAAGGCCTCTGCTTTTCTTCTGGGTGAATTTGTCATTGCACTCCTATTCCTATACCTCATGTCTATATAAAAGGAACCAGAAATGGCACCTTCTATAAATTAGATAATTTCTATTTTTACAGAGCAGACAAACTTTTCTGTGCAAAGTGCAATGCCTACAAGGATTTCCAAGTTTTCAGGAAAAAAATAAATGGTGTGTGTGTGCATGTGTGTGTCCCTGTCCCTATACAATCATAGCTAAAGCCGTGGTTTATTATTTGCTTATCTTTCAAGTAGAGTGAAAAGAGAAGCGACAGTCCCTATTTTAATTTTAGTAAACTGACTACATTGGCTCTTCCACCTAGAGAAAAAGTAGGAGACCACTTAGCCCTAAGCCACATAGAAAAATTACCCATAAGACATCTGCATTTCTACAGAAAACATAATTAAAAATGATTAAAATTCAGCAGCAGGTCATCGATTAAAATATTTTATTCAATTTCTGAAAATGATAAGGGGAAAATGAAAACTATTCTCTTAATATCATATAGTCACCCCAATATTTGTGTCCACTAAGTCATGGGGATTAAAGAGGTCCAGTATCTGATGTATACTTCAGAGAATATGAGGAGTCCCTGACCAAGGCAAAGCCCTCATCTGTGTGTGTGTGTATTCTATCTCTGCTTCCTCCTTATTAGAATAACAATAAAATGTATTTAAATATTTAATCCACAAATGTGAACAGTTAAGAGGCGCCACCAACCTATTTGGAAGAAGGAAAATAGGTGTGCAAGTCCCCGTTTTCTTAGCACAGCAGAGAGGGCTAACTGAAGTGCTGAAAGTGAGATGCAGATGGAAGGCAAGCTCAAGAAAGTTTCAGGAATTGGAGCTCCAAGAAGTGAGGAAGGCACCACAGTGAGTGGTGAAGTTGAAAAACTGGAGGATTTGGGTTGAATATTTGGATTAGTAGCACTGTGACTCAGTCCCCTCCCCTGCTAACCAAACATCCAAGTTGCTATCCTTTTCTACTCTGGCGGAAGAAGGGATTTTATTTTATACAGACTCAAAACAGAAATTCTCTACCTTACTGAAAAAGAATAGGATTAAGTAGACCCTCGATATTCCAAGGGAAATTTTGAGAGCTATTGAAAATATAAAATTTGAACAAAATATAATAAAAAGCATAATTAGAGAAGAGTATTAACATTTCTCTCCTTAAGGAAATATTTTTAAGTGTTTTTCAGTTTGTATACTTTTTTCCAAAAAAAGCATGAAAGTGTTGTGAATAAAAGACTTCCAATTGTGATTGTTAACAGCTTTGTTGATGTGTTGTAAGTGTTGATATTGTCAATACGTGAGATAGTAAATCTATTGTAAATATTTAAACTTGTAATTAAAATAATACATATCTCAGGGATCACACTTTCTCAGAAATTTTTAAGGGGTATTTAAGCACTAACATTTGTTAAAGTGCTAATCCCTGTAGGAGATGTAATTGCTGACCAAAGAAAAAGTTGCTACATTTTTGATAATTGCCTGAGCTTGGTGTGGAAGAGACTGGGCATTAGTGAGACAAGGGCTATTTTTACTGAGTAACTTCATTTAGTTTTCAGGGAAATAAGCAAAAGCCACTAAAACCACTTTAACCTCTTTATAAAATTTCTTTTGATTCACTGAAAATTTGTCTTTAATCTTTAGGACACATACAAACATGTGTATACATACATGATACACATGTGCACAAATACAAACTTCATCCAATAGTATTGTAGAATCTTTGTGTAATCTGTAATCCTAGAAGAAACATATGTGTTTATTCTCTCCAAATTAAAGCACTCACAAACAAAATATGAAAACAGACCCAAATCATCTCATTTGACTTAAATGCACTGATAGCTCCTGCATTTCTAGGAGATCCTATGGGTGCCCAAGCTCATCTCCCATCAGCATTCATGGTCCCAACACAGACTGACAATATCCTACTGCAGCTGGATGTCTGTGGGCTTTCTCTCAATGCTAGTGTGCAGGGCAGGGTGGAAGTACTAGAGCTAACCCCCCAGCAGCAGCCCTCAACCAATGACTGATGAGAGAGAGTTGGAGGATAAATTCCCCAACCTCCTTGCTCTTCAGGCAGGATAACCTCTGAAGGATGTTTGGACCAATCAGCCAAAATTCCCTTGGGCACTGAGCCCCAGCTGCCCAGTCGCTGCTCAGTAATGTGCCCTTTAGAGTCTTCGTCCTCTTCCGGTCTCACTTCCCCACTCCCCACCTGCCATTCCCTGAGATAAGCTCTCAAATAAGCTACTTGCATTCAGCTCTTTGTCTCAGGTCTGCTTTTACGGGAACTAACCAAAGACAGCATTACTTTGTCCTCTTAAGGAAAATAACTTTTCCTTTGGTGATTTTTAATTTGCACCTTATGGGGACTTTTATACATTTAAAATTTATATGCATTATGAATTTAGTGAGGTTAAAAGAAGTTAGAAGTTAGAAGAGGTAAACATGTCTACATCTCTACAAATCCATTGGAAAGTATAAATGAGCATGGAAATAGGAAGAAAAACGTTTTTAAAGGTGAGGTGAAAAATCAGTGCTCTTGTACTGGGCAGATTTTCTGGGACTTCGCCAGGGTAGGCAGCCTCCTTTCTCATAACCTAGAGGCCAGCTGGAGGCTTTTGAGATTGGCTAGACAGTAGTGTGAGAAATGTACCTCTCTGCTACAGAAAGTTCAAAGGTATGTAAGATACTGTCTGTGTTTTCTGGGAGCTTAGTGTCTGTCAGAGAGTATCATTAGAGAGTGTGTGATTGACTTCTTATTTTGTCTCAGAAAGGCTATAGGTTTATCAAGGGAAAAAGTAAAATTTGAAGAGGCCTAAAAGGGTGAGGAGATTTATATGTGTAATGACCAAAGAGGGAATAGTATTCTAAGAGTTACAAATATCACAAAATCATTGAGGTAGCTAGGAATCAAATGGTTGTTATTCTAGACATGCATTATATTTTATCCAGCCAGTATCCATATCCACATCCTCCCACTCCCAGTTCTGCATTTGAAGAACTACCCATCCCATTGTGTGTCATCATGATGGGATACAACAAAATCCAAAGGAGTCCTAGATCCTACCTCTGCCAAGTCCTGCCTCCTACCAACACACAACAGCATAAGAATAAGAATGTGACCCAGGTCTGGCCAGTCAATAGATAATTAGTTATTAGGGTTTTGGAGTAAAGCCACATGCCCTTTATCTACTAACCATTCCCCTATTACAAAATAATTGCTGCCTGACTCCAGACCTTCAGTGGAAACTGAATCCATGAAGAGAGAACATGGTGCAATCTTGACAGCCAAGAGTCATCGTGAATTAGGGGTTTTCTGGTTCACTGTCACCACAAGGCCTGTCATCAGTGCTTTTCACTGACCCACATAATAAGAGACATTTCTTTGTGTTTTGGCATACCCAGTGGCCAGCACAGTATTTGACATTTAAAAGGCACTCAAAAAATATTTGTCTATTTGAATCAAATTCATGAAACTCTCATTAATAGTATCATTTATTAACAAAATTGAATAAATGCTGAATTGATTACTAATATCCTTTCATAAACAAATACATACTCATCATTATATCTTTGACTTTAAATTAAATCTTTTATTAACTAGACTTTCTGTAATAGGTATTAAATTTTGAGCAATCAATATCTACCAATTTTGAGTATTTATTATGTGTCAAGTAAAGGGCAAGATACTTAAGAACAATGACTACCCTACCTAAATTTAATAGTGATTTAAACTTTCTCAGTAAGTAATGTTCCAAGTTTAAATCTTGTGTTGCAGAATAAAAAAGGCTAGAACCAAGAAAGAGTATTGAGTCCACTGACTTTGAGTCAAATTTCCCAGTTTCATACCAAGTGTATAATGGTGCTGACCTGAGTTAGAAATGCCTGAGATAGCTTTCTTGTCTATTTTCCCTTAACACAAGGTTACTAAGCAACATCTTCACATAAAACAAAGTATGTGGGATCAGATTGTGCCCACAACTCCTGGCAAAGACTGCAACATGTAATAATGATGAATTATGCTTTTCACTGAACTTATACAATATGAGAATTTTCTTTTCAAGACATTTCAAGGTGACACTACCTCTGTATGTCTAAGTCAGTTGATTCATCTCTGAAATACATCTATTCTACCCCTGAAATATTTCTTAGTAGCCTCATATAACATGGTCAGACAGTGAAAAACTGAGTGTGCTTACACTGGAGTCTAGAGAGAGGAGGAGGGTAGAAACAAGAAACTAATGAATGTAGAAGATGACTTCATGTCAAGAATTGCATATTAATTATTTCATGTGATTCTCACAGAAATCCTATGTAGTAGGTATTATTATCCTTTACAGATGAAGGAAATAAAGAATTCATTAAACTGGATTAGGATTACAATAGACCTTAGAAGAAAAGCACCATCTTCTATTTATTATACTTCAATATGTGAAATATAATTATGTTTATGTATTTATTAAGCATTGTGATGGATTGATTGCATTATTTTTTATACACCTTTGTATCCACAACCCTTAGTAGTGCCTTCCTGCATTGACTCTAAGGTTGGCCATTTATTTGCTTTAGTCAGTGAGAAAGTAGCAAACATTATGCAAGCAGAGGTTTGAAAAATCACTTGCATATTTCCTTTTACTCTTTGTCCATCCACCATCACCACAAAAACAAGCCTGGACTAACATGACACTACCTGGAGTAGTGCCAAGTCACTCTAGACAAGGCCTTCACAGTGCAGTTGGCCCCCAAACACCCAATCAGCAGACCCACAAGCATGGCCAGCCAAGATCAGCAGAACTCTTTAGAAAAACTATAGACTTGGAATAAATATTAAATCATTGTTGCTTTAAACTATTAAGTTCTGGGGTGTTTTGTTATGGAGCTATAGCTAACTGATACAAATATCCACACTATATGGGATACTTTCAAAGTGGTGCACAAAGCAAATTATACACATACAGTTTTTACAGTCATGACTCGTCATTTCAAAGCATGGGACATAATTTCCTGAGAAACAATATAAAAGTACCAGAAACAATATGAATATATATTTGTATGTGCATATATACATACACATATACACACACTTGAATGTATTTAGAGATTAATATTTCTAATGACCATTGTTTCAAATATTTAATGTCTTCCTGCTGTGTTACAGGACCAAAAGTAGGCACTCAGGATGAATAAAGCAAAGACTTTCCCTTCAGCAAGTTCACAGTCAAATAGTAGAGCCATATACATCCACAGTTGCAAAAGAGCATAACTGCTAAAATACTCAAGGCGATATTGGAACCCAAATGTAAACACGATCAATTTTGCATACAGAGATGAGAAGCTTCACAAAGGAGAAAATCTGAGATAGGAGCTGAAGGATGAACAGAATTTTGAGAGAAAAATGGTAATTATTATTCCAGACAGAAGGAATAGTGCACACTAAAGTACATAATGACCAGAGGGTTTGGAAGAAATGAGTATGTCAGTGTGCTTAGGGGTATGAGTGTCAGAAGCAGCAATAAGGAATGAAACTGGAAAGACAAATTGGGACCAGACTGGAAGAGACTAAAGAATATGTACTTCATCCTAGTGGCAGACAGACAGTAGGAGTCACTAAATGATTTGAAGTGAGTAGGTGATAATGATCAGATCTGGATTTCAGAAAAAAACTACACTGAAGGGACTAAATGTTTTCCTATTTCTTTTCTCCCAAACTAAGTCACCAAAGACTGGGTTCTTAACTCATCTCTCTAGGAAAGGATTCTTGAATAACTCTACATTTTGGGGCTGTTTTCTCTGTTTAACTCAATTGGGTGTTTTATGTAACCTTTGACTTTTCATTAAGAGTATGATAAAAGAAGCATTACAAGACCTAGTTAGCTGGAAACCAACAAAATTAAGATAATCAATGTTGGCTTGTGAGTCTGGGCAAACAACCCTCTATGATACTGATGGAATCTCTGCTTTTTACACATCACTCACCAGTTCATACTCAGGTAATTTTTCCTCATGGGATGTTTTGTCTGCCATGAGATAGATGCTTTTTCCAACCTCAGAGAAGAAAATAAAATCCCAGCAAAGTTCACGTATTTCCATGATGAATGTTGGTATAATTGATCTGGAATAAAGATTGACTTTAGAGAGACCATCAGTAAAAAGAAAGTGCTGCAATTTATAAAAACAGTTATTTGAGTAAAATGTAGTAGCGTTTTTTTTTAAAAAATAGCACCAGTTTGTTTCTTTCTCTCTCTCATAATACAAGATTTCCATTGGCATTATATACAACTCTGTCAGGTTTCTCTGCTCTCTACAAGGACTTAACAAGAGTACTCTGGTGTTTTCGTAAAGTGCTCATGATTCCTAAGGCAAGCCCTGCTGGAAGAGACGTATAGGCTTTGCAGTGCAACTGAGAAAGTCTCGCTTTGAGTCAAGGGGCAGTTAGTAGTCCTAGATCCTGCCCCAGAAGTGAGAAGGCATCTGTGAATGTCACTTGTGTTTTTCTGGTCTATTCCATTTCATTACCTTAGAGGACCCGGTAAAAGTTTCCTTAAAAAAAACCTATTGCATCAAGGAATTACAAATCGTTCTGTCATCAGAATGCTTGTCAGGGATTGCTTTTTAGAAATGGTGAGAATCCCAATGGCTCCTGAAATGAGGAACAGGGGAAGAGAGGGTGGAAAGTCCATAGCACCCTGTTCAAATTCAAATGGGGAGTGATACAGGGAAGATGAGTGAGTGAAATTGGGCAGGTGAGGCCTATGGCAAATTCAGGTGTTCCCATCCAGCTAAAGGGGGAAAACTGCTTCCAACCCCAGCAGATTTTAGCCAGGAGAAAGGTAAGTTGCTGGATGCTCTAATTTTTTCATAAGAAGGGAAATTTTTTAATTTTTATGTAAAATATTTCAATTTTTAAAATGCCAATTAAAACATCTGTGAGTGGGATATGGCCAACATGGGCTGCCTGACTTGTACCTCTAGCCTCAAGGGACAAATAGCAAGTAAGAGATCCAAGGAAGAAAGGAAGCCCTCAATATGTCCAAATACCTTCAGATGTCTGAAGATAATAAACAACCCCCAAGATTAGGAAAGCCAAGACTCTGCCCTACCATAATTTGAGGCACTCTAGAGAGGGTTGTTGGGAAGACCCAGAGTTCCAGAAAGTCAGCTAGAGACATAAAAAGCTATAGAAAGAACTACCCAGTAGAACTTTCTGTAATGATGAATGAAATTCTCCATATTTGTGCCATCCAATAGTAACCTCTAGCCACATGTGGATATTGACCACTTGAAATAATTCTAGTGTAGCTAAGAAACTGAATTTTAAACTTTATTTTAAGTCATTTGAATTTAAATAGCTACATGTGGCTAGTGGCTACCATATTGGATATCACAGCTATAGAAGTTCCAATGAGTGGTTCTCAAAGTTTAGCATGCATCAGAATCACCTGGAGAGCTAGTTAAGACACAGCACTAGATCCCACCTCCAGAGTTTCTGATTTAGTGGGTATGGAGTGAGAAGTCCCAGAATTTGCATTCATAGCAAGTTCCCAGGTAACTCTGATGCTGCTGGTGCAGTAAACTGTCACTTAACTTTCAGATTTCCAGGACAAAGTGTGGCTTTAGGGATAGCAGAACTATCAGCTGTATGATTGCTGGTTTTTAAAAAAGAAAAATACATACACACACATCAGGTGGCCACTGGATTTCCTTTTTCCAGAATTGTCTCTACTAGGGGAATTGTTCTCCTAAAAGAACATAAACAGAGCACATGGAGCTCATCAAGACCATGAACACTTTTGCTCTGTCTTGGAGAAGAAGATGAGGTTTGGGCAGGGCACGGTGGCTCATGTCTGTAATCCTAGCACTCTGGGAGGCCGAGGCAGGTGGATCGCTCGAGGTCAGGAGTTTGAGACCAGCCTGAGCAAGAGCGAGACCCCGTCTCTACTAAAAATAGAAAGAAATTATCTGGCCAACTAAAAATATATATATAGAAAAAATTAACCGGGCATGGTGGCGCATGCCTGTAGTCCCAGCTACTCGGGAGACTGAGGCAGGAGGATTGCTTGAGCCCAGGAGTTTGAGGTTGCTGTGAGCTAGGCTGGTGCCACGGCACTCACTCTAGCCCGGGCAACAGAGCGAGACTCTGTCTCAAAAAAAAAAAAAAGAAGGTGAGGTTTGCTTTTAAATCAGAACATAGTGCACGCCTGCCTGTGTGGCCCTGAGTCTTAGTTCCACTCCAGCAGGAGGCAAAGAGAAAATCCTATATCATTATGACCAGACTAGACATCTGCCAAAACCCATATATCAGGAAACTTGCTTAGTTTTTTTTTGTTGCTGTGCATAGCATTAGCAAAGCACCTAATTTATTCTAGGAATGTAACATTAAATATCAATGCAGGTCAACTGCAGCCCTGATCCCTGGAAAACACATATTTCAGGTGCATGGAAGAAAGGAGAGGCTTCTAATCCTCCTCCTAACTTTTTTCTCATTTAAAACTAGAAATATCAGGATCTGCTGTTGTAATATATCCAAGGATTTTCAAAGACATGACCTTTGTGTCTGAGTCCTAATCTTATAAATAAACTTATGCTAAGTGAAAGAATAGCACCTAACAGGTTGTGGGGAGAAGGAATGGGAAGAGGTATTTCAGACTGCCTCCATATATCTTAGCCCAAAAGTTTACTTTCTTGAAGTATTCTCAGTGTTATGAGGACTAAGGTATTTTAATCTCTTTATCTATGTTGAATTATTGGTATTCTTTTTACCTGAAAATTAATTTTTGAATCATTTTAGATGATTGATTTTCAAACAAACAGACTCTAATAAAATCCTTAAAATAAATCCTAATCATACATATCACATAAATAATTCACATGGAAAACCTAGGCTTCCCTTTTCATGTGTGGAAAATCCATTGTGCATGTGTGGTCCCAATTGCTCTTGTCTCCGTGTGTCTACACTCATTGTTAGTCTGTCTACTCCCATAATGACTCTGGATTTGCCATATGACTCTTATCAACCAATGGGACAGTAGAAAACTTGACATAAGCAGAGACTTTAACAAGTTTTTGTACATCTCTGATTCTCCTCATGTCCCTATGTTTTCATCATTATTACATGCCCGGGACAGTTTGCTAGAAGATGAAGTTTGCTATGAAAAAGAGAGCCAAGTCTGCTCAGTTATCCCAGCTAAAGCCCCAGATATGTGAAAGAATTCAGCCAAGATTAGCAATGCTGCCTAGTGGACCTACTGCTGACCATAGACTCTTGAGTGAGTTCAGCTGATTGCAGCCTAGATTAATAGAATGCCCATCAGGTCTGTACACCCATGAGAAAATAATAAATGGTCCCTAAGTCACTAAGTTTTGGAGTGACTTGTTACACAGCCATAGCTAACTTATACACCATGTTTTCTTGTTTGGATATCAGTTATTATAGCACTGTAACATATCTAGGGTAAATTGTATGGAAAGAAAGTTACCCTTTACATACATTTACATTGTTTGGCTGTTCTTATGTTTACTTCAAGCTTTTATTATGGAATACATGAAAAAAGAAAGTTTAAAGAAAGAAGAAATTAAATCCTTATCCTATTCAGATATGAGCAAGAAATCACCAGTCTTAGCAAATACAATAAAAGCTTTTAAACAAATGACAGTGCTAAATGGGAGTTCATTTTTACAACATAATGATAGTCACTAAGATTACCCTAAAAAGGAAAAAAACCTTCATCTCAGATGCATCCATTCATTCCTCCTGCTATTGCTTTCCATTTTATAACTTCAATTCAGTTTCCAGTGGTACAAATTGTCCACCAGCATCAGGCAGGTGGCCTGATAGAGTCTTAACAGGACCCCTGCTGATATGCATCTCTGTTCTCTACTCAGCTGTCCCATCCTGCAGCTACAGTTCTAAAGTTACAGGACAGTTTCTAACTTTGTGCCTGTCCCAAGGCATCAGGACCAAGGCACATGATTTGTAATTTATGAGGACACCCACAGAGCTGTCACTTGCAAGGCAGGTGTTGGGAAAATGGCAAGCAGCTCTAGGAAAGAAAAGGACTCTGATCTCACCCCTGAATAATGGTGGCCAACCTAGTCATGGATAGGAAGCGTTGACATAAGCGAGCTTTAAAAATAAAGCAATGGCTCATCTTGCTGAAGGCGCTCTCTGTTTGTCTTTATGCAGTTGAATGTAACAGAACTCAAGTAATCTATGAAAAAATTATGGTAGTGTTTCTTCTGAAGCTACTTGTATATTTTTGAACTGTGCTTTGCAATTTAAACTACCAATTTCAGGTATCCTTTGGATAAACGGGACAAATCAAAATTCAAACCAAATAATCCCATGGAATGCAATAATAATAATCTCCCACCATCCCTAAAAGAAATGATACAAAATGGAAACCAAAACAAATGAAATCAAGAGTTACATGAAAGGAATTGAAATAAAAATTATTTCCCCAGCTAATATTTTAAAATTGAATAAACTGTGAATCTATGTTTGTTGCTTAATATTTTTGTGTCAACTGAGTTTGGTCTCATCACAGCTTATTCCACATTCAAATTTATGGTACTATTTCAAAGACTAATAAAAGTTAATCTAATCATAATTGATTTAGATGGAGTGCAAACCTATTTATAAGTAAAAATAGAGTAAAAGTCTCAAGGCATTTCCAAAGCACCACAAGGCACACGTTGCTGCTCTGGATGGAAAAAATATCAGCTAGGAAGCAATTTGAGCTGTGAAACCAAATGATGTCATGGTGAAAAGGTTCCAGGATTTAAAAAAATATTGCTTACTGATAGGCAACTCAGCTTTCCATCTTGGGTCTGAGAGTTCCAGTGGGATGTCTGTGTTTCAATGCAAGTCTAGCCAACTTCACACCATGGGAAAACCACAATGAACATAGAGACTCAAATATCAGGTTCATTACTAGTTGCAATTGGAGCTTTCACATTGGCAAAACTAGAGGATTTTTTTCCTTCCTTTTTGTGAGGACAGATCAGGTTGGCAGATATTTCCCATTACCGCATTCTTAAAACCTTCCTTCCTTAAAATCTTCCTTCCTTATAACTTGCATGCTGGTATTGATAGCCCACATTCTTCTCACAGATTTCTGTATGTTGCCTATTAACAAACAGTCAGAAACCACCCAATGACATAAGCTGTTATGTCCTGCCTCTATTATAAATGATCATGGCTGAAAAGAACAGTTAAGGAGGTTCTGGACAACCCCAAACCACTTTTTTGGCTCTTAGCCTGGAAAAACTCCTGACAGAAAGCCTGTCTGGTGCCCTTGGCAGAGCCCCACAAGATCTAGTAAAATGCCAAAGAGGAGGCAGCATGACATCAAGAGGGAAGCGTGTTGTAAGGCAAAGGGGCTACACTTGGCCAAGGCAGCTTTGGGAAATTGTTATTATTGACTTGTTGGGTGATTGCAATGCAACTATAAAACGTGGACACTGAATTCTTGTGCCAAGTTTTGTTTGGTCATTTCAGATCAAACTTACTTCCTATTTAGTTGGCCTTTTCTAACATATGGGATATAAGATCTTGGTGGAAATCGAGGGATATCTCTGGGCTGTTCTTTTCTTCTTTGCAAGAATCCAAAGGGAAGACAAAAAGTTTGGAAGCTCAAGGAGGAGGTCACTAAAATAGCTGGAGACCATCAAATATTTCACTTTCAATCTCAGCTCAGCCACTGTGTGTACCAACTTGATCTCTGCGGTACGGTCCTCTGAAGGTGGATGTCCCCATTGTTGCCCTCCTTTCCCACCTATCTGTACCGTCCCACACACTAGGCTGAGTCTGGACGTGTGAGATCCTAAGAAGGAGTAAAAGGAGGGAGTTTTCTCCAGGACACTCAGCTGTTGGAAAATCTCTAAAGATCCACTGGCAAGCAAGTATTTTAGAAAGCTCTGTGTTTCATCAGAATGCATATTTATGAATAAATATCAGGAAACCTCAGCCCGTGGGCTTGAAGAGTAGGAGATGGTGAAAGCCATGAGCCTGCACTCAGACCTAAAATCTCTGGCCTGTCTGCGAGGTCTGCTTCAGGTTGAGTAATAAGAGAACACATTAAAATCTGAATCTTATAGTTCATAATATACTCTCCACTTTTACAGAGATGATGGTAAGGAAATAGTTCAGATGTCTTGATTTGTTGAGGAAAGGAGCTAGAGACAAATGACCTTAGGTTTCTGGTCTTATAAACCTGGGTATGAATCCAGCCTCGGCCACTTACCTGCTGCATGAACTTGGGCAAATTACTTCTGAGCTTCATTTTCCTCATCTGCAAATGGAGAAAATGCTTACTGTGTGGTATTGTTATAAGGATGAACTGAGGTGACATATGTGAGACACCTAGCACAATGGCAGTCTGTTTTTATCACACACATTGACTTACTGCTGGCAGCTAGTTGCTCCTTAACATGGCTAGATATATTAATTTGACAAATATTTGTTTCCTACCTGCTCTGAACCAGTCATCCTTTAAAAGAAGCTCTGACTTAGGCAGGGCAAAGGCAATATATGCAACCTAAACATTTGTGCCCCTGGAATATTCTAAAATAAAATATATATATATATATTTAAAAAAGAAATTCTCCTAAAAAAAAAAAGAAAAGAAAAATAACACTACTGAAAGACCTCGAGAATATTTTTATCGTATCTTTTATGTCTAACTCCATTCAAGGCATTTAGGGAACCCAAGAGTAGAATAATCAAATGGGTAGATGCTATATCCATAAAATATGTTGAAAAAAATCACTTTGTGACTAAGTACCAAAACCAAACAGTGCCGATTTCAATTTTCAGGATTTATTCACTATAGCATTCTAAATATATGATAAACTTTTAGCTTTCTCAGAACACAATATTTTAAGGATTTTCCCGAAAGTCCTAATTATTTCTAATGTATGTTATTTCAAGGCTTATACAATTCTCTTACGTTATATCAGAATGGTAATACTTCAACTTGAACTTCTTCTGTAATTTAGATTGAAGATTTACCTCAAAATTTGTTCCTGTCCCCAACATTTATACTGAAAAAGGGCAATGCTGATGTGTATATCCTTATCTAAATTTAGAACCAAAAGTAATTGGATTTTGAATTACTTAAATTCTCTTAGCTTCAGATATTTTATTTGTAAAATAAATCTAATAATGCCTTCAATAATATTGTTGTAAATAACATATATTAAAATATACTGCAAATTAAGAAGGGATCACATAAATATTAGTCATTTTTTTATCATATTGATTTCATTAACTCACCTTTTTCTTCATGTTATTTACATTGAGTCAAAAAATAAATGAATAAACAAAAGTTCACACATTCCCAAGGGTTTATGTTGTATTAAAAGCTTTTACCAGAGTCCCTTACAAGTCATCTTAAATGTCATGGATTAAAGATGGTTTTATTTTATCTCAGCAAAATGCCTTCAACTATAACCATTTTATGAATATTTAATGCCTAGAAATCAGCAGTCATTGAGTTGAATAAATGAAGTACTTCTTTAAGCTATATTGTAAAAAAGTAAATTTTTCAACATTTTTGTCTTCTACCTTCTAGAGTAGAATAGATCTCTTTTCCAAAAGTCGGCTTAATTGTGTAAATGTGAGCCTGGGGATTTTCCATAATTCTTCAAACATCATTCCTTTCACTATCCAATGTGCGTTTGTCCAAATGACACGTCTATTCTTATCTTACATTAGTTCATCCTTGTATATTTGAATGTGCCTTTCTAAATATTTTGTATATTTTTCTATTCTTTCCTTATTGAAATCTCATTCCTTTTACTAATGAAATATTTTTATGCAGAAATTTGTGACATGTTGCTCTCAGTCCTTCACACAATTTCTGTTTCCTTTTTTGTCACATTTTGACAATCTTTTTGGCATCAATACGTGTATTAGTTAGTTATAGCTGCATAACAAACTGCCCCAAAACTCAGTGGCTGAAAATAATAATCATCTATTATTACAGCTTATGCCCCTAGGGGTTGGCCAGAAATTGGCTGACCTAGGCTTAGCTCAGCTGGGATTCTCTGCTGATTACAGGTAGCCTTGCTCACACATCTACAGGTCACCTGGGGATCAGATAATCTAGGCTTGGCTTGCTCATGCATCTGAGGACCAAATGAGGGCTCTGTATTAAGCTGGGTTTGGCTGGCACAACTTGGCAAGGGCAGCTCTAGTCCATGTATCTCTTATTCTCATTCTGGAACCAGCAAACTAACCCAGATATGTTTCTTATTATGGTGAGAGGTACAAGAGGACAGGCAGAAACATATAAGGCCCATTGAGGGCTGGGCACAGAACTCACACACTCTCACCTCTGCCTCATTCTACTAGCCTGAACAACTGATAGGCCAAGCCCCAAGTTAAGATGTAGAGAGAGTCACTCCTCCCAGTGTTATAGAACACTGACAATTACATGGTAAAGTGTGTGAGTACCAGGAGGGGTAAAGAATTGGGACCAGTAAAACAATCCAGCATGATAAGATCCCAGCAGATGTCAAAACAGCAGAATTTGACCTTTCCAGAACATCAAAATAGTTAGCCTTTTGTTCCCAGTGGCCATTTTGTAATGCAAGGTGGGAACAGAAGGAACAGCTGCAAGTAATTTGTAGGATTTCATGGCCAGAGTAACACCTCTCCTCATGACAGACAGAATATTTACAGCAGAGATTATGGTACCACACATAGTCTTTTTCATAATAATAACATTATTTAGGGAAAAAATTTGGTTCTCAAGATCAAGTTCAAATTGCTCATGGCTCACTTTCACTGAGTCAGGTTCAGGTGACATTTAAGAGAAAGTATCTTCTGGATGGCGATTCATTTAGCTGGCAAAGTTAGGATAGTTAAGTTTGACTCTAGTTATGAGTGAGCCCAGATATTAATATCAGATGTAGAATTTAGACAATCTTATCAGCATCACAAAACTCACTTTTATCAATACTGATGTTACTCTTTATATGTCTGCTCCCTCTTTTTACAGCCCTATAATTTATATCCTCAGTAAATAAACATGGATCCCTGTAGTGTTTAAACAATCAGCATCATGATGGAAATGAGTGCTTAGAAGTATTAAATGGTAAGGGTCCTAGATAATTTGGGCACTTATGACAGCACAGTTTTTTAAAATTCAAGCTTAAAGGTCATTTCTCCTAACAAGATTTACAATATGAAGAGGAAGCAATTAAAAGGGCATTGTGTGTACACATATTTTTGCATATATTTATATATCAGATCTAAACTAAGAACCAAATAACTATTCATTATAAACTGTTCTATCTGCATTAGGAGACAGTAGAAAAAGAGAGAGAGACCCTCTAAGTAATTTCCCAAAATGTGTAGATGTGATATGTCTGTCAGTCTCTCACAGGGAAGTTTGACAGTGACACTCCTCTCAGAGCCACGTTAAGCATCTGAAAGAGCCTGCCAACGGTGGCAATCTTTGGCAGGGCAGCCCTCCATATTCCTCACCCAGGAAAGGCAAGGCGACTCCTTACCCATCAGCTAAAGCAAACTGTGGCTTCCAGCCTAGAATCTTCCAAACCTGTTCATCTTTTCCCCGTTAGCTCTTACCTTCAAGCAGTGGTTCTCAAGGTGGAGCAGCAGCAGCAGCATCACCTGGGAACTTGTTAGAAATGCAAAGTCTTGGGCTCTACCCCAGTCCTGCTGAATCACAAACTCTGGGGGTAGAGGGCAGCAATCTACGTTTTCACAAACTCTCCAGTAATTCTGATGCAACTCATGTTTGAGCACTGCCTTCAAGCATGCAGATACAGAAAAGATATTTTTAAGAAGCAAGGAGGGAAATGTAAGGAAACCATTGCTCCTCCTTCTAAGCAAGCCTGAAATCAGTCCATTTGCAAATGAATGTTTGGAAATGTTTCTATTACTAAGTGATTTTGTTGCTGAAAATTATTTTATCACCTAGAAAAATCAGTTCAAAAGGCTTACAGTTGACAAATTTCATTGGGTTTTGAACCACTTTGTTAAAAATATAACAATGCAATATCTCCCACTTAGTTTCAATGAAAAGCTGATTGACATCTGGGGAGACAGAAATTTACTAACCAAATTTCAACCACAATAAAAGGACTGAATGGGACTGAAAAATAAGCATTGTATTTAGTAAGTGCAGCCAATGATACTTCCTCCATGTTGAACTATGTATGAAGTATTTTTTTTCAGCTGTTACAGTTAACTTAGTACCAGATCTTTGAAATGCTGTCTCACAAAGGTTTACACCAAGATTTTCTGTAATAAGCATATTCAATCACACGATTCACCTCCAAAAATATTATTGTTAAAATTTTGTAATGAGATCAAATGGGGTTTTATGTTATTAATAAATTGAATTCATTTTAAATATGTATCTTATCTATATATGACCTTTTAAATGTATATTTTGTCTATGTGTTATAACATGCATAATAGAGTAGTACATATATCTATTTTAAAACAAACATGCAAATATTAGTGCTCAGTATGTGTGCTCAAAAATCTTTTATTGACAGAGTGTACAATTGAAACAGTTGGAGCCTATTTCTGTAATTTATCTATCACATTACCACCTACACCTATATTGAGCCTATTTAAAAAAAAGGTACAGGTATAATAAACCTCAAAATGCAGAAGTCCATTTTAGTTCTTTGTTGTTGAACTCCAACAGAAAAAAAAAAAAAAAAACGTAATGAAAAGTATATTCTCAGGCATGGCAGAAGGGAAAGAAAATTAGCAAAATGTTTTTGTTAAAAAATTTCCCAAAGTAGCATCGAGAGTTTTTAAAATCGTGATATTCTCAGGCCTCATAATTCAATTTCTGAGATTCTATTACAAAGAAGTAATTTGAAATGCAGGGAAAAACTCTATGTACCAAGACCTTTGTTTCCACATTACTTTTAATGAATTAAAAAAAAAAACTGGGAGAAAATAAAAAGAAGAATGTGAGATTTTTCAAGAGTAAGAGAATACATGGTTTCCACTAGATGAAATAATGCAGATATAATGATGGTTATAGTTATAATAAAGGAAACTGCTAAACAATGACTTCGTCCTTGAAAACAGCAGAATACAAATTGAAGACAACAATGCCTAGGAAGAGAAGATAAAAATATTTCTGTGTTTTAAGGTGGTTGCCTTTAGAATATTTCACTCTTTTTCTTTTTCCCTTCAGTGAGCATGTAATTCTGCTATAAGAGAGGAAAGGAAATGCGTGTAGCCCACGTCGTTCATGTCCTTCACGTTGCCATGGAGACGCTGCTGGGTCTCTCAGGCTCCAGGCCTGACCACTCTTCCAGCGCTGCAAGCCCGGCCCTGTCACTGTCACACACTGGCTGGGGCGCCTTCCCTGGGCTCCCACCTGGATCTCTCTGCCCTTCCCTTCCTTATGGCTCCAGCTCTAAGCTGCTCCACCACTGACTACACTCCTAATGCCCAGCCATAGCACAGCTTCCACCTCCGCCTGCCAAGAATAGGTCACGAAATCTATGCCAAGGGTTCACACGCCTGGCACTCTCCCCAACAGGTACCCTCCACTTTCACTGGGACGTTTTGATAAGCCCTTATGAGATGCTACTTGCCATTTCAACCCCAAGGATGTTCGGCTCGGCTCCTTTGATGTGGCCTAAAAACAAACCATGAAACTACCAGCTTGTTTTTATTACCAAGACAGACTTCAGAAAGAGATCTTCAGCCGCCCGCACACATCCCTCAACTGTGGAATGAATGGGTTGGCTGTGGGTGACTGTCCTATTTACATAATGGAATACTACACAGCAAAGAGAATAAACAGCTCTCAACTAACAACGCGGAAAAATCTTACAGGCATATCGCTAAATGTAGAAAGTCAGACCCAAAACTACATGACATACGATTCCATTTATATCAACCTTAAAAACTGGCAGCGCTAATACATGCTATTAGGAGACAGGTTAGTGAGGTGGAGGAGAAATGAGTGTGGGCCCTCTGGGATGCAGGCAAATTTTGCCTCTTGATCTCGGTGCCATGTTCCCTTTCTAGAAATTCACTAAGCTGTCCATTTAGGATTTGTACACACGATTATCAAATTATCTAAATTTTTTATTTTTTTGTCTTATAAGCATGACTGTTTTAAGCTACTTACTTACCATGCTTGGCCCTACAAAATAGAAACATGCTCGTTATCTGTTGAACTGACTCATGTATTGCTGGTTTGACCTACTCTTTGTAGCCCTGGCTCCAGCTTCACTACTTGTTCGCGTGTTTTCATCGCCATTCCCTCTTTTCGTATTTCACCATGATGTTGTTTTCCCAGTTCAAACCCTTTGTTTCTGTGGAAAACTCTGACTATCCTTTCCATTTAGAACAGGACTCTCCCAGGTTATATAGTATTCAGGGGGTTCTTCTTGTACCACATGGGCAATGGTCCTCTTTAGCTTGTTCTTAAGGGGTATATTTCAGGTCCTTAAATTTTTGCATAAATTAGTACAATCCTAAAATATAATGGGTAGATCATTCCCCTATTACTGTGAAACCTTATACAATGGGCAATTTTCATGGATATGGCTAAAAAGTTGATGAGTAAACAGTGGTCCTTTCCTCACTACCTGTGAGTGTACCCCAAAGATGTTCTGACTCTAGAGCTACCCAGTCTTGGCTTAAGGAAGAATTGCATACATACCAAGTATTTGAGAATGGAATTCAATTTTTAAAATGGTGCATGCATAAATACAATTCAGTTAACGAATTCCTTTTATATATGCTATATTTAGGATTTTTTAATGCAACAATGTTATATTGTGTTTACCTAACCATATCTGGATTGTTCAGGGACTCATTCTCATTCTTTTGTACTTCTTAAGCCAAAATTAGGTCCCATTTCTCAGTTTGCCAGCATAAAACAGTTCTTCATAGCATTCACCTCACCTGGAATCATTTGCTTAAAATCTGCCCCACTACACTGTAAGAACTGAGAGTCTAGAGGAGTATTTTCTTTGCTGCTGACACTATAGCCATACCCAGACCCAGCACATTATAGGCATTAAATAAATATTTTCTGAGTGAATGAAAAAAAATTGAGTGTAGTATAAGTACAGCATATGATATTATTTAAAGTCGGCTTCTAACCAATTGCTTATTATTGAGCAATAACCTCCCTGAGCCTCAATAATCCCATCAATAAAACCAGGAGGAGTGTACCTGTCCTGCTTACTCCATGGGAGGGCTTAGGATGACCACACAAGAAAATACATGTAAAAACAAAACATTCATAGATATCATTATATAAACATGGTTTCTAAGGACTGTGTCTGTTTGGACATCTTGGTTTGCCTTAATGCACTGTGCAAATTTAAGGAAGAGGAAAAATTGTTTGCATTCCAAAAAGTATCATTCCAAAACTGCCTTGTCATCCTTTTTACCCTTATTTTTCTCCCATAGTATTTATTATTATTTGGCATAGAATATGTAATTATTAATATTTTTTTGTTTATGGTCTGTTTCCTCCACCTAGAATGTTAGCTCCTTGAGGGGAGGAATTTTGTTTGGTTCCTAGTGGTACCCCTGGTACTGGCAACAGTGCCTGGCTACGGTAGTGTGTTCTCCATGGGTATTTGTTGAATGAATGAATAGAAATTAGAGAAGACCATGAGTAACCTGAAAGATCAGCAATCAAGTATCTGAAATGTTTCATTGGTTGTTGCTGTTGCATTTGTAGACTGTTATAGTATTGCTGAGACACAAGCTGATTCCTTGTTCCCAATTTGATTCCCATTTCAGTTGCTTAGGACCTTTTCAATGCTAAATCACATAAGGCATCCTCTTATTAGGAGCATGACATTCTTACAGAGAACCCAGAGCAGGTGTCTTTGCTCTTCTCTGACATTTTTCTACAATGCATTTGTAGTTCAAACTCCAGCAGGAGAGTTCATCCCTCCTCCAGGCACTCAAAACTTTGGGAGATAATTTCTCACTCTAGCCAGGTCCCAGCTGGGTGGCCAAAAAACAATACATTTGATCCACAAAAAGCAATGGATTTGGAATGTCTCCCATTACTGGGAGTCAAACACAAAATCAAATTGACTAAATCCTTCTGGAATTCCACAATGCAGCAATTTCCCTAAGTCCCAGCTCCACCACATTTGCTATTTTTCATGGCTGCAAAATGTGAACGCTTCAACACCTCTTTCCAATTTGTCATTTGGTCCTTCAACCCAGCTTCAAGGAGTGCCAGAGAGTTCGAAAAGGAAAGAGAAATGAGCTTCATAATATTGAAACAAAATTGCAAAATAATTAATGGATTTTTTTCCTTGTCATATAAATTTAAATAACCTATTATAGATGAATACAGTTATATCATATGTCTTTAATTAAGCTTTATAGTCACTTTACTGCTATAGGTTTGCCATTTGTAGAATTAGGATGTTTTAATTAGAATCTAACTATACATCAATCTGAGTTGAATGGACACTCAATTTAGGCAGCATCTTTAGGATTTATGGTTTCTCCTTTCCCATAGTTTGGAATTAAACCTTCCCTGCACCCTCACACCAACCCATAGTGCAATTTTTTAAAAATGTTTTACTTATCCACAGTTTTTAACACTCTAAAATAGCAATTGTTGCAGCCAAAGGAAGATTCTTTAAGTGGAAAGTGCTTTGTCCTGACCAAAGTTATATTAAAATTGCAGCTGGCTCTCACTACAGCTGTGGCTTGAGCAAAAAGCCCTTCACTACTCACCACTGCTCCTTAACCCACATTCCTTGTCTTTGTCTTGATCTCTCCTTCCCTAGGCCAAGGCTGGGGCTCCAGTATTAATACACACCAGTAAGCAGCAAGTGGATGTGGAGAAGTGAATGAAGGCCAGCATTTCAACGCACTGCCCACCAGCAGGAGGATGCAAGGCACATGTGATCTTAGTGATGGATTTGCCAAATGCAGCAGGTGATTCAGTTGTCACTTGGGTTGAGTTATTTGAATTTAACTCAAATCTATATCTTTAATTGTGCTTAAAATATCTTTGAAATATTGCAATGAGTTATAATATTGAGATGAAAATTGATCTGTGCATACCAAGGCATGGAAGTAGGGTTGTGGAACATAGATTCAAGAAAAGTGCGCAAACATTAGTCACTGGGAGCACAAGTGAACTTGCATTTGTTCTCAGAAAGAATATAAAAAGCAGAAAACAAACAAAACATTGGTAAGTTGTATTTCATCAAAATTTAAAACTTTTTCTCCTCAAAACTCACCAGTTAAAAAATAAAAAGGCAAGCCATAAGACAAAGACTACATTTGCAATATATATGTTAACAAAGGACTTTTATCCAGAATAAAAGACAAACTTCCCAAAATATCTAAACAGAGAAAAAAAGATGTATGAAAGGGTAATAGGAATAAGGAAAATACATATTAAAGCCACAAAAATATGCCATTAAATGCATATTAGAATGGATAAAATTTAAAATACCAGCAATTCTACATTTTAGAAAATAGATGGGGCAACTGGAACTTTCATATCCTGTTAGTGGGAATCTAATATCATACAACCACTTTAGAAAACTGCTTGGCAGTTTCTTAAAAAGTTAAACATATGCCCCAGCCATTCCACTCATAGATATTCATCTATAAGAAATGAGAGTATTTGTCCACATAAGCATGTGTGTGAATATTAGAGCACCTTTATTCAAAAAGCCCAAAACTTAGTGTATTAGTGTCCTAGGGCTGCCATAACAAATTTCCACCAACTGGGTAGCTTTAAACAACAGAATTATTCTTTTCTCACACAGTTCAGGAGGCCAGGAGCCTGAAACCGGTGTCAGAAGGTTGGCTCCTTCTGGAAGCTCTAGGGGAAAATCAATTCTGTGCCTTTGTCCTAGCTTCTGGTGGTTGCTGGGCAATCCTGGGCATTCCTTGGCTTGAAGCGGCCGATCTCTGCCTCTGTCATCAGGTGGCCTTCTACATTTCTCTGTGTATCTGTCCTCTTCTTATCAGAATACTAGTGACTGGATTAAGCGCCCACCGTAATCCGGTTGATTTCATGTTAACTTAATTAATTACACCTGCAAAAAGTGTAGTAAAATTAAACATGCAGTAATATATTAAAATAATATGCTACCATAAAAGAGCAAAGAAAAAATAAGAAAAATGTAATTGTGTGGTTAAACATGCCATTATCCAGTCTCAATATTTAATGTATTATTTTTCCCTTCCCCCTCAAAGTTTTATTAAGTAAATGGTTCAATGGATGGTTATTTAAATAGAAGAAATACGGAACAACACTACCTTTGGAGGCTCTCAAAGCATATTATATTTCAAAGGTTCTGAAAGGACTTGAAGTAAAGAAACCTGGTTAACCTTATTTAATCTGTTTGACTCAGTTTCCCCATTCTCCTGTCCATAGAATCTCTTAGAATTTAATGTTCCAAAGAACACACTTTGGAAAGTGATATCTTGGTCTATTAGCCCTGAAGCCACACAACTGAAAAGCTAAAAGAAATAAAATACAGCATATTAAACAATACTTATATCATATTTATACTTATCAATACTTACCATATACATATCAATACTTACATCGTATTTCAAGGGATATTATCTCTCCTTTTCTCCTTTCTCTCTTACCATTACAGAGGACATATTTTTATAACATTTTTTCTCTCAAAGTCATATTAGATATTTCTAAATTAATGGAGAAATATTAGGAGCTCTAGAGCCTAATTATATGCTGTTAGTTATTATATAACACCTCAGAGAACCAATGATCATTATTAAATATGGGTTGGTATCTATTACTGAAGTTTGCTAAGATCAGCCAACAAGTGCTCTTTATTATGATTAGTGTGGCAGACACCATTGCCTACCCCATGTTCTGTCCTGTCTTCTTCTTTGCCAACAGAGCCGTGATTCTGTTATGGAGGAAATTGGCCCAGTTGAATACTCACTTGCCCCATGTGACATACAGCCTGGAATGGTGGCCACATAACACAGGTCATAAGTTTATAAGCATTTTTAGGGAAATCTTTTGCTTTTCTGATTCTAATAAAGAAAAACTTAAGTTCCTTTAATTTATGAGTATAGTGGAAGCAGTTCAACAGATGTGACTTGAGAAAAATCTATGCTCTTGGGTGTAGATTCCAATGTACCTTACTCTGTACAGTATAAACCAGTGCTCAGAGATGGAAAACCATGTAAATTGTGTGGCCTCCCTGTCCCTGTTTTTGTACAAGATGCCTTATTTTCCTTATTTCTTTCCGGAAATGTTAAATTTCTAGTTTAAATTCTAGTTCAAGTACTATTTCATACTGGAGATTCATAAAAATCAAGCCTAAAAAAAGCTCTAAATAGCATAAACAAAGGCTGTTCATTTCAACAGTGTAACAACTCTTGCAAATAGTTTTCTTCCTGGTTACAAACATATGTATACCATGAAAGAAAATTTTAAAAATTGACTTTGGCCTAAAATAATTATTATTCTTCCATAGCAAAGGCTCAGTGAAAGACTAAGGAAATCTTGGCCAGATCCTTTAGACAGGACATAGATATCCTTAAACAAACACATATCAGAATCCATTCCAATATTTTGTTCTGTGTATTCTGTATTCAACTTCTGCCTCACTTTCCTGCACTTTCACATTTACTCTCTTCCCATCAGATTTCTTAAGAATGGATTAACTTTGTATCACAGGGCATTGATGAGTTAAATCATTATCGTTTCCTGGGATTGAAGAACGTGTGTGAAATGGCTGACATTCATGACAAAAATCACAGTCCAACCACTGATGGACTGAAATGTCTTCCTGTGTCTCAGAAACTTCTCTGAGGATCTGGGTAACTGGCAGTCAAGTCAATGAGAAGCAAAGTCCTGCACATACAACACTAATTGGGTCTACTTAACCGTACTTTGTGCCCATGGTCCAGAAAGTCTTTTTCCAAATTACCACTGGAAGCTTTATACAAAATACTTTTACATTATTGAGCTTACCTTGCTTTAGAAGTGTTGCCTATATAGATTGAAATCTAGTATGCAATCTCCCAAGCCCCCAGTGGGCTCTTGATCGAAACAGGCTGCTCAATTTCAATTTAAAAAAGAAAAGCCAACCATGAGGCTGCAGATCAGAGTCACACTCTACACGTACACAAAGAAATAATAGATTTATATGAAGGCTTACTTGTTACAAGTCCTATTTTACTTTTATGAGTAAAAACCTAAGTTTGTTGGAGACACTGGAATCTCAGATTTCACAATCCTGTCTTTCCCCATTAGTTCCACTTACCAGGCGGTAAGATTGTGTCCCCTACTAAAATGGACTGAGTCCCTCTCCCCCAAGACCTTTTCAATATTTTTGAGATGAATGTTGGATTATATAAATTTCACTTTACTTAGCTGCATAATGGCTTTTTCATAGCTGGCTTTTCCTGAAGTATAGAAGAAGCTGTACTCTTTCCTCAGTGTAAAAAATGACAGAAATGATTTTACAGAGTGTAGAAATACTGACACTAATTTGTTATGTGGCTAACATATGACATATGGCTAACTTATTGTCGTCTTCATATTATTAAACAGATCAATCAAATTTGCCAGCTTAATATCAATAATAATCTATTATGCCTCAAATATTTATCTCCTTATTTATAAATCTTGTCACAATCTGTGAAGATGAAAATTTGCTTTAATATTAATCCTGTCATTAACAGACACCCAGAAATTTAAATCACAGGATTTCCCAAAAGTACTTTGAGAGAGTATTTAGTATTTTGTTTTAACAGCTAGACTGCACTGGGAATTTTAAGAAGAGGGTTTTCTTTACGTTCAGCAAAGAAGAACGGGCACTGTTCTCATGACATCCAGAGAGCAACTGGCCCCGAACAACTTATGGATTAACCAGTTAAGCTTGCAGTTGCTGCTCTGCCTCATTTTGTTTTGTTTTGTTTTGTTTAAGACCCAGGAAGTACTGACATCATTGTAGAAGTATAGAATTTAATTTCACCAATAAATCAAATTTGGCTCAAGCTGTTCGTAGCAATGTCACATTCACAGAGTCAGGCTGAGACTAAATGACTGAATGGACTGATAACAAGGAATAAAGCTCTTCACCGCCGAGCCCTGTCTTTAACCAGGCCAGATCCAGCGCAGTAGGGCCCAGCGCTGCTCACGTGGCTGGCTCAGACCCAGCAGGGCCCAGCACCTGGGGTCATCCTCAGAATTGGCCCCTGAGAAGCCACACAGGCAGAATTACGAGGACAGTAAGGCTGGGTGTTGGGTTTTCATAAACAAGTAAAGGGCCAATGAGGTCAGCAGAGATGGGAAAGAGCAGGTAGTAAAGGTTTTGAGGGAAAACAAAAGCTTTAAAACGGCCACCCTGTAGCATGGCAGAAAGGGTGGCCATCCCCACCCTGGGAAGCCCTACTTGGTTTCTTCTTTGACACCAAGAGGCAGTAATAAAGGTCTAGAGAGAGGTATCACCTGGTATGATGGTTAATTTTATGCCAGCTTGGCTAAACCAAGGTACCCAAATAGTTGGTCAAATATTATTCTAGATGTTTCTGTGAAGGTATTTTTTAAATGAGATTAACATTAAAATCAGTAGACTCTGAGGAAAGCAAATTGTCCTCCATAACATGGGTGGGTCCAATCCAGTCAGCTGAAGGCCTTAATAGAAAAAGACTGAACGCCCCGGCAGAAGAGGGAATTCTGCCAGCAGAATCGGACTTTAGCTGCAGCATCTGCTCTCCTCTGGGCCTCCAGCCTGCAGGCCTTCCTGCAGATTCTGGACTTGCCAGCCTGCACGATGACAAGAGACAGTTCCTTAAAATAAATCCACCCCCCCCTCTCTTTCTGTTTCTCCTACACACATACCCCTCTGTTTTGTCCCATTGTACCCTCTTTTTCCACCACTTCCAAACTCATAGAATATTTATCCTTATTTGTGTATCTTCCCTTTCTTTGAAAGTAAGTGGTGTCTCCAATGCCGATCCTTGCTGTTAAGTTCACATGCACCTCCTATTCAGTCCTTCAGCGGCTTGATTTAAAAATTATTTCCTTTTCTGCTTTAATATCACATCTTTAAGTTCTCTACTGGTTATTTTCTTTGAATATACACTCATGGTCGAGTTTCTTTCATCCTAAAAGATCCTTACTTCAGCCCCACCTGAACCATAAGTTAACACCATAGCTCTATTTCCCTTTCAATCAAACTTCCTTCCTAACTTCCAATTTTTACTCTATCCACCACTCTGCTGAAAATGCTCTTAATAAGCATAATGACAACTAACAGTTTAAAATGCCTTCTATGGACCAAAATCACAGTGATGATCTCTTATATAAAAGTGATTCTTTATTTGTTTTTAATTATACCTTGTGAAGCAGATATTATCATTAACCCATCATTATCATTACGATAATTCATAAAAGAAAATTAAGGCTCAAAGACATTAAGTAACTTCTTCAAGGTGGCACAGCTACAAAGTTTTTAACCAAAGTAGGTCTGACTTCTTTTAAGTCCTAGTTCTACTTGCTTTCTTATTGGCCCCTCCTGACACTCCCTGATGTCAGAGTCCCTATTCCCCTGTTTGTTTTCCCTTTGCAGGCTCCTGCTTACCCACTGGGGGAGCCTGCTCTCTACCTTCTCTCTGTTGGTCACCCATAATGGTTGCCTTAAGAGCAGATCTACTAGCTGAACAGCTCTGGGGACTCTCCTTCTAGATCGCCACACTGCCGGTGGGCTGCCTGTAAGGCACAGGCGTGTTGCCACCACAGAAGTGTGTTCCAAGGGAGGGAAGCTGTCTGCACCTGCTGTGTCCAGCCAGGCTCTGAGTCATGCCATGAGTCCCCAGTGGAAAGTAAGGGAAGCAGAGGGACAAACGTGTAGGGAATGCAGAGACAGACCCTGCAGGGAATGCAGAGTGAGAAACCAAGCCCAAGAAAGAAGAGAAGCAAAGCCACAAGAAGAAAAAGGCAACCCCAAATACTATCCTAAGAATTTAGTTTCATGAAGGGAGTGTGTGACCCTCTAACCACACTTAGTAGGAAGCTGGCTCTCCCCCAGAACAGGCTGTTGGGTACCAACAGTAGTTCGAGCACCGTGTGAAGAAAGTTTCTCTCACACACAGCTGCAGTGGTAATACCACGCTTCTAAACTTTCCCTAAGGCCATCATCTGAGATGGATTGATTCTCGTGAATGCTCTCAAGTCTGAAAAATACCTGGTTATTCCCTGCGATAACGTGTTTTTCTTTTAACAGGTGCCTCTATGTTCAAAGGAGTAATTACACTGAGACCCTCAAGCATCTTTACTGACCAGTGACAGGATATTGGGGGGAATGTCAAATCAAGCTGATTAGATAATTGTCTTCTTTCCTTAGAGATAAGGCCTGATTAAAGATATGACCCAAGCATTCCCTGATTCCACATTGGACCCATTTTCCATGGTCTTAGGGGCACTTTGTTGATTCCATTTGCATTTCCACATTTCCCCTAGAATCCAAAGTCTAATCTCCCCATGCCCTGGGACTAGTAAGTGGAGGCACCATCCCTGCAATGACTTGGCCTCTGCCATGGAAGCCATTGTGCTCCTGATCCGAAGCTTTACAGCACCCATGCCCCCCACTTATGTGAAGAGGCTGTCAAAAAGCTTCTCTTAGCAAAGCAGTGTTAAGTTACCAACAGCTGGTAGCTGTTCTCTGCAGCCAGGCTCCAGTCTAATGGGCGATTACGGGTTAAATGTGTGGCGGTGCCTATGGACGGATGCACTATAACCTGGACCTCCTGGAGACAGGATGCCGTAAGTAGAGGATGGCTCTCGTGGTGGGAATTACAGAACCTGGCAAGACAGCAGGGAGAGATATTTCAGGGCAGGCAGGCTTTCCAGCACCCAAAATAACAACCAGTGGGAGGCTGCCTACGTGGCCCCCACAGAAGGTCAAGCCATCCCTGCTCTGTCAGCACGAGCCCTTTGAATCATCTCAACACTTCTGATGTAGCCAAGCTCTCCCCACCCCACTGTCCTTCTCAGGTTTTGGAGTTATCTTTGAAATGGAGAGGCAATCAGGAATCATTTATCTTTTTGTTTAGACTTGATAGTGAATGTCAAATGGGTAAGGCACAAGCGACTGGGGAGACAGCACCCTCCTTTGACCCACAGGACCATAGACACTCAGTGCTGGGCAGCCTTAGAGAGCTGGGGGAACTCACATTGCCAAGATTGCTCCCACAAACCCCAGTTATCTGAGGGATACCCAATCTGTTCCTTGAACCACTGCTCCTTTTCCCTCAAAATGAGAGACGTTAAGTATGACAGTCATCCACACACAGGATTCCTCTCCCACTGCTCACTTTCTATTCCTGCCAGAGGCTCCAAGACACAGCAAGTTAAGCTAAAGATTCCCTGGATTCCCCATGACATAGCAGCCGTGCTTCAGAGAGGTGCTGCAGCTTGTTATGAGAGATGCCACGCATGGTTCCTGGAGGGTGTATTTTCATTTAGTCTGGATGTTTGGCACACTCCAACCATGAACAGAAGCCCAAGGTACAAATAGA
Source organism: Varecia variegata (assembly GCA_028533085.1). NCBI lineage: Eukaryota > Metazoa > Chordata > Mammalia > Primates > Lemuridae > Varecia > Varecia variegata. The sequence goes on along the minus strand of CM052441.1, from coordinate 36,731,205 downwards.
TGGCGTGACTGGTTTACTGAGAGAGTGTTGAAAATGTTTAATCAATTAATGGTGATAATAAAGTGTCTTATTGGAAGATAAAATGGCAATTCCCCAAGCTGCAGCACATTCATGTCCAGCCTAACAGCTTACAGGCATTTAGGATGACTGATGGACAAACATGAGAACTATGCAAATTATGAGAGTTCTCTTTAATGTTTACATTTGTGCATATTTCTGGCTATTTTTGCAGATAGGCAGATTAGCAGCCCTGCTGATAATTTGATCTCTCTGACAGAAGTGAAAAATCATTCACTCTTCCCAGAAACATGTTCCCCACCCCCCAGTGTATGGATGTAATAAGCTGTCTGGTTATTACTGTGCAGACGGCTGCCACACACATGACCAAGCATGGGGATTTCCAGGGCAAAATCACTACAAAAAATGGCAAAAAAAAAAAAAAAAAAAGAAAGAAAGAAAAAAGTCAAAGCACAAGTAGCCTATGGTTAAATAAAATTTCAAATGTTTCATTCAGATAATTTAAGACCACAAGAGTTTCTGACATGACCATAAAAGAATGTTGTAGTATTTATTCATTCAGCATCTAATTTCATTTATTAGCACAGAAGCTCCTTAAGAGAAGGAATCCTTGTCTGGTTTTATTCACTGCTATGTCTCCAGTGTCTCAGTTTCTGTCTACTATGTAGGAACAACTCAAAAAATATTTGTTGAATTGAATGAATGACTCCATTCATCATTCAACACATATTTAATAATCAAATAATTTAGTACACAGGTTTGTCCCTTCTACATTCTTCTGTTGCCTGATTATTGTGCTATTTTACTTCTACAGAATTTTCCTTTTTGGGGGTTATGTAAATATCTTAGCTTCTTCCCTGCCCCCCTCCATGAGTTTGGTCTTTTAAAGAAGTTAAAATTTTAACATAAAAAAGAAAAAATAACAATGATTTTAAGCCTCTGTTAAATAAACTGAACTATTAACATATCACATAAGAAAATGTAAAATCAATCTTTGCATTAATAGTGTATTTTACCGAGGCAGGCAGATTGTTCGAGCTCAGGAGTTCGAGACCAGCCTGAGCAAGAGCGAGACCCCATCTCTACTAAAAATAGAAAGAAATTATATGGACAACTAAAAATATATATAGAAAAAAAAAATTAGCCGGGCATGGTGGCGCATGCCTGTAGTCCCAGCTACTCGGGAGGCTGAGGCAGTAGGATTGCTTGAGTCCAGGAGGTTGAGGTTGCTGTGAGCTAGGCTGATGCCACGGTACTCACTCTAGCCCGGGCAACAAAGCGAGACTCTGTCTCAAAAAAAAAAAAAAAAAAAAAAAAAAGTGTATTTTACAGGAGACAAACGATCTAAAAGTGTTTATATAGAAGAATCACATTCTTTTTCTTACTGTAGCTGCCATAAGTGTTTACATTTCATTAAACATATTGAGAGATATATGTATATCTTCAAAATAAAATGAGTAGGATATTTTTTAAAATTCAGTCATTATTTTAAAAACACTCAAATGCTAATCAGATATATCATCTAATACAAATGGTTATTTGATTTAATTCACTACTTAAAAACTATTTTAGGACAACAAAGAGATACCATTACAGATCTATTAGAATGGCTAAGATACAAAACCCAACAATACCAAATGCTGGTAAGGACGTGGAGCAACAGGAACTCTCATTCAGTGCTGTTGGAAATGCAAAATAATACAGCCACTTTGGAAGACAGTTTAATAGTTTTTTACAAAGATAAACATAGTCTTACCATATGATCTAGCAGCTGTACTACTGGATATTTACATGATTGATTTGAAAATCTGTCTGCACAAAATCCTATACACAAATATTTATAAGAGCTCTATTCACAATCTCCAAAAACTGGAAACAACTACAGTGTCTTTCAGTGGGTGAAAGGATAAGCCCATAGACCCATAAAGTGAAATATTATTCAGTGATAAAAAGAAATTAGCTGGCTGGGCGCGGTGGCTCATGCCTGTAATCCTAGCACTCTGGGAGGCCGAGGCGGGTGGATCGCTCGAGGTCAGGAGTTCGAGACCAGCCTGAGCAAGAGTGAGACCCTGTCTCTACTAAAAATAGAAAGAAATTATCTGGCCAACTAAAATATATATAGAAAAATTAGCCGGGCATGGTGGTGCATGCCTGTAGTCCCAGCTACTCGGGAGGCTGAGGCAGAAGGATTGCTTAAGCCCAGGAGTTTGAGGTTGCTGTGAGCTAGGCTGACGCCACGGCACTCACTGTAGCCTGGACAACAAAGCGAGACTCTGTCTCAAAAAAAAAAAGAAAGAAAGAAAGAAATTAGCTATCGACCCACAAAAAGACATACATGGGCCTTAAATGCATGTTGTTAAGTGAAATAAGCCAGTCTAAAAAGGCTACATACTGTGTGATTCTAACTATATGACACTCTGGCAAGGGCAAAAGAAAAATATCAGTGGTTTCCAGAGGTTTGGAGATAGAAAGCAGGGGCTGACTATGCAAAGTATAGGTTTCTTTCAAGGCAGTGAAAATATTCTGTATGATACTGTAATTACAGGTATATAACACTATGCATTTGTCAAAACCCATATAACTTTATAGCACAAAAAATGAACCTTAATGTATAAAAATTTTTAAAAATAATTTAGGAGGTTGAGGAAACCACAGGATAGAATGCAGAATGTAGCAAACAATCTAACTGTATTACGAATGTGTGAAACAACCTCATTGAAGTTGGGGAGCATGGGGAAGGAGGTGCTGCCCTCAGTAGCTTTAGAAAAGAGTAAAGTCTATAAAGCCAAAGGCAAAAGGAACAGCATATAAACAGTATAGTCTAGTTGATACAGTGATTTACAACAGGGGTACAGATTAGCAATTCTGACGCCAATATACACATGCACTAGAATTAAACAATTAAGTAAATGGTTGGTGAATGGTGACAGTCAGATTTCTCACACTTGGATTGGTAATTTACAGATAAGCAAGGGGAGGAGGCTAGAATGATTCATTTTGTAGTGGATTAGAAATGGATTTACATTTATTTTAATATAAATACAGATAGTTACATATAGAAATGTTTATAGATATGTGACTATATACATATTTTTTTATATGGGTTTGCATACACACATATATTTCATTGCTCTCTCAGCAGAGAATGCCTAGAAGCAATGACACCCTAGTAGCAAAGAGCACACCTGGTGCCCAGATATTGGTTTCTAACACCATTTTCCAATAAAAGGAATCAGTGCTTCTTTGAGAAATGACTGATGCTGAGGCTGGGACATAAAATATACAAAATAAGCCTAGAGCATGTTGTAATGCCAGAAAGTAAAGAAGTGTTCAAAAAATGTTTAATTAATTTACAAATTAAAAACCTATCTTGATGGGAGTATATCTAAGGGACACAGGAGAAAACTAAAAGAACTCCAAATGGCCAAGCTCCAAATGACAAATGACAAAAAGATGAACAAATTTGAGCAACAAAATAAAGCTGAATTGGATTATAACCTGAAGTATAATATAAGTACCCATGAGTCCATACTGATATAAATAAATTATTGAATAAACAGGTAAATAAACAAATAAGAAGAGACAAATTTCCCTTGCAGAAGAAATCCGAATAATTTATGGAGATATACTGTACTCAAGCAGGGAGCATAGTGCCCCACTCCTTAAGTATAGGCTCCACATAGTGACTTTCTTCTATAAAGTACAGTGTGGAAAGAAGGTAAAAAGAGTAACTTTACGGTGGAGAAAACTGACAAACACTACATTGGCCGGGTGATCAAAGTCAATATCAACATTGACAAATTGTGTTGGTAATATGTACACTTGTTATGAGGCATGAGAAGGGCACTCTACTTCTGTGGTTTTCTACCCAAAATCCCATAACCCCAGTCTAATTATGATTTAAAAAAAAATTTTAAATCCAATATAGGGCACCCTACACATTGTCTGACTAATACTCCTTAAAACTGTCAAGATCATCAAAAAACAAAAGAAGTCCAAGAAACTATCTCAGCCAAGAGGAGCCTAAGGAGACATAACTATTAAATGTAATGTCGTGTCCTGGATGGGATCCCAGAACAGAAAAGGACATTAAGTAAAAGCTAAGAAAATCTAAATAAATTATGGACTTTGGTTAATAACAATGTCTCAATATTGACACTAATTGTAACAAATGTGCTTTAGTAGTGTAAGATGTTAATAACAGGGCAAACTAGGTGTGAGGTATAGAGGGACTCTATGTACTAGCTTTGCAATATTTCTTTAAATGTAAAACTGATCTAAAAATGAAGTTTCTTTTTTAAAAAATTCTTATTGTACAGCAATAAATACTGAAGCATGTACGTGTGAAATAACATGATTATCTTGGATTTGTTTAGAACATAATCAAAAAACTATGGGTGGATGTGATAGTTAATTTTATGTGTCAACTTAACTGGGTCCTGAGGTGCCCAGACATGTGGTCAAACATGACTCTGGGTGTATGTGTGAGGGTGTTACTGGATGAGATTAATATTTGAATCGATCGGTAGGCTTAGCAAAGCAGATCGCCCTCCCTTATGTGGGTGGGCCTCAAGCCAATCAATTGAACAAAGATAAGCAAGAAAATAAAGTTGAATTGGATTCAACTTTCGTTCCTGGATGGAATGAAAACAATTGAGTAAGAGGGAATTCTTCCTGCCTGACTGCTTGAACAAGGACATTGTTTTTTTCCTGCCATTGGACTCTATTATGAACCTAAGGGAAACAAAAAGAAAATAAAAGAAACACAGAAAAAGGCACCAGCGCTGACTTCTACAAGGCAGGGATTCACATTATGAGATAACTACAATCTGGCCACAGATGAGCTGGTATGACAGTGCCTTGCCTCGTCCCATTCAAGTTATCCCCCAAAGAATCTCGCCATCTCTTCCAATTCTTGACAGGTCAGATCTCCTTTTCACATTTATGTCATTTATTCATTCATTCAGCAAATGGTTGAATTCACACAACAGACACCCGGTTCTGGGCCTTGGAGAATCGATGAAAATCACAAGTAGGCAAGGTCCTTGACCTGTAAGATTTCTAAAATGAAAAACAAATATTAATAAAATAATCATATAAAGCAATGTAAAACTGTGATTGAGATTTATGCTATGAAAGAAAATATATGGTGCTAGGAAAGGAGAGACTTGACCTAATATGGAGTTAAAAAAACAAAAAAGAAAAAACAACACCAATAATCAAAAAATTAGAAAGTAGTAGAAACATGTCATTTAGAATCTTGGTGGTAAATATCAAAATAATTAGCTGTAAGAAAGGAAAATGGTTGTCCCTGGGAAGGAGGAAGTGGGAGAGAGGAGATGGGATATTGCTATTTTTTGAAAACTAATTTTTAAAACTATTTTACTTTCCAAATTGGGTACTCAGATTTAATGAAGCAAAAATTTATTTTAAAGGAAAGAAATAAATATAAGAGAGGACCAATAAAGCCAAAAGTTGGATATATGAAAAGACTAATAAAATTAGCAAACTTCTGGCAAACTCGACCAAAATGGGAAAAAAACATCAAAATTACCAGTATCAAAAACCCTACTAATAAAAAAGAAGACCTAGCCACAGATGCAGCAGAGATTCAAAAGATAAGGTACTATTGTTATAAAAATTCATTTCTATAATTTGCAAACTAAGATATAATTGTTAAATTCCCCATTTGAAAAACTTACCAAAATCAACTCCAAAGAAAATTGAAGTAATAAATAGGCATTTCACAAATGTCTGATAAGCATATAAAATATTTTCAACTTTAATGGATACTAAAGAAATATAAGACCTCAATAATATAACATTTTCCAGTAGCCACCATTCTATTCACTACCTCCTTGAGATCAATGTTTTTTAGGTCCCATATATGAGTGTGAAAATGCAATATTTGTCTTACTGTGCCTGGTTTATTTCACTTAAAATAATGGTGGGAAGGGGTAATGAAGAGGTGTTGGTGAAGGGTTAATTCTGTTAAATAGAAGGAAAAAGTTCTAGTGTTCAATAGTGCAATAGGGCAACTACAGTTAACAATAATTTATTATATTTCAGAATAGCTAGAAGTTTTCAAATGTTCCCAACATAAAGCAATGATAAATGTTTCAGGTGTATCATGTCCCAATTACCCTGATTTTATCATTATATGTTATATGCTTGTATCAAAATATAACATATACTCCATGAATATGTACGATTATTATGTATCAATAAAAAATTTTAAAAAATATAACATTTTAAACTCACTTGATTGGTAAAACTTGAAGATACGAAAAAACCAAGTGTTGGCAATGGTGTAGAGCAACAGGAACTCTTACTCATTCCTGGCACAAACTTTGAAATAAAATTGGGATTATCTTTTACATTGAAGCATCTGCATACTCTTTGTTCCAAGGGATTCACGCCATCCTAAAGAAATTCTTTGGATTTGCATCATAAGACACTGTATGAAAATGAACACAATATTCACAAAAAGAAAAAGAGAAAGAAAATCTAAGTATATATAAACAAAAGAACAAAAAAATACTTGTGGCACAGACAAGAAAATGGAATGTTATATAGCCATGAAAATAAACAAACTACAGCTTCATGCACAACTTGTATAGATTTTAGAAACATAATGTTGTTGGGGGAAACATGCTCAAAAAACTAATTGAAAGCAATTTTATAAAGCTCAATAAGAAAAAAAATCTTTAAAAATATTTTTTTGTTTATATGTGACAAAACTGTTATGTTTTTAAGACTGGGAATAATAAGCACAAAATCCAGGACAGTATTTACCTCTGTTTAAAATTACTTTATTATTATGCTTGATTATGTATAGATATATTACATTCATTTTTAATGCATATAAAATATTACATAATAAAATGTTGTACATCATTGCCTCTATTTCTCCTATCATATTGAAACACAAATTCTAATAATTCTTACCTCAATAAATATACAGAAGGCTTCCTTCTAAAAATTTATACCTCCTTAGTCTCTAATCCACTAAAACACACACACGCCGCCCCCCACACACATACCCCTCAATTTTGCGGCAATGTAGAATTGATGCTCTGTTGATACTTTTCTTCTCCACTATGTAATATTGTCAACAGAGCTTTTGAAATGAACTTGAAAAAAATGTAACAGCTGCCATTAAATTCTTAATGTTGATGGGTATATAAAAGTGCATAAAATGGACTATTTGAGAAAAAATTGAAATCTGTGCCTCTTTTTAGCTCCCCCATGTGGCCACCAGAGAAAAAAGCTGATTAGAGACACAATACCTTCATAATAATGTCTACACTAGGATTCCCCTATATGAGTACCATACTGCTTATTTCACAGGTTAGAGAATGGCTTATTTAAAAAAATAATGAGAAAGTTCTTGATTCTGCTTACCTTTTACAGGAGTATCCAAGAAAAAAATAACAAAGCATGTTCCACAAGACCAAAAACAAGGAAGTAATTCTCAAGTAAACCAGCAATGCCAGATACAGTCCACTGAATGCTAGTGCACAAGATGTACCTTGGGGGACAAAAAAGTATGTATCTTGATGAAATAACTTTAAGAAATTCAACATGTTATCACCACTGGGATATTAACAGTGAAAGTCAGCTTAGTAAAGATTCTGCAAAGTCCTATACTCAAAAATCTGTTTAACACTATTTCATTTATCATTATTCTTTAAAAGGAAAGTTCTGTGAAAATAGTTTAACATCTCATTATAATACATGTTGAAACAAAACTTTAAATTCTACTAGTTTTTTTGAAACTTACTCAGGAAATTAATAATGAATAGCATTGTGACAGCATCACACAAGTATAGAATTATGTTGTTTCATGAGTATTTCATATCAGGTGGTCAATTGAGTGGATGATGATTAAATGAATAAAATAATGAATCAATCAAGTACAAAGAATAACAAAAACTATTCATCTAGAATAGAAATTACTTTTCAGACAACATTTCTACTTGGTTGTGAGGGGTTTTTTTTATTTCAGAATATTACAGGGGTACAAATATTTGGTTACATGAATTGCTTTCGTACAGTTAGTGTCAATGTTAAAAGTGTGCCCATCACCCAGATAGTGTGCATTATACCCGTTACGTGTGAATTTACCCATCTTCTCCTTCCCCCTCCCATCTTCTTGATTTCCATTGAGTTTTACTTCCATATGTGGACATGAGTGTTGATCAATTAGTTCCAATTTAATAGTGAGTACATGTGGTGTTTGTTTTTCCATTCTTGTAATACTTCACTTAGAAGAATGGTTTCCAGTACCATCCAGGTTGTTACAAGAGGTATTAGTTCACCTTTTTTATGATTGAGTAGTAATCCATGGTATATTTATACCACATTTTATTAATTCACTCATGTATTGATGGGCACTTGTGTTGATTCCACATCTCTGTGATTGTGAATTGTGCTGCAATAAACATTCGAGTGCAAGTGTCTTTTTGATAAAATTACTTTTTTTATTTTGGGTAAATACCCAATAATGTTATTGCTAGATCAAATGGTAGGTCTACTTTCAGTTCTTTGAGGTATCTCCATACTACTTTCCATAGAGGTTGTACTAGTTTTCAGTCACACCAACAGTGTATAAGTGTTCCTTTTTCTCTGCATCCATGCCAGTATCTGTTGTTTTGGGACTTGTTGATAAAAACCACTCTCACAACAGTTAAGTGATATCTCATTGTGGTTTTAATTTACATTTCCCTGATGATTAGAGACTTTGAGCATTTTTTCATGTGTTTACTGGCCATCAGTCTATCTTTTTTTGAGAAGCATCTGTTCATGTCTTTTGCGTACTATTTAATGGGATTATTTGATATTTTCTTGTTGATTTGCTTGAGTTCTTTGTAGATTCTGTTTATTAGCCCTTTATTGGATGTATAACATACAAATATTTTCTGCCATTCTACAGGTTGTGTATTCATTCTATTGATTGTTTCCTTGGCTATGCAGAAGCTTTTAAATTTAATTAGGTCCCATTTATTTATTTTTGTTATTATTGTGATTGCCTGTAGGGTCTTCTTCATAAATTCTTTGCATAGGCAGATATCTATAAGAGTTTTACCAACATTTCCTTCTAGAATTCTTACAGTTTCGTGCCTTAGGTGTAAGTCTGTTATCCATCATGAATTAATTTTTGTGAGTGGTGAGAGGTACAGATCCTGTTTCAGTCTTCTATATATGGCTCTCCAATTTTCCCAGCACCATTTATTGAAAATGGATTCTTTTCCCCAGTGTATGTTTTTGTCTGCTTTGTCAAAGATCAGATGGCAATATAACGAAGATTTTATATCTGGGTTCTCTTTTCTTATCCATTGGTCTATTTCTCTGTTCTTGTGTCAGTACCATACTGTTTTGGTTACTACAGCCTTGTAGTATAGCTTGAAGTCTGGTAAAGTGATGCCTCCAGATTTGTTCTTTTTGCTTAAGGTTGCTTTGGCTATTCAGGGTCTTTTCTGGTTCTATACAAAGCATAGTATTATTTGTTTTAGATCTGAAAAAAATGACATTGATATTTTAATGGAGATTGCAGTGAATCTGTAAATCACTTTGGATAGTATAGACATTTTAACAATGTTGATTCTACCAAACCATAAGCACGATATGTTTTTCCATTTGTTTGCATCCTCTGCAATTTCCTTCCTCAGTGTTTTGTAGTTCTCCCTGTAGAGGTCTTTCTCCTCCTTGGTTAAATATATTACTAGGTACTTTATTTTTTTTGTTGCTATTGTGAAAGGTATTGAGTCTTTGATTTGATTCTTAGCTTGACTGTTGTTGGATTATAGGAATGCTACTAATTTGTGTACATTGATATTGTAACCTGAGAATTTGCTGAATTCATTTATCAATTCTAGGAGTCTCATAGTAGAACCTTTGGGGTTTCTAGATATAAGATCCTCTTGTCAGAAAAGAGCAATAGTTTGACCTCTTCTTTCCTCATTTGGATACCTTTGATTTCCTTCTCTTGACTGATCACTCTGGTAGGACTTCCAGAACTGTTGAATAGAAGTGGTGACAGTGGGCATCCTTGTCTGGTTCCGGTTCTAAGTGGAAACGCTTTCAATTTTTCCCTGTTGAGTCTGATGATGGCTGTGGGTTTGACGTATATGGCTTTTATAATTTTGAGGTATGTTCCATCTGTGCCTACTTTAAGAGTTCTTATCATAAAAGGGTGCTGAGTTTTGTCAAATGGTTTTTCTGTGTCTATTGAAAGGATCATATGATTTTTCTTTTTGCATCTATTTATATGGTGAATCACATTTATAGAGTTGCGTATGTTGAACCATTTTTTCATCTCTAGGATGAAGCCCACTTGGTCATGATGGATTTTTTTTTTTTGATGTGCAGCGTAATTCAGTTTGCTAGGATTTTATTGAGAATTTTTGCCTCTATATTGATATGGCATATTGGTCTGTAGTTTTCTTTTTTTTTGTTGTATCCTTTCCTGGCTTTGGTATCAAGGTGATATAGGCTTCATAGAACGAGTTGAGGAGGATTTCTTCCTTCTTGATGTTATGAAATAATTTATGCAGTATATGCAGTGGTTCTTCATTGTAGGTCTGGTAAAATGTGGCTGTGAAACCATCTGGTCCTGGACTATTTTTTTTTTTTTTGGAAGATTTATTATTGCTGCTTCAATTTTGTTACTTGATATTGGTCTATTCAGAAGTTCTTTTTCTTCCTAACTGAGCCTAGGGATATTGTCTGTTGCCAAGAATTTGTCCCTTTCCTCAATGTTTTCAAGTATATGTGCATAGAGATTTTTCTAGTATTCAGAGATGATATTTTGTATTTCTGTGGTATCAGTTGTAATATCTCCTTTTTCATTTCTGATTGAGCTTATTAGGGTCCTTTCCTTGATGTTTCTGATTAACCTAGTGAGAGGCCTGTCAATTTTGTTTATCTTTTCAAAGAACCAACTTTTTGTTTTATTAATCTTCTATATAATTCTTTTTTTATCCATTTCATTTAGTTCTACTTTGACCTTAAATATTTCTTTTCTTCTGCTGCATTTGAGATTGATTTACTCTTCCTCTTCCAATTCCTTGAGACAATTCATTAGCTTGTTGATTTGTGATCTTTCTGTCTGTTGGATGTAGGCATTTAAGGCTATGAATTTTCCTCTTTTTCATCTTAGCACTGCTATTGCTGAATCCTACAGATTTTTGATAACTTGTGTCCTCTTTGTCATTTACTTCTAAGAATCTTTTGATTTCCACCTTAATTTCCTCCTTGACCCCATAATCATTCAGTAATAGATTATTTAATTTCCATGAATTTGTTTAGAGTTGAGTGTTTCTGTTGGAATTGATTTCTAATTCTATTCCACTGTGGACTGAGAAGATTCTTGGTATAATTTCTATTTTGTTTTAATTTGTTCAGACATGTTTTGGGACCTAGGATGTGATCAATCTTAGAGAATGTTCCATGAGTTGATGAGAAGAACATATATTCGGTAGTTTTTGTTTAGAATATTCTATAAATGTTTGTTAGGTCCATTTGTTCTAGAGTTCCATTTATGTCTATAGTTTCTTTGTTTATTTTCTGCTTGGAGGATATGTCCCATTCTGTCAATGGGGTGTTGAAGTCCCCAGCTTTTACAATGCTGCTTTATCATTTTGTTTAGATCAAGTAGGGTTTGCTTTATGAATCTGGGTACACCTGTGTTAAGTGCATACATATTTAGGGTCGTTATGTCTTCTTGTTGAATTATTCCCTTCTCCATTATATAATGACCACCTTTGCCTTTATTTACTTTTGCTGATTTGAGGATTAAGTTATCTGAAATTAGAACTGCTATGCCAGCTTTCCTTTGGGTTGCATTTGCATGGAATATGGTTTTCTATCTCTTCACCTTGAGTCTGAATGAATTCTTGTGGGTTACATGTGTTTCCTGGAGACAGCACATACTTGTATTTTTTTATCCATTCATCTAGGCTATTTCTCTTGAGTGGGGAGTTTAGGCCATTCACATTTATTGAAAGGATTGATAAATAGGGTAGATTTCTTTTCATCCTCTTGAGTAGAAATTTTTTGCTTTGTTTTATCTTTTGAGCCATTGTGGTATCTAGGCTTTGACCTTTAGCTTTTGGGTGATTTTACACTGGTGGGTGTCTATTGTGCTGATCCATGTATAATGAAGTTCTGAGTACTTCCTGCAGGGCAGGTCTTGTCTTGACAAATTGCCTCAGTATTTGCCTGTCTGAAAAGGTCTTTATTTCCCCTACATATACAAAACTTAGTTTTGCAGGATATAAAATTCTAGGGTGGCCATTATTCTGTTTGAGAAGACTGAGAATGGCACCCCATTCTCTTCTAGCTTTAAGGTCTCAGTTGAAAAGTCTGCAGTTAGTTGGATGTGTTTTCCTTCATAAGTTACCTGATGCTTTCACCTTACAGCTTATGGGAGTGCCTCTTTCATCTTTATTTTGGCCAGTCTGATGACTATGTGTCTTGCTGTTTGCCTCTTTATGATGAATCTCCTAGGAGTCCTTTGACCATCTTGTATCTGGATATCTAGATTTCTAGCAAGGCCTGGGAAATTTTCCTCAATTAGTCCCTCAAATAAGTTTTCCAACTCCTGTGTTTTTCTTCCTCACCCTCAGGGATGCCTATGATTCTTATGTTAGGCCTCTTTACATAACCCCATATTTCTTGTAGGTTTTGCTGGTTCCTCTTATTTGTATGTTGTATCTCTTTGAATGACTTTTTAATTCAAAGGTGTTTTCAAGCTCTGAGATTCTTTCTTCAGTTTGATCTAATTACTCTCTCTGATGCCATGATTGGAGGAGGTGCAGAGGAGGAAGTGTCTAGGTGTAAGAAATCCGGCACTCCAATCTCTCATTGTACTCTCCTGTGGGGTGTCCCTTCTGAACACCTGAACTCCTGGGATTCACTGGTTCACCCCGCTATTCCTACTTAGCTTCATGCCTGGGCTCACAGAGGGTGGAAATGCTTCCAATATGTTTTGTGTCCTGCTGTTCACTGAAGGTACCTAGGTAGGGGAGGGGAAAACCCTCCTTCCCATTTCATTAGGCTCCAAGCTTCTCTGGGTTTGGTCTGCACTGCTATCTTCTCCTCTCTATTTTCTTCTCTCTCAGCTTCAGTTTTTTTCAGCGGGGTCCCCAGACGTCTCTGTTGTCTCTCCCTGTGACCCAAACCTGAGCTGCAATTGCTCTCCACTCTCCTCCATCCAATATTCTGCCTTCTAGCCGGGATGATCTGTCAAGTGATGTCTCTAGTTGGCCATCTTGGCTGATCCCTCACTTACGTGTTTTTGCTAAGAAGGATGTTTCAGTATGAGCCTTGTATTGTCTAGCTATAAAATGATATTGATTATCTCAGCTCTAGTAGTTATCAGTTAAGCATATCAATAGTGATATATTTCAGATCTTCTTAAAATTAGCCAGAATGAGTGGCATTAAGGAAAACCTGTTTGTAATTTTTGGGAGTTTATATTTGTTTCTGGCTGTTATTGTTTAGAACTGCTATCACATAAATCCCATAGAAATGATTATACATCTATGACTAACTTTTTGTAAGGAAAAGAAATATAGTATTTGTCTTAGTCTCATCACCTTTTTCACAGTCATGCTTTCAAAGTATTGGAGTCTCGCTATTAAGAATTCTTGATTGGTTTGGTCTTTCAGAGAGGTGCTTGTTTAAAATGTATAGTATATTTAGTTCCTGCCTTGATAAATATAATTTGAGTTAGTAAGAATTTTCCCTAGACCACCAACATCAAAGAAGGAATAGCAATATTAACACCCACTTACCAACCTGCCTTCTTTTTTCTGGCATGTATAAATGTTCTCTCTCTCTGTCTTCCCCTCCCCTTCCCCCCCACATCCCATATACAAATGTTTCTCAACTTAAGGTTATGTCCCAATAAACCCAAGTTAAGGTCAAAATATTGCAAGTCAAGAATGCATATAATAATTGGAACATCATAGCTTAGCCTAGCCATTAAACATGCTCAGAACATTTACATTAGCATTGCTGACTAGGAGCTGCAGCCAAGACAGTATCTTACCATGTATCACTAGCCTAGGAAAAGATCAAAATTCAAAGTACAGTTTCTACGGAATATATTGCTTTTGCACCATTGTAAAGTTAAAAAATTATAAGTTGAACCATCATAAGTCAGTTATTGCAATAAAACAGTGACATTGCACTTTTTAAAAATATTTTAATGCTTTAAAATTTACTTTTTATTGTTTTTAAAGTTACAAAGTACTTGTATATTCAGGGTTCTGAAGAGAAACAGAACAATACAACATATATAGATATATAAGAAATTTATCATGGGAATTTTGGTTCATGTGATTATGAAGACCAAGAAGTCCTAGGATATACTATCCTAAAGCTGAAGAACAGGAATGCTAGTGGTGTAATTCAGTTGTTATCCAAAGGCCCGAGAACAAGGAGCTCTGCTGTCCAAGGGCAGGAGAAGATGGACGACTCAGCTCAAGAAGAGGAGAGAGAATTTACCCTTCTTCTGCTTTTATGTTCCATTTGGGTCCTCAATCATGCCACCCACATTGGTGAGGGCAAGTCTTCTTTACTCAGTCTACTGATTCAAATGCTAATCTGTTCCAGAAACACCCTAACAGACACACCTAGAAATGTTTTACTAGCTAATTGGGCAACCCGTACATAGCCCAGTCAGATGACACATAAAAATAACCATCACAGTAAAATAGATCCATTATAGCAAGTTCAAATAAGAGTAAGCATGAGAACTTAGCCCAGACAGGCAGGGTACGCCCCAGTGAGCAGTTACACCAGAAGAATATGCAGCCCTCCCTCAAGAAATATATGCATACCTAACACCACATCCAGCAACACCCACAAACCATCTTTTACACAAATCTAGCCTCCATGTCCACATGAATAAGAATTTTCAAATACAAAGTCGAGTGCACACCCAGGAAACACCAAGTTTCTGAAGAAAACAGAAAGGACTGATAATCAAGTGGAAAAGGTATTATAATAAATAGACTTTAAATAAAACAAGACAAACAAAAATGATTTAAAATAAATATAACTGACATTCTCAGAGGTATAATAAAGAATGGGGCATCCTTGAAAAAGAAACTACAAAAGAGTTTGGAAATTTGAAATCTGATTGTTGACTTTTAAAAGCACTCAATACATAAGTTGACCAGTAGAGCAACCATAAATGAAAAGTAAGTCAGCAAGTTGGCCCATCAAATAAGGTTATTATCCCAGAATATTATGCAAAAAAGAAGTATGAAAATAGAAAAAAAGAGATATAAAGTTATATCCAGAAATTCTATAATCTGTACATGTGTTATTAGGTGTTTCGTGATGAAAATAGCAAAAAATATAGAATTAATCAAAGAAACTTTTCCAGAGCTGTAGAAAAGCATAAGCCTTCAGTTTTAAATACTCCATCAATGCCAGTCATGATAAGTAAAAAAGATTTATAGCTAAACATATCATTGTGAAATTTCAAAATACTAACAATGAAGAGAAAATTCTAGAAGTTTCCAGAAAGAGAGAAAAAGGTTACTTAACATATAAAAAAAAAATTCCAATTGGTACAAGACTATCAAACAGCAATAATATAAGCTAGAAGACAACAGAGCTATATTTTGAATACCTGTGAAAAAATTATTTTTAATGTATACTCCTATATTCAGCAAGCCTTGTCCTGGGGGAATAAAAAGAGAGAATAATACAGTGTTAAAGAAACTGTAGTGAATAAACACAAATCAATCAAATTGTGAGTCAGAAATGGGGATACAAATAGATAAATAAAAGTATGGTAATATATTTTGTTTATTTAAGGAGAAAATATAGATGTAAATTAATATTAGACATTATTTTTTAAATGTGTATTAAAATATTAAGGGTAATAACTGGAAGAACAAAGATAAGATCTAAAATCAGACCTAATAAGATCCCAAGCACTGGAGAAAATATAAATAGATATAGAGGGATAGATTAGATAAATACAAATACATAGTAAGAAAGAGATTTTTTCTAAAGAACTATGCTCAAATGTCCCTTAAATAATGTGTTATGGAAAAGTTGACCCATTCTCTATCAAAATAGAGAGAATAGTATAATAAATCCATATATATCTATTACTTATCTCCAACAATTATCTACATTTTGTCAATCTTGTCTCATCTATCCTGCACCACATATATTTTATTTTGGAGAATTTTAAAGCAAATCCTAGACCATCCACCATTTCACTTGTACCCATTTGATTTGCTTCTCTAACTGATACAAACTTCTCTTTACAGACCCAAAACCTGTATCACACCTAACAAAATTAATAGAAATCCCCTAATGTCAACTAATACCCAATCCATATTTAAAATTTCTCCAATTATCTCAAAGATGTTCTTTACAGTTGGTGTACCTTTGTACAGTCAGACCAAAGAAGGTCCTCACAATATATTTTGGTGTTTTTCCAGACCCTCTGCAACACCAGGTGTATGTTTAATACTTGCCAAACAATGGGCAAAATTGCCTTTTGTTTTTTGTTGGAATTTTCCCTTGAGGGGAAACTTCACTAATCACTAGTAAGGTTAGACATATTTTCACATACTTATTTGCTTTTTAGTATTCCTTTGTGAATTGCCTGATCATATTTTTGCCCATTTTAATGTGTTTTCTTTTTCTTATGTATTTGTAGGAGTTCATTATTTGCAATTAATTTTCCTTTATTCTTGTGTTTTCTCCCAATCTGGTTTCTGTTTTTATAACCTTTTCTAATTTGTAATTTTTTTATTTCAAGGTATTACAGACATACAAATGTTTAGGTTATGTATATTGCCTTTGCCCCACCTGAGTCAGAGATTCAAGTGTGTCCATCCCCCAGAAGTGTGCACCACACCAATTAGGTGTGAATATACCCATCCCCTCCTCCCCCCTCCCACCTGCCCACCACCCGACGAATGCTACTACTATATGTGCACTTAAGTGTTGGTCAGTTAAGTCAGTTAATACAAATTTGATGGTGAGTACATATGGTGCCTGTTTTTCCATTCTTGGGATACTTCACTTAGTAGAATGGGTTCCAGCTCTATCCAGGATAATACAAGAGATGATAGATCACCATTGTTTTTTGTGGCTGAGAACTCCATGGTAAACATATACCACATTTTATTAATCCACTCATGTATTGATGAGCATTTGGGTTGTTTCCACATCTTTGCAACTGTGAGTTGTGCTGCTATAAACATTCTAGTGCAGATGTCTTTTTTATAGAATGTCTTTTGTTCCTTTGGGTAGATGCCCAGTAATGGGATTGCTGGGTCAAATGGTAGTTCTACTTGTATAACTTTTTAATTTTCATATGTCTGCCAATCTTCTCAGTGACCTCTGAGGTTTGCTGATAATATATTAAATAATTTCTGAAACTAAGAATCAAGAGTATTGATTAATAAACTCTTTTCCTAGATTATGGTTTTGCCTAATTTCCAGCCTGAGTCTTAAGAAGACATTTTGCAAGTGATCTGTTAGACATACAAAGTTTTACCTTCCATAACACATAGAGAAAAACTGAAGTAGAATTCCTAGCCCAAGCTGCCACATTTCTACATATCCCCAAAACCAGTAAAAGACTCTTTTTTCCCAGAAAAAGTAGCTCACTTATTATGATCAGCATTGAAAATGATAAAATTCCAGAACAACCAAAAACAATTCCAAGAAGGTTATTGAATACTCCCTAAAATGGAACGTTGGTTTTCCAGGAATATTCACAATGACCTCATGTTCTTTTATCAGAATAACATTTTGAGGAGATTATTTTAAATGTATCCCTGAAATCTTACCTCATGAAACCTAGAGCTCTAAAAACCAAACTTGAGCACTCTGTAGCATCAGTGTAAGCAGGAGGAAAATAGCATGACAATTTTGATGCATATTTGCAGAATACTCTTTTTATGCATATTATTTCTAGTGAGGGTAGAACAGCTGCAGGAGAGAGGGGGAGAGATAGAGAGAGGGAGAGAGAGAGAGAGAGAACGCACACTAGAAAGTAGAGAGAAGATGATCTTGTAGACCTTGTTATAAAAAAGAAAAATTAGGTCAAAGTAAAATGAAAGAGAGTTTATGTTTTTGTCCTTTCTCTGGCTTTAAGGAATAACCTATTAGCATCTCTTTCTCTCTATTTATTCAGACAACTCTTCCATTGTCTATCAGCCGCAATATATGTGGACAAGAGTCATACCCATGCGGCATGGGATTGCGAGACAAAATTTAGCACAAGTGTAAATAGCAGTGTCCCCAAGTGAGTCAGTGTCTCTCTACTTTTCATCCACCTTTGGCTTGTCTAGAAATTTCTCTACCTCTCTTTCTCCACTGACTCAGTGTCATAAGCCTTGAATCCTTGAAGCTACTCTCTTAAAGCATGTCATATACCCTGTGTCCAAGTATGGTCAGTATGAGGTAGCTGTCACTGAGAGCCCTTGTGGAGAATTAATGGCTGACTACAGAGGGCAAAATGATAGGACAGATGGCTCTGTCACCACTGCCAGCCTGGGAGGCTGAAAGAAACGCAGAGTCTGGGCAAATACCGCTGCGTTGCATACACTTGCTCCTTTGTTAATCCAGTCTCCCTGTCAGCAGCTGTCCTTCATTGTTTGGTTGGGGGGAGGTTGTTTCATTTTCTACAGACATTTTCTATTT
>CM052441.1:36700591-36712394 GCA_028533085.1 Varecia variegata | reverse complement strand
TAATATGCTAAGGTTACATCCAGCTAATACCAACACATAATTAGGTTAATGCAGTGAAAGCGGGGTGGGGGGTGGGGGGGGAAGGTCAGTGTGGTAAAAGTCAGTCACATTAGCACGACTGGATGATTCATAAATTTTGTACTTTTCAACAGTATCTTAGAGTCAATTAAATACTCTTTGTTTTCCAGTTGAACTTCCAGACCAGGAAAAGACAATATACAATGAAGTTATAAGATGTTCACAAAATGAAGTTATAAGATGGTTACAAAATATTTTCCCTCTCTCCATCTTCTTGGCCATCCTTAAATCTCATTTCCCCTTTGTCAGGACACCTCTGGTGTTAACAGCTGGCTTCAGAAAAGAAGCAGAGTGGTACAGCTTCTCAAGTGTCAAGGTCATGCCCGAATTGAGCAACACAAGGCTATGACTCGGAAGAGAATCTCACCTGCATTCTAGTTCCTTTAAAAAGGCCAAACATGCATCCTTACCAGGGAAATTCTTTGACACATAAATCCTTAAGAATTCCCACCAGTGTGGGAACTCCTGCCCTTCCCATTACTGATGTCTGATTTTTAACCGAAGAATTACAGTCACTCCTGTGACCCTGCACAAAGGCTGACCACAAATTTCACTGTAAATGTCATTGATGCCTCAGTTTTCTGCTATGGTCTTTTCTGATGTTTTTCTAAAGAAATAGTCCTGGAACTCTGGGGAGTCAATTGGTACTTTCATGAACTTTTTGAAATCTTAAGGAAGAGCTTTACATTCACATGCCCTTCCTGCAAATGCTGTAACTAAAACCAAGCCATGGCTTAAAGTTGTCACATACTGATTAAAATACTGTGGAGGTTTCCATTCCTATTTATGAGAATGTGCCCTCAAAGCAACCCATCCAATTAGTGATTAACTTCCTGGCTTGTTAGAAGTAAGTCTGTGATGGGAGGCTTCCCTACCAGGGCATAGCTCTCACAGTCAAAACTGTCCTTACCCTCTGATTGTGTGATTCTCTCTCGTTGCCAAATCTGATTGGCTCTTCTGCAAAGGCTATTTGTAAGGGGGTTCAAGAGTACCCAATTACTTGGCATCTCTATGTCTTTTACTAAACTTTATTATTAGGTCATTAAATATGAAGTGTTCGATTTCAAATCAAAAGTTTAGGGTATTATATTTCAAACAAGAAGCAGTACAATTAATCAAAGTATGCACCTAAACTATTGACATAGTTTTGCCATCTCAACAGTAGCTTGTTTATGGTAGCAGCGAAGAAGCCTGGAGAGCGAGTGGCGATGAAATCACAAAAGGCATTTTCCACAGTTTATTGAGAATTAAATATTTTTTCTTGCAAGAAGTGGTCCAAGGCCTGGAAGAAGTGGTAGTCAGTTGGTGCAAGGTCTGGTGAATACGGTGAATGACAGAGAGTTTCCAAGTCCAGCCTCTGTAGTTTGAGCAGTGTTGTTTGTGTGATATGTGGTTGAGCGTTGTCTTGCAAGGGGATTGTCCTGTCTCTGTTGACCAATCTCGGCTGCTTAATCACAAGCATCCTCATCATCTTGTCCAATTGGTTGCAGTAGACATCCCCTGTAATCAATTTATCAGGTTTCATGAAGCTGTAGTGACTAATACCAGTGCTGGACCACCAAAGACACCATTATTTGATGAATATTCAGTTTTGGACAGTGTCTCAGCACTTCATCTTTATCCAACCATTGTGCTGAACACTTGTGATTGTCAAAAAGAATCCATTTGTCATCATACATAACAATATTGTGTAGAAATGGTTCACCTTTATGTCGTGACAGCAAAGAAAGGCAAGCTTCAAGATGATTTCTCTTCCGACGTTCGTTTAATTCATGTGGTACCCATTTGTCCAGCTTCTTTGCTGATTTGTTTCAAATGGTCCAATATTGTTGGAATAGTAATGTCAAACCTTGCTGCTAATTCATACATAGGTTGAGATGCATTCACTTCCACTACAACTTTCAGCTCATCACTATCCACCTTGGCCTCAAGCTGCCCATGTGGCTCATTTTCAAGATTAAAATCACCAGAACAGAACTTCTTGGAGCATCACCATACTGTGCATTCATTAGCCACATCCTTCCCAAAGACTTTGTTGATACTTTGAGCTGTCTGCATAGAATTGGGTCCACGACGGAAGTCATTTTAGAAAATAACACGAATTTTTTACTTATCCATGGTTTCACAAAAATTGCCCTAAAAATACTTTGAAAGATAATAGCAGGCCAAACCATGTGTTTGAAAGAATAAAGATGTACCTTCATGACAAAAATAAAACAGGAAGTGTCAGAGTGAAATGTCAGAGATATCAAACTTAGTACTTAAAGAAATCAGACATTTCATACTTAATAACCTAATAGATATTACATCCATGCCATACAAAATCTGAAAATACTTTAATAGCAAGTCAAGTCATTTGAAAGTTATACATGATTAGAGAGAAAATTCCTCTCTACAAGGTTTCTTTCCAGCCTTGCAAGTGGGTCTTCCACGACCCATGAGATCTCACCAACTCCCACACCATGCTCTTGAGCATTAATATCACATTGACTGAGCACCTCTTGTATTAACACACCAAGCCCTGGCCCCATTCCACCCTCCCTGCACCCTCTCACACTCCTGAAATTCCTGCAATCCCAGCTTCCTCCTGCTCAAGTATGCACTGCCCTCCTCACGTGACAGCGCAATGTTTGTTTCATGTTCTCCTCACCCCTCTACACACATACATCAATTGCTCTGAATTGCCTGGAAATTGATAGGGTTCTATATCCTGTTATGTCAAAGAATAACTAAATAAAGAAAATCACAAGCAGAAAAGATTAAATCACATTTCAATTTCTATGAGTAAATAAGTGTATATTGAACATCTACTTGGGGAGAAATAAGCATCAGGATAGAAACAAGAAAATTATAAAGAAATAATTCTCACAATGTGCTTCTGAGAACCCTAGGGCTCTCTGAAACCATTTCTAGGTGGCTCCACAAAGTCAAAACTATTTTCATAATATTACTAAGTTGCTGTTTGCCTTTTCCACTCTTATTCTTTTATGAGTAAATTGGCGTTTTCTAGAGAGTGCAGGACATGTGATATTGCAACAGATTGAATGCAGAAACAGGTATGAGAATCCAGCTGTCTTTTGTTATGCCAGATTTTTATTTATTTATTTATTTATTTATTTTTTGGAGACAGAGTTGCTTTGTTTCTCTTGCTCCGGCTAGAGTGCAGTGGCATCAGCCTAGCTCACAGCAACCTCAAATTCCTGGACCCAAGTGATCCTCTTGCCTCAGCCTCCCAAGTAGCTGGGACTACAGGCGTGCACTAACACACCCAGCTAATTTTTTCTATTTTTTTTTTTTTTTAGTTTCTTGCCTAATTTTTTTCTATTTTCAGTAGAGATGGGGGTCTCACTCTTGCTCAGGCTGGTCTCGAATTCCTGAGCTCAAGCAATCCTCCCGCCTCAGCCTCCCAGAGAGCTAGGATTACAGGCGTGAGCCACCGCGCTCGGCCTGTTAAGCCAGATATTAAAGAGACTTGAAAAAAATGTAGAACAATGCCACCGTCCTCACTAAGATAATTTTGTTTTGGAAAATCTAGTTATATTTTATTAGAAGATGTAATTTATATTAAAATATAATGGATGTATTATTTTTAATAAATTAAGAGATAAATATTTTAAATTCCTTAGTTTTAATGTCTAACATGTTAAATATCAATAGATATAACTACATACACAACAGCTCTTTGATAGTATTTAAGAGGAGTGTAAAAGAGTCCCAAAATCAAAAAGCTTGAGGACTGCTAGTATACAACAAAGTATTATAACGTACATGAACTGGGAGAATGAGATTTAAATAGATTAAAGATGAAAAGAACTAAATGCCGTGTAACCAAGTGTTGCTCAATGTGGCACAGAATCAAAGGGAAGAGTTTAATAAACAGGAGGGTGGAGAAGAGATGGCAAGAATAACTGGGAGGAGAGGTGATGTGCAAAATAATTTACTCACCTGTTTGTCATGGGTATTGACCCATCTGATGGACTCTGGTTTAACAGCTGTGGTTGGAAGGTTTATAAGGGCGTGTTTGAGCAGGGCCTGGAGGGGAAACCTGGTTTTGAACAGGTGGTGCAGATGGGGGAGAGCTTTCCATGGCGCCAGGAACATGGCAGCAGGGGAGAGTCAACAGAGAACACGGGCAGCAGGTGAAGAAATTGTCCATACTGGTAAGAGGGAGTAGGAAATGGGATTGGGCCAGCAGAGCTGCTATATGTATACACAGGTAGAACAGGCCACATGCCTGAATTCCACATGCGTGCACTGGGGATGGTATTCTCTTCATTCTGCCTGCTTGAAATTCCACCAGTAAGTAGTTTATTTGGATTACCAACATTGGCTTGTTGGAGCTTCAGTTCCCTAAGCTATAAAATGGATATTTTTAAAAATGTACTGCAAAGAGGGAGGTTTAAATGAGATTCTTAACATCAAAAGCATTATGGAAAAGCTCTGAAATGCTGGGCACTTCCTAAATAAAATTCCATTTTTAAAATGAAAACACCTTTTTCAGGCAAGAACTGTCACAGCTGTGTGGGAGTTCAATCAATCAGATTCCGTTTCTCTAAGATTCTTATCAGAGCTCTGGCATAGTAGAGGAATGGGAGCTCTGAGGTCAGAGGATGACATTGTAGGAGATGAGAGGCAATTTCAGGGCACAGAGCACTTCAGTGGCTCTGAGAGTAGCCAAAGGCCTTCCCAGGGCCTGGTCCCAAGGGGGTGGAAGACGCCAAACACCAATGGCGGCTGCGCAGCTGGTGGTGAAAGCAAGGGCTCTCTAATCCAGCTGCCTGGCTTTGACATTCGTTAACTACATGATCTTGAACCAATTACTTCACATTCTCTAAGTCAGTTTCCTCCTCTATATAGTAGAGCTTTAAAAATAAAATAGCACCTACTTCTTTGGGAAGAGGCCCTGCTCTCGCTTCTGCCTTGTCTTCCCCCACCCTTCTTGTCTTTTAGGTCTCGTTTCCTAGGTAACAGCCCTCCAACCTCCCCCTCTATTATAGGTCCCTGTTGTGTTTTATTCACAGCACTTATTTAATAAAATTATCTCATCTATACTTATTAGTTTATTGTCTATCTGTCCCCATTAGAATGGAAGTCCCATGAAACATGGATAATAGCTACCTGAAAAATCTTGAGTTCATTTACGCATCCCTAACACCTAGAACAAAGCCTAGTGTATGTAGGTGCTCATTAAATAGTCTGAGTAAAGGAATATAATTGTTCGGTGTGGCAGCAAGTATGCAAGACCAGTAGAAGGAGTTTTGACCTTGCTTGGGTACTTTGATTAGATTATTTTAATTATTGTGTAGTTATTTTAAATACCTTACACAAGTCATTATAAGGCCATCTCAAATCTCGTATAAAATGGTTTACATTTTGTTCACAGCATAACTCGTGAGGTCTCCCTTGGATTTAGCAGAACAAGTGCTCATTCATCGACCCTGAGTCCGGAACCGTGTTAGGCGCTGATGCACTGTAGTGAGCAAGCTAGTACGGTCCCCGACGCCACAGAGCTTATAGGCCAGTGAGGAAGACTGCCTTTAAAAAATAACTTAAAAACAAGTATGGGTGCTATGGGGGGGCATGAAAATTGCTACGGAACAGGGACATCTAATCTAAGGTAGGGTAGGGAGTGGATGGCATCAGGAAAGACTCTCAAAGGCAGTCACAGGAATATACAGATGAGTTGGAGTTAGTGAAATAAAAACAAAGGGAGTTGTTTTCTAGGCTAATAAAGCAAAATGTTGAAAGTTTTTAAGAAGAGGCAAAGCACTTCTGACAACCTGAAAGGATTTCAGAATGTTTTTGATCCACAGAGTAGTGGGAAGCCACAGGAGAATTTCAAGCAGGAGAATGTCCTGATCAGAGGTGGCGGCTGCCAGATCAGGGGTGGTTTGGAGGAGATCCAAGCTAAAGGTAGTGAAGCCAGTTAAGATGCTGTGCTGGGAATCCAGTGGCAGCTGATTTTTCCCTGGACTGAGAGATTATTAGTGTGTATTATGAAGAGTTGGATTGATTTGAAAATCTTTAAGAGAAAGAATTTGTAGATTTTAATAGCTAGTTGAATGCCTGAAATGAGGAAGAAGGAAGGCCTAATAGTGACTCAAAGATTTCTGGTGTGACCCTGCTCTTACATGTCCCATGATGTTTAAAAGCCATGCAGTCTTAATGCATTATCAGAAAGAAATTAGCCTTATTGGGAGTTAGTCACCTGCTCAGAGTCCAGAGCAGGATGCAAAACATATGTTTACTGTTTCCATTCAAACAAAGTTTTCTCAGATAGATGCCCAGAATCTGTTTCCTTCTTATTCCAGGCTCCACCCTGCATCTGTTCTTTGTGGCTAAAGCCAATGAGATTCCAACCGATTTTGTCAGAGGCTGGCAAAACCACGTTCTGCCTCGACCCTGGGTAACAGTATTGGATCCTGGTATTTCTCAGAGTAAAGAACTTACAGTCTAAACACATCTCTCTCCTCCTAATAGTGATCTCTCCCAGAGTATAACTTTGATGTGAGCATGCTAGCTCTCTTCCTGCCCACCAGATCTAAGGGTGGAAATGACAAGGAGCCAAAAGGACAAAAGCCACCTCCTGACACATGGGCACAGGTGACTGGCTGGATGGTAGTGCAATTCGCAGAGCTAAGGTACTCTGGAAGAAGAGCAGAGACAGGAGGATGGCCACAATGAGGTGCTCATGAAACATCCAAACAGACTTCCAGAAGAAAGTTGAACATATGAGTGGATTATTGATAAACTTAAGGGCATCGTGAGCATAGAGAAGTTAATTTAAACAATGGAAATAGATGGGATTGTCTGGGGCTAGTGTGTAGAGTTATAAGAGAAAATGCCCAGGACACAACCCCAAGTGAAGAAAAACCCTGCAAAGGAAACTGAGAGAAGGGGATCAAAGTAGGAGGAAAACTCAGAGAGTGTAGTGTTATAGCAGCCAAAAGAAAAGAACATTTCAAAAAGAAGGGAGCGTCATCAATTGAACACCACTGAGAGATCAAATAAAATCAGGATTTAAATGTGTCCATTGGTTTTTTTTTTATTTCTGCATATTATGGGGGTACAAATGTTTAGGTTATGTATGTTGCCCTTGCCCCCCCTTCCCCCTGAGTCAGAGCTTCAAGCGTGTCCATACCCCAGATGGTGCACATTGCACTCACTATGTATGTATACACCCATCCCCTCCTCCTCCCTCCCATCTGCCCAACACCCGATTAGTGTTATTCCTATATGTGCTCTTAGGTGATGATCCGTGAAACCAGTTTGATGGTGAGTACATGTGGTGCTTGTTTTTCCATCCTTGGGATACTTCACTTAGTAGAATGGGTTCCAGCTCTATACAGGAAAATACAAGAGGTGCTATATCCCCATTATTTCTTATAGCTGAGTAGTACTCCATGGTATACATATGTATTGATGGGCACTTGGGTTGTTTCCACATCTTTGCAATTGTGAATTGTGCTGCTGTAAACATTTGAGTGCAGATGTAGAATGGTTTTAACAAGATCGCTGCAACCTTAACAATAGCCATTTCATGGAATAAACATATTTTTCTTGCCATCTGGATATATAAACAAACTATGAAATTTTTATTAATGAAAGATGCCTAGCAAAACCTTTTCCAACTTCCCATTCATGTATTTCCTCACACATAAGGCTAGAAACATAGGAACTTTTAAAACATGGTGTGTTTTGAGCCCAACCTATTTAAATGTCTTCTGTCCTTGTTGGTCACTACGGATAGTGAACTAAATCCTCTACATCAGCGGTCCCCAATCTTTTTGGTCCAAGGCTGGCTTCATGGAAGACAATTTTTCCACAGAGAGGGGACGGGGGAGGTGGAGCCCGGGCGGCAGTGTTGCAAGCAATGGGGAGCAGCTGTAAATACAGATGAAGCTTCGCTTGCCTGCCGCTCACCTGCTGTGCAGTCCCCAGTTCCTAAGTTTCATCAAAGAAAATTTTTCCACAGACTGTGGGGAGGATGGTGGGGGTGGGAGGAGGCAGCAGAGTTCTGTAGCCTGGGATTGGGGGCCACAACTCTAAATGGTGAAGTATTGAAATAATTTATTGCAGGTGGAAAGTATTTCAAGCTTGAAGGTTCCAGTGTAACACAAATATTGGGTACCTACAGGAAGGAGTCCATTCTAGAAGCCTAGTAATTGAGTGTGCTTGAACTCTGGAGGTGTCCAGAGAAATGGGATAGGTCACAGCTAAGTCTGAGAAGGAAGAATCAACCTAGCATAACCAGGGAGAATGGACTCATTAACTCTGAAGTGATTATATTTGGAGGGGAGGTGTCATGTGGTCGATTTTGTTTGGTTTTTTTGCTTGCTTGTGTGTTCCCTGTGATTTTAAGTATTATATGATGAAAAGACTAACAGCTTGAATCTGGTTGCCCAGCCTTGAGTCCCTGCACAGGTACAGTGAGCTCTGTGTCTTCAGGCTTCCTCTGGACTTCCAATGGCTTCACCTTTCAAACAAAGATACAGCTGTGCACCTCTGTACACGTGTCTTGTGTAAAGACAACTGCTTCCCTATATAAGCTTCCATCAGAGGAATGTATTCACCACCCCCTCCAACCTTTCTGAAGCCTTTAGTCTCCCTGTTTTGTTTACATCACTCTCTCCATCAATCTCCACCTACACATTCTTGAAAATCTCTCCTCCATAATCCACGGAAAACAGAAGTGATTTTTTTCCTCTAAATTCCTCTATAGAAGGCATGTAACAGTAAATCATTTAGTCAGTTAAACATCACTATCTTATAGTTATCTCTCCTACTGTCATCTCAAACTTCTTCAGAATTATTTTGTTGTTATTGTTTAATTTTTGCCTCTATAAACATATCTATGCTCCTTCATGGGAAAAAAAATTCTGAATAATCTCTGATTTCCTCCACAATACCATACCCATAAAATGGGCAGTCAAAACTATTTAGTGAAAAGTTTGAAAAAATATATGTAAAAATATTTTAAAAGGTAAAAATATTACACAAATATAAGAAATTATTGTTACTATCTTTTGCTATAGTTTTGATGATCCCTCTTCTAGCAGATACTAGTCAAATGGAAGAGAATGCTTTGACTCTCAGACCCCAAACACATTTCTCCCATGTTATAAAAGCCCTCCAAACGTTGACACCTTTGAAATCATAAAATTACATTATCTAAAAGATATCTATTTGATCTGCTTTTCATCATCCATGTCAATAGTTTGTTATATTGATCCTATTCCTTAAATTCTCCTACAGGTGAACATGACAATTGGGCTACGGTGGCAATAATAGATGGCTGGAAGCCAGAATGCAGTCTAGTTCATTGGTCCATTTTAATTCAATTTCTGCATAATAGAAACAGTCTGCTAAGATACGTGTGACTTACACTGACCCATGGATAGATCCAATTTTTCTTAAATACACATCTCTTCTTTGTTGAAGACAAGTATGTCTTGTCACAATTTGGCTGCCTAATTTTAGCTCCAACTGGGGTTTGTTTAGCCACCAAGCTACAAATCCAGGCCAGAAATAGGCAGAAGAGTGATGGTCATGTGTTTAACAAGATCCCAGGCAACGGGCCAACACACATTGGAGCTAGGCTGGAATTTCTTGCCCTGTGAAAATGCAGTGCTAAATCTTCCTCTCCCTCTTCTCTCTTTCTCTACAAGTGGATCTCTCCTGTATCGTGAGCTGTCATCCGAAACTAACAAGGAGGATGTGATTCCCAGAAATCTGAGCTACAGTCAAAAGTGCATGACCTACCAGCCTTGACATGCCAACTTGGACTATGATTTCTGGAATGGTTGGAAAAAATATTTTAATGTAGTTCACCTTGCTATAGTATTTCATTAATAACTTCTAAAATTTCACAGGGTACATCCTTAGAGTCCTTTGACACCCTCAGCATATAACATATAATAGTTCTTTTTTTGCTATAGGAAATAAACTTGTTCTTTCACTCTTTCCCTCTCATTAGGACTTTCTTTTGTATTAATATATTAAGTATAAACTGCCATACTCGCCACTCTTTCCTTCTTTCGATTATTAGTAGAAGTATATTTACTGAGAAAATTATTTATATGTTTATAAATACACCTTGTACTTTATGTATATCTAAATTTAGCTATATTTTCACTTTTCCCCAACTTTCTAGGGCCTTCATATCCTCTTTCACAGAAACTTTGCCATATGCTAAAAAAAGTCTATAGAGCCAAAAATAAAAATAGCACATTTATAAATGTGTTCGTTTTTTTCTATAGCTGATTCCCTGGGACACTTAAGAAAATGCATATAAAAATGAAACCATCTCAAGGATCAGAAAAAAGCAGAAAAGACTGTAACTTTGTATAGCATTAAATCCTTTTTTGAATTTTCCAAATTTTTTATAGTTATTGGTTACATGCAGTTGCTAAAATCAAAGAATCAACCTATATTACAACCAATCACAATATTTTAAGATGTAATCAAAGTTCTGAATTCTAATAAAACATAGGGAAACTCTTAAGATATGTCACCTGTGTTCAACTCAGAGAGATATATGAGCTTCACACCAGATCTAGAAAACCAGACTTGGGTTCCTCTATGTAGGCAAAGGGCATTGGCTTTAAGACTTTTCCATTGGTGGTAGAAATGGAATTGCCATAATTCTTCCTTCTTACCCATTTCCTATTGTGACCTAGATATGGAAGTTAGGGAAACCATCTCTGATGAAAGACCTAAGTCACACCCATCTACCACACACCCAGAAATGAACCTTTGTTATGTAGACTAATTATCCAGTGAACCATCCAACTGGACCAATAATATTAGCTAATATTAGTTAATGAGCTAATACATGGAGATGAGCCAGAGACTTATTTAATATCCAAATTTTAATGATAAGGAAAGTTCTAAGCATTACGTCAAACATTTTGACTGTGGAATATTTCACTGTCATTATTATCAACCTAGAGATGGATCCTGGAAGCTTATTTGGAGGTCCCGAGAGGGAAAACAGCTAATCCTACATTCTTAGACAAAAAAAAAAAAAATCCTTCTCTTTCTATGAAGCCCATCTTCTTGGAACAGGGGTGTACCTTGAGGAGGAAAATCCTTTAGTTCCTGACACTCACTGTGCTCTCTCTTGCTTAGGGCGTTTGCTCCTGGCATCCCTTCTGCTTTTGATGCTGTGCTCTTATCCCCAGTCTTCTTTTGCTCATGAACTTTCCTTATCCTTCAGGTCTTAAATTCCATGTCGCTTCTCCAGGAGTAAAGCAGTAAAACAGGGACACTTGCCAAGTCAACCAGATTAGCTAAAGAAACTCTGATAATGCTTCAGCCATATTATCTGCATCTCCTTATTATTAATTTTTGTGGCTAGTCTTCTCCTTAATCTCTATGTTTAATCATATTCATTAAGCTCCTAAAACATAAAAAGTACAGTACTAGGTACTAAGAAATAGTAACGGGCCAGGCGCAGTGGCTCACGCCTGTAATCCTAGCACTCTGGGAGGCCAAGGCGGGTGGATCGCTCGAGGTCAGAAGTTCGAGACCAGCCTGAGCAAGAGTGAGACCCCGTCTCTACTAAAAATAGAAAGAAATTATCTGGCCAACTAAAAATATATATAGAAAAAATTAGCTGGGCATGGTGGCGCATGCCTGTAGTCCCAGCTACTGGGGAGGCTGAGGCAGTAGGATCGCTTAAGCCCAGGAGTTTGAGGTTGCTGTGAGCTAGGCTGACGCCACG
>CM052441.1:36681295-36700091 GCA_028533085.1 Varecia variegata | reverse complement strand
TTTTGAGACAGAGTCTCACTTTGTTGCCCAGGCTAGAGTGAGTGCCGTGGCATCAGCTTAGCTCACAGCAACCTCAAACTCCTGGGCTTAAGCGATCCTACTGCCTCAGCCTCCCGAATAGCTGGGACTACAAGCATGCACCACCATGCCCGGCTAATTTTTTCTATATGTATTTTTAGTTGGCCAGATAATTCCTTTCTATTTTTAGTAGAGACGGGGTCTCACTCTTGCTCAGGCTGGTCTCGAACTCCTGACCTTGAGCGATCCACCCGCCTCGGCCTCCCAGAGTGCTAGGATTACAGGCGTGAGCCACCACACCCGGCCTCCTCTGCTTTCTTTACTCACGGTTATATTACCATGCTTACCTCAGAGTGCCAGGAAGGGTCTCTCATAAACTATTTTTAGGGGCTTAATGTAAGCCTGATTTTAGGGATACCCATATCCGGAGGAGGACAAGAGGCAATACCCTATCCCACTTTTTTGTGTCAGCTCCAGAATGTATGTAATTTTCATTCTAGATGTAGGGCTTGGTTTATTTGTTGGGTTATCTCTGATTCAAAAGAGGGTCCATTATCACTTTTTATGGAGGGGTGGAGCCTATGAACATCTTGACGACCTGCCAGATCATTGAGTCTACCATGTCCAGCCTAAGAGAAACGGTTCACCAGGTTCCCACTGGGGGTCCACTCGAAGAAGTTCAAGAGCAACCACAGGGCATTGTGCAGCAGATCCAGGTGCAGACAATGGGAAGCAAAGATTCCCCCAATGAGCACTAATGGAGTAGCCAAATACAGTGATACTTTGAGTTATTGAACTGTCTCTGTAGTTGCCTGTCCATGGCATCCATCACCAGCACATCATTCTCCATCTTTCTGGTCTCTTTCCCTGGACTGCTGATGTCTGTCATCCCATTGTCCTCTGAGGTCTGTTCCTGTTCTGTGCTGGCATACACATACAGGAGGAACTCAGTGAAGGCTCTGTCCCATCAGGCCAGCAACTCCTGGTAGGATCCCATCTTGGAACTTTCATCTTTACTTTAGCCAGTCTGATGACTATGTGTTGTGGTGATTGTCTGTTTGCAATGAATCTCTCAGAAGTCCTTTGAGCTTTTAGTACCTGGATATATAGATTTCTAGCAAGGCCTGGGAAATTTTCCTCAATTATTTCCTCAAATAAGTTTTCCAACCCTTGGGTATTTTCTTCTTCACCCTCAGGGATGCCTGTGATTCTTATGTTAGACCTCTTTACATAATCCCATATTTCTTATAGGCCTTGTTTGTTCCTCATATTTCTCTATTCTGTCTTTTTGACTGACTTGTTTGACTCAAAGATGGTGTCTTCAAGCTCTGAGATTCTTTCTTCTGCCTGATATAACCTATTCTTAAGGGTCTCCACTGTGTTTTGTATTTCTTTGAATCAATTTTTCATTTCTAAAAGTTCTGTTTAATTTTTTTAATAATTTGATTTCTTTAGGGAATTTTTCATTCATTTCCCGCATTGTTTTTGTGGTTTATTTGTGTTGGGTTTCTATTTCCTCTTTATTTCATTGAGCTTCCTTACAATCCATACTCAAAATTCTTAATCTGTCAAGTCAGTCTTTTCGTTTTGGTTGGTATCCATTGGTAAGGAGTTATTGTTTTCTTTTGGTCAAATCCTGTCACTGATTTTTCATGTTCCCAGAGTTCTTTCACCGATTCCTTCTCATCTGACCTCTCAGTTGAGACCTGGGGGTGCTAGGCCTGGCTTACAGGCACGTCCCTGGCTCCCTAAAGATCAATCCCTGAGCATGCCAGGAAGGGGAGTGCTGGTCATGAGTTGCTGCTAGGGTGTTCTAGCAGGCTTGATGAACCTCTAGGGTTACTTTTTAACTGCTGCCTTCAGCTTCCTCCTAATAGTCCGTAGTTAGTTGGGCCCCCCAGCTTAATCTCTGAGATGGTGAGTGGTACTTTTGAGTATGAATCAGCCATTCCCTGTTTGCTGAGTTGGAAGGCGCTATGCTTAACTGTGGGTCGTTCCCCCATCATTGATTGAAATTTGTATGAAAGAGCCAGTTGCCGAGATGGTCTTTTGTGCCCATGGTAAGCTCTGGTACCCCACGTGGGGCACATGAATATCCCAAGCTTTAGGAGGGACTCTGTGATTGTGAGAGCCTGAGAGGCTTTCCTAAGCCTCAGTGACGCTCAAAGGTTACTTATCCAACCGCTAAGGGGAGCCACAGGTATGAAGTTCAGGGCAATCTCTCCAAGCCAGGAAGGCTGTTCCTGACGGAGGGGCCTAATCACTTGAGTGCTAAGCCCCAGACCAGGCTCTTTCCACCCTTGTCCACTAGCGCAGTTTCTCTGTGTGGTGAGGTGAGCGCCCTCCATGTTATCTCCCTGAAACTCCAGAGCACTCTCTGATCAGAACGGTTCATGTGGGCTCCCTCACCACCTGAGACCAGCCCTAGAACTACCCCGCAGTCTATGTGTCTGACTCATTAGCGTGCATCTACACAGGGTGCTGGTAGGTAGGTGGGTCCCCTATTATCCATGCCTATTTCACCACAAGACCCCAAGTGGAGAGAGGTAGGCCTCTCTGTCTGCAGGGGCCTCTTCCAGGGCTATGCTCCTTCTGGGGAGAAGCAGCCACTCACAAGTTTCTTGGTTCAGGCTGCACTCCCTGTTGTAATGACTGGGGGAAGGGGCCACTGCTCCCATTCAGTGGGCAGCCCAGGACATTTGGTTGTTATGGAAACAAAGAGCTAGTCTAATTTACTCTGATGCTGTGTCCCTATTCAATATGGCAGTTCTCTAGCAGGGGTGGAGGATGGGCATACTCACAGATCACCATTCTTCAGCACCCCTCCACAGTCCCCCATTGGATATGTCTGCCAGTGTTCCCCCGAGTGTGGGACCGAGATCTCTCCCCTGCATCGCCCTGCATCCCCTGCACCGCTCTCGTGTCTATGGGGCACCAAGTCCAGCCCATCTGTCCAAGCTGCTAGCACACGATCCCACAAAATGCCAGCAGGCAAGGCACTCGAGAATTGTAGCAGCCCCACTCTCAGTGGCAGGCTTGGCCAGGAACATGCATGCATCCTAGAGAAGCAGTGGTTAGTGTGCTCTTTGGTTCAAAGTATTGTCATGGTTGCACTGGGGGGAGGGGCCACTGCTACCAGCCAATCTGAGCCAAAAGTACATTCCCTGATACCATGAGTAGAGGAGGTGCAGAGGAGGAAGTGTCCAGGTGCAAGGAAGCCGGCACTCAAGTCTCTCATGGCACTCTCCCGTGGAGTGCCCCTTTTTAATACCCAAACTCCTTGGGTTCACTGGTTCACCCCACTAGTCCTATTTAGCTGCCTTGCCTGGGCTCATGGAGGGTAGAAGCACCCCCAATATGTCTGTGTCCCACTTTCCACTGAAGGTACCTAGGTAGGGTAAGAGAAGTCCCCCTTATCCTTTCACTGGGCTCTGGGCCTCTCTGGGTTTGGTCCATGCTGCTGTCTTCTCCTCTCTATCTTCCTGTTTTCCAGCTTCACCATTTTTCTTGGTTGGGTCTCCCAACGTCTCTGCTTTCTCTCCCTGCAATCCCCGCCTGTACTGTGACTGCTCTCTGCTTTCCTCAGTCCAATATACTACCTTCCAGCTGGGACTGTCCAACAAGCGATGTCACTAGTCAGCCGTCTTGGCTGCTCCTGGGCACTCCTTTTATTTCCATTTGCCTTTACATTCATTCTAGAAGGGTCATTGCTAGGGAAAAAAAATAAATGTTTTATTGCTATGCCAATTTAAAGATATTCATTTCACTTCTTAGTCTATTGATAATACATGAAAGGATAAATTAATTCTGTACTGTTTTTTACCAGTCATGTGTAATTTATAATAATTGGTGTTTCTTACTTCAAATCCTCAACATTAAGAATATATTTAGGTAGCCCTATGAGCTATGTCATTTTGCCCAAAATAACACACTGACCCTAAACCATGCAATCAGATAATAAGTTAACAAATTACTATGCAATGATACACTGTAAATAGACATAATATTTCTGAATCTGAAAAGTATTTGGCCCTACAAAGGACTGACATAATCATATGTTCCATCATGACGTTGCAGGGTTTTCTTGAAAGTCTGAGTAATGATTTCTTCATTTGTCAGTCAGCAGTCCGCCTTTCCTACACAGGCAGGACCTGCACTTTTCTTATTGGCCATGCAGAGAGTGACGGCTGGCAGCAGCTGCTATTGTCAATCAGTCCCAGGCTCTACTTTCAGCCTAAAAAGATGATTGATTGAAATGCATCAGAGACCACTCTAGGGCTGGCACCTTGTGTACTTACACATGAACTGAATCTAGGAATGTCCGGTTCAAAGAAGAAGCAGTGGCCAGCCCTATCCTCACCTCCCCCAGCCCATAAACCCAAAGCACAAACTGGGTCTCAGTACTGTAGGTATATCACAGATTTGTGTGCAAACTGGTGATTAGTAGGCTAACCTTAGTTCCTGAATGCAACTCTTTGGCTGGCTAGCAAGTTAGGCAAAATGTAAAGAGTTTGACCAGGTATCCTGGAGTCAGTTCAACACTGTGAATAGTGTTGTACAAACTGGTGTTTACTACTCTTGCCAGACATGTCTTAAGAACACTGCATTCACTAAATCTGTGTGATACAGTGTGAGTGATAAACAGGAAGTGGGGCAGGAAAGAGGCAACATTCCTTTGGTGCTAGGACCTCTCAGGGACTCTAGAATGGGGAGATCAGTGACTTTTATACAGCTGCCTTTTTAAGAGTACAGACTTTGAGGGGTTATACTTAGCCTCAAGTTTTGAGGTGATATCTGTGTGGATACTAGCCTGGATTTGGGATCCATGTTGACCCTGGGGTCCTCCACTGAGCAGCTGACTGGCCTCCGGTAAGTATCAATAATCTCCCAAGGCCGAGCGATGGAGCTGGGCTGACAGCAGCATCTGCTGCTCGTCCATCATCCCTTATGGCCAATAGAAGAAGAGCAGAGCTGGTGTGGCCTGAGAAGGCCCTCACTCTCCCTCTCCAGTGGCTGTACCAGATGAAGAAATCATTACTACTCAGGGCTGGAAAAGAAACCGAGGATGTCTGGAGGGAATAAAAGAATGAGAGAACAGGATACAGTCAGCCAGTTGGTCACCAAGGCACATTACATCCTCTGGGCACTCTTTCCAGATGCCTTGCATTTTTCAGTGTGCAGCACTTTCCCCATCCCTTCACTGGGGAAGTTCAAGGTTTCAACATCCTTGCACGACACAGCCTTTAGGAGAGTTATAGGGATGTCTTGAGAAAAAGAAAGCAAAGTGGCAGCCCAGGGAGAAATTCAGAGTTCCCTCACTCCTTGGGACTAATGCAGAAACCTCAGTGAGAAGTCATGGGTCCGTCCCTAGGAGCCTTGAAATGTCATTTAGAGAAAGTGGGAAACGAGACAAGTAATCTCATTCGATGCTTCTCAAATGCTGTCAACATGACCCAATTCTCCCTGTGCTCAGGGTGAGTGGATGTCTTTCAGGGTTGCCCCTCACCACCATTTTCCCGTCTTGTCTCTCAAAAGCCTTATGGTTATTAATAGTGAAAATACTACTAATAATATCTTCCTTCTGAGCCATGCACAGCATTTACAAAGGTTTTCCACGTTCACAACTTCATCTGAAACCCTAGGAAATAAGAATAGCATATGATGGCATCTCCATTTTAGAGATGAAAACATGGAAGGTCAAAAGAGACCCCAGGTAGCAGAGCTGAAAAAAAGCCAAGGGGAAACGTGCCCTCAGATGTTATGTTTCCACGTCCAGGGCTCTTTCCATATTCAAAGCTCACATTACATCAGCCCTGTCCACAATTCAAGTAACACCAGTCAGCTGTGATCCAGAAGTAGGGACAAGATGAAATACATAGCACCTTGGAAGTTTGGGGCATGTTTCTGCCATGCTGTCATTTCCACGAAGGAAGTTACATCCATGCCACTAGTGTGTATGTGTGTATGATAAAATTATAATCTTTCCACTCACTGGCTCAATGACTACTGAAATGGAATCTCTGAGAAATCTCAGTCCTTTTATGAAGCACATCTCTTTCATTTGAGATTTGGTGTCCTTTTCTCAAATCCTTCAGAAATGAAAAAGGACAAGTCAGCAGATTTATGCTGAGAAGATATGAAAGGCAGAGCTCTGTGCTTGTGTGTGTGTGTGTGTGTGTGTGTGTGTTAAAAAGCAATATGATTCACTTTACTAGCCCACAGAGAACGATTGTTAACATTTAAGAGTAGAATTCATGCCGAAAAACATTTAAATATGGCAAATCATACACAGAGAAGAAACTTAGCTGTCTTCAAACTATTGCCAACTTCCAACAAATACCATATTTTCCATTTCCCTCCCTCAGAATCTGTGCTTTTAAATGACCCCTTCTTTAACCTTTTTCTCTTTTAATAAAAATGGAATATATGACAACAAAACCTTTCCCCACACTCTCAAACACATGTAAGAAAAAAGTATTCCATTGCCAGCTTAAGCCGAATAAAGTAAAACAGCATGACTAACCAGTATTTCATCATTTTGAGGACAATCTTTGTGCTGTTTTGACTTTCCACACCAATTAAGAGATTTGGATTAGACATGAAGCTTGGACAGACTTTCACAGGCCCTCAGAGTAAGTCTTAGCACACTTTAATTCATAAACCCTAGAGTGCATGACATATCACAAAAGTAACCCATGAAGCACATTAGTTAAGAAAGAATAATAAAATTCTTGATCTTTTTTAGATAACTGGCAGAAAGATTAGCAATATGGAATGAGACCGTTAAGAATTTATGAAATGGAAATTCCACTATGATCCTAATTATTCTCTCTACTAGAACAGCAGTGAAAGCTTTGGCTCTTTCCTTAACTTGATCCCAGGACAGATTTTTCTTCTACCCTCAAGTATATTTTCCTCTCAAGTTGCAGGAACTGAAACAAAAAAGAGAAAGCGGTAGAAAAAACATAGTAGTAAATAAAAAACCATAGCCCTGAAGCAGCCATCTGCCGTGAGCACAAATAAACTGTAAAATATATTAAACCAATTACATCATTTACTATCTTACTAAGGAGGAGAAAGGAGGTTATAATTTTAATTTATTTCTAAAAGCATAGTCAAAGATTGTTTCATGCTCGATTCTTGAATAGGGTTAAGTGGGAGTTCTAGAGTAATGTCTGAGTCTGACCAATTACATCCAAATTGTTCATACTAAAAAAAAAAAAAAAAAAAACAAGAAGAAAGAAAAATAAATCTAGTGTTTAATGTGCCCTTAATACAAATCACAATGGGACTGTAAAATTAAGAAAGTAATTCACAACATTAACTCATTTGTGCATAGAGCAGTTGTTGTCAAACTTTATCATGCATCAGAATTACTTAGAGGAATTGTGAGAAGATTTCTGGGCCTTTCCCCCAGAACCTGTGATTCACTAGGTCCTGACAATTTGCATTTCCAATAAGTTTCCAGGTGCTGCTGATGCGGCTGTTTGGGGACTACTCTGTGAGAATCACCGCTATAGAGGAATTAAGATAATAGGAAATAACAAAGGACCTTTGGCCTAGACCAAAGAAATTCATTAGTGAGCTAAAGAAAGAAGTTTTAGAATAGAGAGCACATTCCCTCAAAAAATATTTCAGTCTCCACTCTAGGCTAATAACTGTTCTAGATACTACAGATACAGCAGTGAACAAAACAGGTGGGGTCCTTGTCCTCATGGAGCTAACCTCCTAGTGGGAGAGATGCATGATAAACACTTAGTCCTGAGTGCTATGAAGAAAAATAAAGTAGAATAAGGAGATATTATAGAAAGTGATGGGGGTGGATGCTGTTGGACCTGGCGTTCAGTAAGAGCTCTTTTTTAAAGTTTTTTAATTTTAATTATTATGGATACATAATGGTTGTACATACTTATGAGGTAAATGTGATGTTTTGATACAGGCATGCAATGTGTAATAGTCAAATCAGGGTACTTGAGGTGTCCATCACTCAAGCATTTACCATTTTTTGTGTTA
Source organism: Varecia variegata (assembly GCA_028533085.1). Taxonomy (NCBI): domain Eukaryota; kingdom Metazoa; phylum Chordata; class Mammalia; order Primates; family Lemuridae; genus Varecia; species Varecia variegata. The sequence continues at coordinate 36,692,060 of CM052441.1, read as the reverse complement.
GGAATATTCCAATTCCACTGTTTTAGTTATTTTTAAATATACAATAAATTATTGTTAACTATAGTCACCCTATTGTACTAATGAATACTAGTAAGAGCCTCTTTGAGGAGACATTTTTACAAGGCTTGAGTTAAGGAGGGAGTAACCTGTGGTAAGGACTGCAGGAGTGTTCTAAGCAGAGAAATAACAAAGTTCAAAGACAAAGTGTTGTGCTATTGATGTTTTATGTTTCACAACCAATCTTCAACATCAGCTTTAGCCAGTCAAGCTATTTTTGACAGGAAATAGTTATCTTCTCAACTGAAAGAACATTAAATGATACCTGCACACATTAAAAAAGCACACATGCAATTTCTAGAACTGAAAAAGGAACTGAATAAACAGCCAAACAATGGATTCAACAAAGCAATTAAATGTCAACATAGAATGTTAGTGTAGGCCGGGCACGGTGGCTCACGCCTGTAATCCTAGCACTCTGGGAGGCCGAGGCGGGTGGATCGCTCAAGGTCAGGAGTTCAAGACCAGCCTGAGCAAGAGCGAGACCCCGTCTCTACTAAAAAATAGAAACAAATTATCTGGCCAACTAAAAATATATATAGAAAAAATTAGCTGGGCATGGTGGCACATGCCTGTAGTCCCAGCTACTCGGGAGGCGGACGCAGTAGGATTGCTTGAGCCCAGGAGTGTTAGGTTGCTGTGAGCTAGGCTGACGCCATGGCACTCACTCTAGCACGGGCAACAAAGCGAGACTCTGTCTCAAAAAAAAAAAAAAAAAAAAAAAGAATGTTAGTGTAGAATGTTATTAAAAGAATAATATTATGTAAACATTGTTTAGATAAATGTCAGAACTATCAGTATAATATATACAATAAACAGTGGAAAATATTGAGATTTAATAGAATGGATTTCAAAATGCAATAGTACAATGGCCAAACACTTAAGATAGATGGAAAATAATCATAGTAAATCAAGTAATCACTGTCTAGTGTGTAGAATTCAAAGTGGGATTATTAATTTAATAGTAAGAAAATCATCATAGATATAATTTGAAAAAGAAAGTGTTAGTTCAACCAGATTGTACCAGGGAAAAATCCATGTTGAAAAATTATAACATTGATTTCATTTATTGTCAAACAACTAGAGAAGAAAACAAGAATATCACAATTATTTAGTATTTCCTTGATTTTGACTTTGAAAGAACAAAAAATAACTTTTAATTTTAGAGATTAATTTAAAAAGTTTTAGAGGACAAGTCTCAGGTAATGACACTAGTGTTGCTGGTAAAGAAAAAGGTGTACAAGCCAGAATTTTAGCTGAAAACCAGAAAGCATTCTTTCTGCCAGGTCCAATGCATACTTTGAATTTGTTACTAGGATACATGTCCTCAACTTTGCAGCTAACAATGACTTTTTGGGAAAAATTTTAATGACTATATGCAATATTTTCTGGATCAGCTCAAAGATAGAACATCTCGATGAAATAAATGTGACTTGAAATCACTCTCAAACACATGAGAGGAATCCTGATAAACTGTTGTTAAAGCAACTAAATTTAGTTAAGATGTGAGATGCACAAAGAGAATTAAGCCAAATCACAGAAGCTCCTCAAAGAGTGAATCATAGACATTGGTAGGAAGTAAAATTCATTTTGCCCCTGAACTAGCCTAAACAGTTATTGATATGAACTGCTTCTTGCTATTAATAATATCAGGAAAATTTATCAAAAAAGAAAACAGAACTTTAGTAGTTTCACTGTTTAAAGAATTTTTTAATTTAAAACAATTTTTAAGTTAAAAAATGTAAAATATGTTACAAAAGTAACATTCTAATAAAGTATAAGGAAATTAAAGCACGAGGGAAGTTTATGTGACTGCAGTTGATTCACATACAAATAATTCTGAAACAAATTTTCATTTATACTGTTTTCTGGCCATTATAGATCAAGTTATAATTGATCGGTATATTGCTCTTCTTAAATTTTATTTACAACACATTGACATTAAAATTCTTGAAAGAAAACATAAGTACTGTATGAGATTTAGATATTACAATATAAGTACTAGCAATTTATATGGTAAAAATTAAAACATCTTGCAATATTTTCAGTAATAATGGTAATTTCTTATATGTTAAACCATAACAATATTTAAGCCTGATTTATGAAATTCATGGTTCATTTCCAAATCTAATTATTTCTTTAAGAATCTTATTGACAGTACCAGCTGCTACTGCCTCTGTAGAGCAAAGTTCCTCCAAATTGAAATGAATAAAAACTATCAAAGAACTACAATGACTCAAGGAAAGTTGTTCAGTTGAACATTATTATTAATAGAAAACAAATTATTTTAAAATATTCATGATAACATAATTACCACTTTTGCTGAAATAAAAGCAAAAAAATAAGTTGTCATATTCTGCTATACTGTTACTCAGCCAAATATCATCAGCCCATTAACAGAATGCCTAAACATGTGCAATCATAATTAAGTCCAGTTGCCTTCTATGTTTTTGTCAAATTTCAGTCACATAGCTTCACATATTATTTTTTATTCATTGTTATGTAGTACATTTTCAAAGTAGGAAGATAGAACCTATTCTATCGAACAGTTCGTTAGCTTGATTTTTACTGAGAAATATTTAGACAAATGGTACCAGGGCTTCCATTTGCATTCTTGTCCCACGCATGGGACAAGAGTAAAGCCCATGCATGGCTTTACTCAAAAGACTGAGGAGGCCTAGGTCTTGGATCTCTCCATCCTGGAAACTGCTTTAGACTAAGGGATTGTATAGCTAATCTTTCCAGGTCTTTTTCTCCTTCATCTCCTTTAGATGCTGCTTCTCAGATCATCTAATTTAGTGCCTGTTCTGCACCTCTTTACCTACATTCCCACGACACTCCCACTTATCCCAGGCTCTGGGGCTTTTGAGCCCCAAGCTGCCCTGGCTGCCTGAGAGGAGAAGGAAGACAGATAGGACAGTGATGTGGGTGCCGACTCCAGCAGCACAGATGATGGGGCGCCATGTTTCCAGGACAAAGAGAAGCAGTAATTGGAGGGAAGGGGAGAAAGACAGAAAAGAGAAAACTTGGCCTGATTTATACACCAAGGTACCAAAGGAGTTGGGGAGAGTGGTAATGATGGCAATAAGGAGATGAGAGAAGGGATTAGCCATGGAGGGAATGATAGGTGTTTCTTCTGAGAAAAATATAGACAGATAGATGGAGAGACAGGAAGCCAGGCAGATGGACAAACAGAAGAAAGGGAAACAAATGAATACTTTTGAGATGTGAAATGCACAAAGGGAAACCATCTGCTTAGAGTAACGGTACAAGAACTCACACATCCCGCAAACACATATTGAGAGCCTACCGTGGGCTCTGCTCTGCACTAGGCTCGAGGGCACCACAGCAAGCAAAAGGAGACGCCGCCCTCCTCTCATCAAACCTAGAAGCAAACTGGAAGCACAGAAATTGAACGAATGTTCAAACCACAGAACATATTGTTGCCAACTGAGTTCTGAGATAAAGTCCTTCTTCGAGGAAAAGAAGATCAGTGATTTTTGAGACCATCTGGAAAGGTTTGAAATGGCAGTTTCGAAGGGCAGCATAACACAGCAAGTTTAAAACGTAATAGACAAACCCAAGGAAAGCACAAGTTAGAAAAAAGCTCAGCGTTGTATCTAAAGGCAGCTCACATCTCAGGCCTAAAAGAGACCCATTATGTGACTGGGAAATAACCTGTCAGATATTTGTATTCACTTACAAATTGTGGCTTACTCCTTGATCTTAAGAAAATGAAAAATAAAAAGGAAGTATACAAAAACTAGAAACAACCCAAATGTTCTTCACCGGTGAATGAGTAAGCAAATTGTGGCACATAGTTACGGTGGAACACTACTCAGTAGTAAAAAAGAAACATACTTTTAATTCACACAACAACTTAGGTGAATCTCAAACGCATATTGCTAAGTGAAAGAAGCCACACCAAGAAATGCTACATATTGTATGATTCTGTTTGTATGGCATTCTAGAAAAGGCAAAACTACAGGGACAGAGAAGGTATTGGTGCTTGCCAGAGTCTGGGAATGAGAGGGGGCTGGAGCTGACTACAGGCAGACCTCATTTTATTGTGCTTCTTTTTATTGCCCTTTGTAGGTACTGCATTTTTTACAAATTGAAGGTTTGCAACAACCCTGCGTCAAGCGAGTCTATCAGCACCATTTTTCCAACAGCATGTGCTCACTTTAAGTCTCTGTGTCACATTTTGGTAATTCTCTCAATATTTCAAACTTTTTTGTTATTATTATATCTGTTACGGTCATCTGTGATCAGTGGATCTTTAATATTACTATTGTAATTGTGTGGGGCACCACAAATTGTGCCCATATAAGGCAGTGAACTTAATGGAAAAGTGTTGTGTGTATTCTGACTGCTCCACTGACCAGCCATTCCCCTGTCTCTCTCTGTCCCCTCAGGCCTCCCTATTCCCTGAGACATAACAATATTGAAATTAGGCCAACTAATAGTCCTACAATGGCCTCTAAGTGTTCAAGTGAAAGGAAGAGTCACCTATCTCTCACTTTAAGCCAAAAGCTAGACGTGATTAAGCTTAGTGAGGAAGACATGTAGAAAGCTGAGCTAGGCCAAAAGCTAGGCTTCTTCTGCCAAAGTTAGCCAAGTTGTGAATGCAAAGGAAAAATCCTTGAAGGAAATTAAAAGTACCATTCCAGTAAATACACAAATAAGAAAACAAAACAGCCTATTGATGATGTGGAGTGCATATATAAAGGAGCTTGAGGAGATTTTTTTTTTTTTTTTGGAGTGATGAAGTTGTTCTATATCTTGATTGTGTTGGGGATTATACTCCTGTATGCATTTGTCAAAACTGACATAACTATACACTGCAAAGGATGAACTTTTCTGCATATAAGTTACACCTTAATTAAAAAAAAATTGTTTTGATGTACCTAAAGAGAAAGGGAAAGAAAGAAAATATAAAGAAATGTTACAATGCTGCAACTTGGGAGATCATTTTTCTCCAACTTCTAACATCTTCAATTTTTGACACCCCATCACTGCCTATGTTATTTAGATAGGTCTTAACTGCAAGTTGTAAATCAAGAGTAAGTGTAAGAAAGTGATGTCTTCAGACTCTCCTGACAAACCTCAGCAGTTAGACTGGAAATGCAGATGCAAGTTAGGTCACTTTTGCATGGTTCACTTGTTTATTCCACTCCGTTTAAATTCTGAAGTGCACTTATGTCTCAAATTTACCCAGATGAGAAAGGCATCTCATTTTCAGCCTATCTTGTTTATGTAGAAATGGAATGTGTTAAGTAAAATGTTTTTAAAGTCTTTGTTATGAGACTGAAGCCATAAATGAGCAGTTACTACAAGCAATAACCTCTTGCAATTGTAAAGGAGCTGAATTTTTACAAAAATGTTTTTATGGGAAATGTTTCTCTGAATTGGTTGTCATGATAGTCCATTGGAATAAATTGGTATGGTGACCCAATCTAAAAACCGTGGTCTTCAATCATGCAATAGTTAAACAAGGAACACTTCCTCCTAAAGAAGATAATTTTCTGTGTTCCTTGAATTTCAGAGCAAAATTTATTTGATTACCTAAAGTCTAATTCCTTCCTTTTCTAGCAGCTGAGGATCAGAAGACTTGAGGTGCAGTTATGATTCCCCAACTCTTTACATGAGGCTAGCACAGTCTTGACAATAAAACCAGCTAAAGATACTATAATAAAGAAAAATAACAATATAATTTCACTCATGAACATAGATGAAAAATTTTCTAAAAGATGTGAAAAAGATGAGACATCATGACCATGGTTGATTAATACTAGAAAATCAACTAAGTAATTCCCTGCATTAACAAATTAAGCAGAAAATTCATCAGATCATCCCAATTGAAGCAGAAAAATTATTTGATAAAATTCAACAACTACTAATAATTTTAAAAATAAATTCTTAGCAAATTAGAAACAGACAAAAACTTCTTTTCACCAATAAAGGACATCTACAAAAACTGAGGGCAAATTACATACTTCATGGTGAAATGTTTGAAATATTCTCTTTAAAATCAGAAATAAGACAAGAATGTCACCTAGTGCCATTTTTAGTCAACGTTTTACTATAGTTCCCAGATAGCAAAGTAAAGACAAGAAAGAAAAGGTATAAGTTTCAGAAGAAAGAAAGAGAGAGAAAGAATTGATATTATTTACAGATGATGTTGTCCACAAAGAATATGAAAAAATCTATCAGTAAAAACAAGTTTAACAATGTAACCAGATACAAAAAAATTGATATGCAGTTGTATCTTTCTTCACCAGCATCGGTAAATTAGAAAATGTAATTTTAGAAAGATATCATTAACAAGAACAACAAAAAATGTAAAGTGCCAAGCAATACATTTTTAAAAAACATTTTAAAAGATCTAAATGAATAAAAATCTATTTCATATTCTTGCATAGAAAGATTCTATGGCAAAAAGATGTCAGTTACCCCTAAATTGATCTAGAAGATTTTTCTTTTCTTTTTATTTCAGCTTATTATGGGGGTACAAAAGTTCTGGTTATATATATTTCATGGAACTTGGCAATTATATGGTCATTTAAAAATCCAAAAATAGTCAAAATACTCTAAGAATGAAGAACAAGGTGTGGAAACATGCCTTACCATTTCTAAAGACTTATTATAAAGCTACACTGATGAAAACAGTGTGGCATTTGCAAAGGAAGAAATAATCAACTTAACAAAAGAGAGAGTCAGGAAACAAATCCACACATATATAAAAATTTGATTTTTGTCAGATAGCAGGTCAGTAGGAAAAGAGTGGATTATTCATTCAATGTTTCTGAGGCAATAGATTATCCATATAGAAGAATATGAATTTCTACCTCACACTCTACTAAAAACCACTAAAAATCAATTTCTGGTGAGTTAGAGAAATTAATGTGAAAGGAAGGAATCCAAAACATTTAGAAGATAACATAGAACAATGTTGTTATGATCTCAGGAAAGAGAAGATTTTAGTAAGCAAAACACAGCAACAAAACAATAAAAGAAAAATGATTCTCAATGTTAAAATGAAGAGCTTCTGTTCGTCAAAAGAAACCTAGAAGAGTGGAAAGAAAAGTCACAAATGAAAAAAGATGTTTACATCACATATAACAAAGGATTAGTATCCAATATATTATATATGTAAAACTCCTATAAATCTACAAGAAAAAGATAAGCAACGAAGTATTAGAAAAAATGTGCGAAGTACATAAAAGACATTTCACAGAAGAGGAAACATTAATGCCTCATTGTCATCAGTAATCAGGGAAATAAAAATGAAAAAAAGATTTCAGTACACATATAACATATTGGCCAATTTAACAATCAACAAGACCATGTGCTGACAAGAACAATTAGAAAGGGAATTCTCTGATCCCTTACCCTTAGGAGTATAAATGGGTACAATCAATTAGAAGAACATTTTGGCATTACTTCAGAAAGTTAAACATGTGTAAACCCTATGACAAGCAATTTCATTATCAGGTATATACTTTGGAGAACTTCTTGTACACATATGTAACACAAGACATGTTCATAGCTGTATTTTTATTTTTTAGAGACAGGGTCTCGCTCTTTCGCCCAGACTGGAGTACAGTGGCTCAATAGCACAATTATAGGTCATTGTGTAACCTCCAACTCCCAGGCTCAAACAAACCTCCCATCTCAGTCTCTCATGTAACTGGGACTACAGACGCACACTACCACACCTGGTTGATTTTTCTATTTTTTCTAGAGATAGAGTCTCATTATGTTGCCCAGACTGGTCTCAAAATCCTGGGCTCAAGAGATCCTCTGACCTCAGCCTCCCAAAGTGCTGGGATTACAGGCATGAGCCACCACCTCACCTGTAGTTTTTAAATATCAAAAAATTATAAACATCTCAAATGAACTGTTATTCTCTACAATAGACTATTATACAGCAGTGTATAAATGGGCTATAATTTACATATCAACATGGATGAATGACAAAAACCTAAAATTTGAGTGAAAGCAGGTCATAGAACACATGCAGTATGAATCAATTTACATGTAGTTCATGAATAGACAAAACTAAACAATATATCAAGAATGTCATCACAAATGATAAAACTAGGAAAAATGTGGAAGAAAATGCTTTATTTAAAAATTCAGCCAGGTGCAGTGGCATGTGCTTGTAGTCCCAGCTCCTCAGGAACTGAGGCATGAGGATCACTTGCCCAGGAGTTCGAGACCAGCCTGGACAACATAGTGAGACCCCCATCTCAACATTTAAAAAAACTAAAAAGTAAAAATTCAGATATTTTTCTCTCTGTTAAATCTCTGAATCTTGTAGATCAGTTCTTCATTTCTACAACTGCAAGGATTTAGGTTATGAATTATACACTTATTCCATGAAACTCTGACCCATATGATTGTTTGCAAAATATAAGAATATCTAGTTCAAAGTAAACCTAAGAAAAATGACAAATAACTTTATGTAATAATGGGAACTTATAAATTTACAATTTCTTATTGTCAGATTGTAATGAGGACATAGTTTTTACACATAAGAAGAAAATAAATACAAAAGATGTTGCTGTGATAAACCTGTTGAAATCTGGTTAGTACTTTCAAGTTACTTGTACAGTTCAGTATGTATCAAAATACAAGATATAAACATATGTTTAAATCCCAGGTCTATTCATATGTCCTTCCCTTAAAGCTGTATCTTTGCAGTTTTCAGAATAAGATGATGCAGGTGACAGCAAAATTTGGAGGTAATGAAATCAGCTAGCTTATAAAAATGAGAGACAAATATTTCCAAAGAGTAAACAAAGTATTTCATTGTGATGCTATCTTGAAACATAGTCATCCAAAAATAATTTAATCTCATTTATTAACTTTGAGAATAAAGGTAACTTTTATTTTCACAGATTTAGTATTGTTAGAATTGCAGACTAGAACTAGGGTATTAAAAGGAAATTTGGGTGGGATTAACATTATTTTCATATGGCTCCCTCCTAGCAGTTCAGTAAGTTGCCATGAATCTATCATAAAGTGGAATTCCTTTCTAAAAGAAGTTTTGACACTTGTTCTGCCCAATTAGGGAGTTAAAAGGCAATTCAATGTAATGGGTAATAGTTTCTCTGCAGGTGTCCTTCCATTTGTCCAAGGGACCTAAATTCAGGCACCTTTAACTGTTTGGTTTTGAGTCTTTTCTTGGGGAGAGGAAGCAGGAGGAAAGGGGAGACAGAATTTTATGTGCTCTTCTTCAACCTGTAGCCCATTCCCAAGGCTCTGAATCAAAATGTGACTTATTTGAGCATGTTGATGTACTGGTGGTTTGTATGGCTGGGAGAGTGGAGAGCTTTAAATTTAATTGTGTTTTTCTTTCTGCTTCAGCATAGAAACAAGACGCTATCTCATAAGATTGAAAAGTACTATCCTCATGTAAATGACAGCTTTCCAGATATAGAGAAAAGACTAAACGTGCTCCATATTTTGGGGTGGGTTTTAAAATTCCTGGCTGTTTATTTTTCTTCCTTCACTTTGGATTTAGTGGGAAAGGAATGTTTTTCTGCCTAAATTCAAGACTGATGCTCACTGACCCAGTTCCTTATGTTCCTTTAAACTCCTGTATTGTCCATACTCTCAGTTACAGTGAGATTTTTAAAAACTGTTTCAAGTAAGAGGAGACTGAGAAAAGTGAAGAGAAAGCAGCCTAGGCAATTAGAATAACATTCTCTATTTTCTTCGTTCAAAATGTGTGAAATCGCTGCTCCTGTAATCCTTTTTGAAAATAACTGTTTGGTGGGCTTTGTTCATTTTCTCTGGAATTTGCGGAAAAATCAAAGGCCTTCTAGTCCCCTGGCCAAAGTAAAATAAAAATGTCCCAGTGCGCGGGTACAGGGGATAGGAGGTAGCTATTGGGAGGTAAGCGAGGACAAGAGCAGAGTTTTTGTGCGTTGGCTAGAAGTGGCCTCCGGTGCTTGCCTCCTGCCGCTTTCCGGCGCAATATTAGCCCGCTGCCTTCCACGCTGCGGCTCCTTGGTTCGCAGGAAGGAGGAGCGCGCCTTGGCGACTGATGCTCCCGCCAGGAGATGTCCTGATTAGGAGGAAACCAAAGTAGGACCTTTGTGTCCAAGGATGGACTGCAGTACCTGCGCGAAAAGGGGGAGCGGAACACGATGGAGCCGCACCGACCAGCCGCCCCCCCCGTTGCGTCCTGGTCGCTGGGACAGCGTGGACACCTGGGCTCCTGCGAGACCTTAGACCTGATCCCGGGGGGCCGGCCAGGGCTAGACTAGACCCGCGCGGGACTGGGCGGAACAGCCCCCGCGGCAAGGATATGCAGCAGGGGCGAACGGGACTAGGACCTGGACTCCCCAACCGCCCCCACCCCCGCATTCAGAAGGGTGCATTGTGAGGGGGTATAGCTCAGTGGTAGAGCATTTGACTGCAGAAGGGTGCATTGTGACTGTTTGGATGACAGTTTGCTTTTTGGCCCCCCAAAAAATGCAGATAGGCGGCTGTGCGCCTCCTCCGAAACTCCTGGCGGGACGCGTTGGGGTGGAGGTGGGCGGGCTGTCTAGCTTCACCCCTGAGCCTGGGTCTTTCGAAGCTCAAGAAGCCCGCGGAACTCAGCCTTTAGGCAGCCCGGCCCCTAAAAAGAGGCTTGCGTAAAACTGTACTAGGGGAGTGTCTTTATTTTTAATTTTCATTAAAATAGAGTACACTG
>CM052441.1:36629115-36680795 GCA_028533085.1 Varecia variegata | reverse complement strand
AAAATAGAGTACACTGTAGTTAATTAAGGAAACTCTCCAGTCGTTCAAAACGGCTCACCATTTATAAACCGAGTTGGAGACGTGGAGCCATTCCCCAACTATAAATTGGGCAAAACCAAAAAGTCAACCCTGAAACAATTTGGCTTAAAATAGTCACTGTTTAAACACAAATATATCTTCAAAGGTGCATTTATTCTCAGTTTTATAGCCTGAGAATTGATGAGAGACTTTCTTTTGAATTTAAACTGGAGAATAACTAGGGTTCGCTTGTGTCAGTAATCCACGCCGCCCCTTTCTTGGGTCTGGGCCCTCAGTGCTCCCAACCTCTGCCCCAGCCCCTCGAGTCTGGCCCGCCACTACTCCCGCGACGCCCCTTCCGCCACTTGACCCAGCCAATAGAAAGAGGCTCGTCTCAATTCCTTCCTAAATTCGAAGGACTGAGGACTCCACACTAAGCCCCGTTTCCCAGGGTTTGGAGGGAAGGCTTGGAGAGGGTGGAGGGAACGTCAGGAAGGAACTCGGAGCCAGCAGAGCTCTCAGGCCGGAGAAAGAACGGCGATGAGCGTTTCACAACTGAAGTGCATACTCTTTCACCTCTCTAAAATCAACCACAGCATCGCAGCTATTGTTATCACCGGCTGAAGAGGCAGCAAAAGCCCTCTCTGACTGCAGTTCCTAGGATGACTCTGTTTAGAGCCAATGAGTCCCTGTCTTAAAAAATGACCAAAACTTTAAAGGACGCCGGCCGAGGAGACCCCGGTATGGAGAGCCAGGCGTCCGAGGGCTGGGGGAGGCCTCCTGGACTCCTCGAAAGCGTCTCCCACCCCCAGCAGCTGGAGGCGGGGCGCGATCTACGCGAACGTAGCGGGTTCGGACGGAGGGCAGCAAAGAGAAAGAGGCGGGATCGAACTTTGGAGGAGCATAAGGGAACAGCCTAGGGCAGCGGACCTGGGGTGTGGGCCAGGCGGCCAGAGGACCGGGTCGGAGGGAGCGCAAAGGAGGTGCAGCAGGGGACAGCGGTTACAGGCTTCAGCGACCACCATTTCCCCGCAGAGGGAGCTCCTCGGCGCCGGGAGGAGTCCCCGACTCCTTCAACGTCCTGTCTGCGACGACTCGGATCCGCTAGGTGATTCCAAGGGACCGCACAGCCCTTCTCCACCCAGCCCCGCCAGGAACCATGAGCGGAGAATCTACCCCACTTCGTCATTACTAGACGCGCACACTCAACAGTCCAGCGTGAGACTAGGGCTCTCCCAGGAGACCTTTTTCCCAATTTTCTTTCTCTGTTGGAGTATAAGAGCTCCAATCCCCCCTCCCTCTCCTATTTTAGCCTGGTGGATCCCTACTCGCTGTGCGAAGCCCGGGGCTCCCACCGCTTGCACTGCACGCTCCTCCGCACCCTTGGCCACTGGCGCGCTGCGGGGGAGTTCCAGGAAACACATTGGTGGCCCTTACGACCAGAGTCCTTCGCTCCCCATTGGCCCCCCGGTCCCCGCCCCCCCACCGCCCAGGCCCCCTCCGCGGGCCCGGAGTGGCGTCAGCACGCCCGCCGGGCGTGGGGTTTAAATGTCCACTAGCGGGAGCCCGGGCGCTTCCGTCCCGGAGCGCGGTCTGGGCTAGAATCGCCAGAGCGGGAGCGGAGCGAGCCGGCGGGATCCCGAGCCGCGGAGCGCGCTGCCCCTCGCTCCGCCGCCGATGACTCGAGAGCTCGGGCCCAAGCGCCGCCCATGCAGCACCCCTGAGCTCCGCCGAAAGAGAGTTGATGAAAAAACACTTAATCGTCTCCGCTGCGGAGAGCCATGAGCTGTCTGGATGTTATGTACCAAGTTTATGGTCCTCCGCAGCCTTACTTCGCAGCCGCCTACACCCCCTACCACCAGGTACGTATCTTCTCCGGATCAGGGCCAGGACTTTGGGGGCCGGTGGCGGGTTCCCAGCCTCCCGCAGCCTCGCCTGTGCGCCAGCGTCCCAGGCGCGTCCCGGGCGCGTCCCGGGCGCGTCCCAGGCGTCCGACCAGCGGCCGGCGCCGCCCGGATGCGGGGATTGCCGCGCTGCCCCACAGTTGGCTGTACAATTCGCTAACCCCTTTAGCTCGACCATTTGCTGTCTCGGGAAGGCAGCTAAATCCTGCTAATGTGCGCCTGGGTCTTCCCTGCAATAATCAGACGCGTATGGCACAGGCTGGATTTCCTTCATAGAATCTGTCAGACTCCAGATTCTTCCGAGCCTAGGGCAGGTGTGGGGAACTGCGGGCAGAGCTCATGCGGGGAAAACCAAATTTTGGTCCCAAAGGTGAAAGAGACAAAAAAGCAAAGACCAGTCTCTTTCTGTGTGAGATGCAAAGGCCTGAGCGTTCTCATGCCTGCAAGCTTATCTCCGGAATAATTTCTTTCATTTCAATTCTCGGGCTATCAGAACAATTAATCCCAGAACCAGCGAATTCGTTTCAAAGGGCACTGCGCAGAATGCGTGCGTTTTGTTATCTTTGCTTTCAACATTCTGGGAGTGTTACTGCAGTGTGATTGAGCTTCTTAGACAATACTTCGCCTTTCTTGACCCTGAGTACCTGAATCAGTCAGCCCTACCTTCAACAAACTCACTTTTAAGACCATTCATCCCTGGTTCTGTAAACTCTTCAAGTTCCGTTTAATTCCGCCAGTTTCTCTTTTCTTTGGGCTTCGTCTGGATGAACGGTTTTTCCTTCCATTTCCTCATCTGACATAGCAGAAACCGAGGACAGCAGTCTAGGAAAAGAATGAAATCATACACCTGGGGAGGTTGTAGGGGTCCAGACCAGGTTGGAAAGTGAGGGCCTGGACTCCTGCTTTGGGGAAATTGAAATATGCCCGGACGCCCTCTTCGATGCTCTCGTTAATTTTGTCTGCAAATTCAGAATGTCTATTCTGAAATTTCTTGATGAATTAATGATGGAACGGATAGGTTTTGCTTTTTGTTTTCTTCCCTCCTGTTTCTCTCTTTTAAACTTTTCAACCTGGCGTTTGTTTAGTCTCAATGTAAATTTTAGGAATCACCAGAGTCCCTCATAAACCAGTTGGGAATGTGGCATTTAGGAAGTGGTGATATTACTAAATTACTGGAGCTCCTTCCCAGGATGCGACTATTGGAAAGAGGAGAGATGTGGGTTTGTTTTCTCTCCTTTCTCCTTCTGGACCCTGGACCAATCTATTGCATTAAGATCTCCATTCATTTTTATGTGACTTGGGCCCCCCTTCAAGGACATCTCTGCCTGCAGAATGCTTTGACACTGGATTCAATCCATTGCTCATTTCTAAGAAAATCTTCTCAGCAGCTGCACTTGGTTTTTAAAATTACTATTAGACATCACGATTTACCCAGCCTCACAGCCAGGATCTTAACATTTCTTCCTTCTGCTCCTTTTTATTATTTCCTCCATGTGTGTGGAGATGGTGAGGATGGAAATACTCACAATCCACTAGTTTTTCCTTACTTAAAAGGAGATATATTTTAAAATGGAGAGAGACTTTTAGGTGGACAATTTATGGGTGACCAAACAAAGGTCAACTTGCATTTATTAAAATTATCTATCTTTCCTCAATTACAATGTTATCCCACATTGTGACCCCATTTGATTCGTTACTAAATGGAATTATTTCAAACTTTTTGTGGCATTTCTTCTTTTACACTCCTGGTTGCAGGGAGTGGATTTTTGTGAGTGTTTTTCCTCTGTTCAATCATGAGGATGTTTAGTCCTGCATTTTGTGCTTCTGCCCTGGATTCTCAGGCAGGGAACAGTCAGGCCCTAACTGGACTTGGGCGCCCTTTACCCTTGGAGTCTGCTTTTAAAAATATATCTGCCCTGAGCCCAGCTATGAGGTCAAACTCAGCTCATAATCTGGCTGCTTAGGTGTCTTCTGAGACCTTCACCCAGACATTTTAAGAGAAATTTCCCTGTGGTCCAGCAGCAACTCTGAGGAGAACGAGCAACCGAGGACAGCAATCTCCTCTACGGAAGCCTGCTCCTGCTCGGGTGTAGGTTGGGAGGACTGCTTACTGTGTCACTCCCTTATTGCTGGTTTTATGCTGAGAGCACAAGACTTAGGCACAGATGCCAGTTTCCCCACGGATACCTTAGGGATTGGGAAGAGGGAGTTCAGTCTAAACACTCTTTTGAAACTGAATTCTCTATTCTTTCTCTCTCTGAGCAGAAACTAGCCTATTACTCCAAAATGCAGGAAGCTCAAGAGTGCAATGCCAGCCCCAGCAGCAGTGGCAGCGGCAGCTCTTCATTTTCCAGTCAAACCCCAGCCAGTATCAAAGAGGAAGAAGGCAGCCCAGAGAAAGAGTGCCCACCAGAAGCAGAGTATATCAACTCCCGCTGCGTGCTCTTCACCTATTTCCAGGGGGACATCAGCTCCGTGGTGGATGAACATTTCAGCAGGGCCCTGAGCCAACCTAGCAGCTACTCCCCCAGCTGTACCAGTAGCAAAGCACCCAGGAACTCTGGGCCCTGGCAAGGTAGGTATGGGGGCCTGCTGGAAGGGACTGAAGGAGGGCCCTCTCCACCTGGGGTCCACCCACAGGGGCCCAAGGATATGCAGCTGAAAGAATACCAGGTGTCAGAGAAGGGGTGAGGAGGAGCATTAGGGGAGGTTAACGAAAATGAAGTGGAAAAGGGAATGGGTATAAGATCTCTTATTAAGAAAGGCAGAGCATTAATCCAGAAAATACACTAGCCTTGGAATTGAAGGCCTAGGTTTGTGTGTATTGGCTCCACCACTTCCTAACAATATGACCTTGGGCAAGTCTCTTAACCTCTTTAAGGTCACTCTATTTACTGGAATCTAAAATTAGAATAACACTTGCCCTCCTAACTATCCCCAGAGAAGGCTGTAAGACTTCAACATTAAAATGTATGTAAATGTGCTATGGAAAATGTGAGGTTTCCAACACCCTCCCAAACCAGGAGGTAGGGAATCTTCACCACCAACAACTTATAGAGCAACTCCCCAATTTCTGAAAATTTGCCCAGAAGAAAAAATCCTAGACCTCCCCTGCAAGCAAAACCTACTGGAGAAGCCTAAAGCTGACCTTTACCTTTTGCCAGGTTCCAATTACTTGTGAAATCTTGAAGCAGAAGTATCTCAATAAGCAAATAGAGTAACAAAGAAAGAAAAATGTAGGTACTCCCAAAACATCTCTAAAATTTTTCCCACAACACATCTCCTCTTTATTTTTCTACCTTCTTGACAAAGCACTACTTTAGCCTAGGACAATGACTTCTTGGACAAGTCAAGTAAATCTCCCTTCTGTTCTGAAATCTCAACTTCCCTTTATTACCAACAAGACAAAGGGTGGGGGAACCATTAACCTAAACTGTTTCTGGTGTATACCAAGCTGAGAAATGAGGACTTTGTTGTAAACAAAGAAAACAAATTTGTATTTGTTTTCATTTGTCTTTTGGGGGAAAAATGACAACCCCCACACACACATGCGCACACACACATTTTTTTTTTTCTTAAGAGAGTCTGGCAGTTTGCACAAGCCTTGCCCTAGACAAGATCCAAAAACATTAGTTTAAATAAGAACATTCTTTTTATTCTCCAGTTGGCAAAATATTTTTAACAGGAAGCCTGTTAACCATTTAGAATGCATTTTCAAATCATTTCAAATTCTCTAGTATACAGTACAGATGATTTCCACAGAGGAGGTGCTCAATAAAGCTTCCTTGAATTAAATATCTGTCTTTCTCTCCTTCCCTACTAATGGCAACAAATAAATTGATGTAAATGCTGTTTTCTTAAAATGCTACCAGAGGCTAGAGGTCAACAGTGATACTGACATTATTATTAATTATTATTCCCTGTGTCCTCACTTTGATGCAGAAAGTTCAATTAGAAAAACCTGTCCCTTCATGTCCCTCTGTGCAAATAATACAGCTACCCTTTTAATATGTCTAGTTTACTCTTTTGCTTGAGTTCTTGGGAAAAAAATATTTGAAGGAAGGTTTCTAGAAAGAAAACTAATAATGGCAAGACTTCGATATAGGTCGATGGGTTTTCAGTCTATCAGAGGCCTCGGAGGGGCACATTTTCTGGAGCAAGAAAGGCTGAAACGCGAGAGGGGGTAACGAGGTAGATCGCTAGGCTGCCGACCAAAAGTGGGAAGAGGTATCTTTAGCTTGCGGAGAGGCTGCGGCTGGGAAAGGGAGGCCGCGTCTGCTCTGAAGCTACCAAGGTACCTCGGTTCGGAGTCGCGGGAAGCTCTTTGCGCCCCAAAACTTGGGGCCGGGAGAGGAGGGCTCTCCGATCTTTCTTTCCCTGCCACACTCCCCGGGTTTCCGCACTGAGGACGCGTCTGGGAAATCAGAGGAAGCGGACCTCCTCCCGGGGGGTCCTGGAAGCCCCCATTTGGCGGTGCCCTGACCTCGCTTTCACAGGTTGCACCCCCCCTTAGAAAGGCGCTGCTCCAGGCCAGTTGAGTTCTCAGAGCTGTGCGGGTCGGTGCTCGCGTTTCGCGTCTCGTGGCCGTGACATGCACCTCTCTCTCTTCCTTTCCTCTCCGCCTCCCCGGCCTGCAGACGGCTCCTTCCCGATGAGCCAGCGCAGCTTCCCCGCCTCCTTCTGGAACAGCGCGTACCAGGCGCCGGTGCCCGCGCCGCTGGGCAGCCCTCTGGCCGCCGCGCACTCGGAGCTGCCCTTCGCAGCCGCGGACCCCTACTCGCCGGCCGCGCTGCACAGCCACCTGCACCAGGGCACGACCGAGCCGTGGCACCACGCGCACCCGCACCACACGCACCCGCACCACGCTCACCCGCATCACCCCTACGCGCTGGGCAGCGCCCTCGGCGCCCAGGCCGCCGCCTACCCGCGCCCCGCCGCCGTGCACGAGGTCTACGCGCCCCACTTCGACCCGCGTTACGGGCCGCTGCTGATGCCCGCAGCCTCGGGGCGTCCGGCCCGCCTCGCACCCGCCCCGGCGCCCGCGCCTGGCAGCCCGCCCTGCGAGCTCTCCGCCAAGAGCGAGCCGGCCGGCGCGGGGTGGGCTGCGCCCGGGGGGCCCTTCGCCAGCCCCGCGGGGGACGTGGCCCAGGGCTTGGGCCTCAGCGTGGACTCAGGTAAGCAGAGGAGGGAGTGTGACCTCTCCGGAGCCCCTCTGGTCCTGTACCCAACCCTGAGCTGAGCCTCGGTCCCCGTTTCTGCGGTCCGAGGTCTGCAAGGCATTGTTGTGTTTCAGCTGATAGATGACCCTGTGCTATCGGTGTGGGTGGGATGAGGAAGTAGGACCCTGCCCTAAGCTGACTGGTAACTATTACAGAAGACTTCTTTTAAAAATAAAATTTTGTGGAAAAGTTCTAGCTCTGCGCTGTTCCATACTGTAGCCGCTAGCCACATGTGGCAACTGAGCACTTGGTATGTGGCTAGATTAAATTACAGTGTGCCGTCTTTGTATAATACACACTGGATTTCAAAAACTGTGCGAAAAAAGAATGTAAAGTGCATCTCATTAATATTTTTATATTGATTGCTTGTTGAAATATTTTCAACACATTACATATCAAATATGTTGGGTTAAATAAAATGCATTATTAAAATTAATTTTCACTCGTTTCGTTTTACTTTTTTTCACTGTGGCTGGTATAAAATTTCGAATTATGCCTGTGGCTCCCATCGTATTTCTATTGGACAGCGCTGATCTAGAGCACCTGCAGAGAGTGTAGTTTAAAATCCTCTATGGCTGGGGGAGGGGAAGGGGTGGCTCTTGTCACCTAATCACAGTTATAAGGAAAGAAAAATATGTGACTCTAATATCGACTAAATTGCCAAATTAAATAGGTCTCTTAAAATGTAAAACTTAAAGAATATGATAATACTAAATCTCTGGCTTAAAGAGTTGAATTTGAAAAGCATGTCCAAATAAGGCTTTGCTTTTGTGCTTTCTTTTCATACTTTTAGGGCAAAGGAAAAAAATAGTTATATAGTAAGTGCAATCATTGCCTTGTAATCTGCCCGCTCCCCCTTCCCTTAGGTGAAGATTTGACTTTTCTGTTTGCTTTATGTTTACTTTCATTTACCCAACTTTTGGTGAAGGCCATGACTTTCACAATAAAACAGTGGTGTTTGTCTTTCTCTTTCCTTACATATCTTACATATCCTGTGCCTTCCTTCCCCCACTCCTTCTCTCTCCCTCTCTCTTTCTTTCTTCTCTCTCTTTCTCTTTCTCTCATCTTCTATTTTCAAGTGTGCAGCCTCAGGACAAAAGCGAGGATGTGTACTGGTTTTAGACAGCCCAGCTTCTCCCCTGTAGGTCTCTGCATAATGCAGTTTGTGGCACTCAGAGCCCAAATGGAGTGGGTTTGTAACAGCTTCTGATCTTGGTTTGCAGCTCGCCGGTATTCCCTCTGTGGTGCATCCCTCCTGAGCTGATCTGCCCACCCAGGGTTTCCCCTTCCCTTTCCCTTCTGACCAGCCTGGAGGTTCAGCACCTGTGCCTCTCACTTCGTGGATGAGGACATGGGGGGAAGGCAGAGACTTCAAACTTCTCGGTGTACGGGGAAAACCAAAAGCCACAACTACAGAAATTTCCTGCTGCTGAAAGAGTGGATCCAAAGACTCGGAATTATGTTGGCCAAATCACTGGAAATATCTGTGGTGAGATCACTTAATCAGGTGACAGGATATCATAAGCTTTCTTGGAAAGGGAGAAAGAAAAAGAGACTTTTGGTGTGAATATTTTTTATGCTGATGTGAATTCTTTCATTAGGTAGTGTGAGCATAGCACTACTGACGTCAATATCCTCAGCTTTAAAACTGTATGTGTATTTGCATTGAAGACTGTGGTAGAGAAGTAAAGAGAAGCCGATTCCTTCTTCCTCACCATTCAGCCTCCAGCTCCCTTCCTGCCCATCCCCTCCCCACAACACCCACTCCAGACACAGAGACACACTTTTTCCTCTGGACCTTGAACATGGAAGCCTCAGCCTGAATGTGAGTGGCAAATGGCTTATCTGGAGCCACCTGCCCAAGTCTTACTGCAATGCAGCTGTTGTAGGACAACTGTTTAAAACTCCAGAAATACATCAACCAAGGTGGCACTTCCCAGTGTTTGGCGGAACAATTGCAATTGCACTGGATATATTTTATATATATATATGTATATATATCATATTTTTTACAAGGAACATTTTACGATGAAAGAAGAAACCCTTCTCTGCCTTCTCTCCCACAAATTCTGTCCCTCCCTCTATCCTCTTGATGAAAAAAACAACAAGAGACCCCAATGATCTCCATGGAAAAGAACTGAGAACCATCACAAGGGGAAGAAATGTCCATGGAGTCTCCAATACCTCGAATGTTTTTTTGTCTCTATGGTTGTGATTTGGTCACTTTTGTGTTGGGGCAGGGGAAGAGGTCTGTGCGTGGGCAAAGCTGAAGGTGGCGAGGAAGAAGAAACGAACATTAAAGATGTCTATTTACTATGGGTTCACTATGTTGTTTCATAAAAGAAAATAAATACCTTAGTTCTTCTCTAGTAAAATAAAATAATTTATGGTAGTATGATCCAATGTCAGTTATATTACATTACATGTGTGCTTATGTATCTATACACATATATAGATACACTTTTTGTTGTTTTTGCAAAATGTGTGCTGTGAAATCTGCTAACCTCTTCCCACCTCAAATCAACCCTGGAGGTGAGAAGTAAGGTACCTTCTCTCTGTTTCACAGATGAGAAAACTGTGGGCCACAAAAGCCAAGGGCTTACCTGTTAGCATTCAGCAAGTTAGAAACCAAGGTGGTACAGACCATTCAGTGAGACAGGAGGGAATTATTGTTACTTCTAAAATTCTAAACTCTTAAAACAGTAGAGTCATTGGTTAAAAGTGTTTTTGAAATATTGGTTATTTTATATTTTAATAAGCTAGGCTAAGAAACCAAACCTTCCACTAGGAAAAAAAAAAGATTATTGGGAAATTGAGTCTTTTTCTTTGTATTCTCTTGATGCCAAAGTTAGTTGTGTTTATTCACAGAAATGCCCAGCAGAGAGATTTTGTATGATGTTCAGATTGCCCTTGTACATTGTGGAAGCATAACAATATTAGTATAAATCTTGATTTTCATTATAACATGAGAAGCAAATATAATTTATCTTGGGTAATAGTCTCAAGAGTTGGAAGCAGTTAAGGGACCTCATTCCGAGTATAAGCTTGGCAGAGTTACCCCCATTCCCTTTCTATCATTTGGGTACCTGTGAAGTAGGTATGATCATTACAAAAATGATATTGTTCCCCATAATAAGCTATAATAAATAAATAAATTAATTTTAAAAAATGATATTGTTTTTGCTCAGATGGAAGGTACTATAACTATGATCATGCTGTACCAGACATGATAATAATAATAACTAATGTTAATTATTTATCATGCACCAGGTGCTGATCTGAAGGCTTTATGTATAGATTAACTCATTTAAGCCTCACAACAATTCCGTGTGGTAGTTGTTATTAAAATATCCTTCCTACCTATGAGAAAACTGAGAAATAATTTGCTCAGTCACAAAGTTCGTCAGCAGCAGAGCCAGGATGCCAACCCAAGTAGCCCAGGTGCAATGGCTTCACTGATAGCCACTGCAATAACGATGTGTCTCTTTGCTGTTCAATGTTGATCTTATTTTCCCCATTACAATAGATGAGTAAGAAGGGAAAAAAGACAGAAAAGCAAAGATTAATGCTTTGTAGTACTTATAGTATCCCAGATCTCAAAGGAATTGTCTTAGGACATTGTTCTAACTCCAATAAATGGCACTACCTTTAGACCATTCAGTCAGACACAGATCTCTTCTCCAGGACGGAAGTATTATTGCTTCTCTTATTAATTCACATCAGTATTTAACAGCCTTCACTGCTCTGAAATTCTTCACACCCAACCTAACCATGTGGTGTAAGAGTTAGCCTGAGGTTTGGACATTGAAGCAATAACTAAAATTAACTTTGGACTTCTCTGTGGATTTTTTTAATCCATGTTCCACTGGCATGGATCACTGGTATATACAAGCATAAATAAAATGCGTTCAGTCTCAGTGCACTTTTCAGAATTTGCTACGAAGTATGCTGTTGAAGAAGGCAAGCAGTGTGTTTTCTGCTAGATATCTTCTCCAAGCATTCCTCACTGGAAGAGGCTCTTTACCTGCGCCCCACCTGCACTGACACTCACAAGGTCTGTGGTCAGACCCAAAGGGAGCCTTTTCCCAGCCACGAGGTTCTGATTACTGCAACCTCTCTCCTCAGCTGCATCTGACCCGAATATCAGGTTGCTGGTGAGGAGACTCATTCACTGGAACTGGCCTTTGGGGCAATCCTGAACAGACCGTCCAGACGGCTGAGCCAGTCCAGGCTCCAGAGACCTGGCATGTATGACACATGAAGCACAGCATTTCCCTGCAGTTTGCACCTTCCTAAAGTAGAGATGCAAGACGACCTAGAACTATAATGATTTAGTTCTGTGTAATCAGAGCATCAGGGAGAACTCTGGGGAATTACTAGCCCTGACATTCTTCAGGCCCACCAAGTCACCCAAAATGTGAACTTCGATGCCTGTCTTGCTAATAGTAGTGAAACCACATAGATTAGAGAAGGTTCTAGCAGTCGATAAAAGGACACTTAAGGAAATGAGGGATGTCATGAGAAAAGGCAAACTGACATTTTACATGTGTTATACCTGGGTAGGGGTCAGAAGAAAGATTGCATTCTCCTCTAATCATACCCCACGACACTGGTGTCCCCTTCACCCACAGCTTTCCCTTTCACTTGGCCTAGGCCAGGGGAGAGGTGATGAAAAGGGGAGAGATGGCTCTCCACCACCACGTAATCCTTTTGCCGATTGCCCTCTGGCTGAGAACTCGGTCACCCAGCTTCAGGGAACTCTATCTGTCCTACTCCTTCAGTTTAAAAGGAGTTGCCATCCCGTCTCATTTCCCTTTGAAGTTCTATTTAAATGCATGGCAAATTCTAGCGATGATTTAAGATTAATTCAGGCCTGGATGGGAGAGAGGGCAGAGGTGGTGGGTGTTGGGACCCAGACCTCCTGACTGAACACTTCTCTTTTCACTGTTTCTGGGTAAGTACTGTATTTTCTGTGCCCTTTTGCGTCTGGAGGAAACAACTCTTCAGGTAACTTTAACTTTCATTTTGCTTAGAGTCACAAAGCCTGTATTTCTATGCAGGCACCCATATATATTCTATCAAAATAAAGTTCGTTTTTTTAAGGGCTTAGTGATTGGTTAGTTTGGAGTTGGAGGAGATAAAAATAAATAAATAGAACTTAGACAAACTGCTTTCCATATAAATGCCATTTCCATAAATTGCATTTTGAATGTAATTCATGAGCGTGGAAGAAAAATTGAAAGATGTTTGAAAAGACTTTAAAAATAAATAAAACTGAAAAACGTTAAGATCTCTTTATAAAATTGCTTTAACAGTTCGTTGACAATTTGCATGCAAATAATTCACATTTTGATCGTACTTGTCAAGGTGTTTGTATATTCCATTTTTCCTTGCTAGATTTTTAGGATTTATTATATCTTCCTAAAATCTGAAGTAAAAGAATAAATGTCCCTAAAGACAATATCATTATCACAGTTGCTGTCTGCGTAGAACTGAAGTTGTGACATTTACACAAGCATCAGGGTTAGGCAAACACAAATTTCACATTTCCTAAATATTGGCTCTTCCTTATTGCCTGTAAATAAATGAAACCCTAATAATGCAAATATGGTACCCACACAATAGAATCTATTTATCCACAAATATAACAAACACACACACAGATGCAAACCTAAAGAGGAATCAGAGACATCGTGCCCTCAGACAGGCACAGGCACAAATGATTATTCTCACTTGACAGACCAACTGTACCACTGTTTCCTTGTATTTCAATCCAGCCCCAGAGGGCTGGATCAGGAAAGAGAAACTTGATAGCTGCTGTTTCCGTGGTTGAAATATTTGTGAAGTTAACACATAATCTTAAAGCAGAAGCTAATAAATTATAGGGTGCTAATTGGAGCTGGAGTGGAGCCTTCAATCATGTTACCCTAAACACAGAGAGACCCTCATAACCTAAAAAGGCAAGGCAGCCTCCAAAAACAGCTCCCATTTGTTTCCACCCGTGACCTCTAAACATCGCATCCAGGCAGAATGGCCCCGTGACAAGAGCCGGCAGAGGTGGTTCTGCTAATCCAAGTTTACTTTAAGAGATAGACAAATTTTCTTTTAGGGGAAAAGAATAAAATATTTTGCTGAAGAATTAATGTTTAACCTTTAGAGAAATATATACATATATTGAGTTTACTAGAATAATTATTACTTTGGTAAAACATATTACCCTTCATTTGGAATTTTTCATTTTAAAAGAATAAGTTAACTCGTAAGAGAAAAATCTAAAGTTCTCCACAATAGAGTGTCAGGTCTACTTCAACTTACAGTGTTTCTGTGAGTTTTCCTATGTGCTCTTATGGAAACTAAGCTCCTCTAAAAAAAATTAAGGCATCTGAATTTCCTCTGCCTTACTGGAATTCAGTTATTTCATCTAGAAAAACAGCAGCAAGCATATTTTCCGTTTCTTTGTTCTTAGAATCTTTTAGTAAGTTCCAGTTCTGCCTATCTCCAAGTGTTGCAAAATGGCTAACGTTGTTTTCCTCAAACTATCCTCCTACCATTATTTCCATTTCGTATCAAAAATGCATAAATGAATAAACATATAATTATTACATATAAGAAATTTAGGTTAAAGCTAAACTAAACTTTGGAAAAAAACTAAAGGATTAAATTTATTAATTGATTATATTTGCACCCCTCTAGTGATTTAGTTACTGATTAGAAATTTTTATCAACATGTATTTTTGGGGTACATATTTTAATCTCTATATTTATAACTAGGAAAATATTCCATTTACCTTATAATTTGAAAACTTCTTTAGAATACCTCATATAAAAATCATTTTCACTGAGGAAAAAAAATCAAGGATCTTAAAATTCTAAACACACACTTGCTAAAAACAATAATTATGATTGAGGTGATTGATGAGAATGTCATAAACTTCTTTTCCTGCTGATTCTCGAACGTCAGCCTTGCACTTACTTTTGGCAACTACATTATCATCCTTGTGCCAATAATGGTATTATCGAGAAATGGAATGGAAAAGGTTTATTTTTACTAGGTAAAAATCCTATTTCCCATTTTTTCTTCCAGTGCATTTGACCCAATGTATAATCTGTCCTAGAAAGCAATTGGATATTTTTTTCTTTTAATATCATTTGACTTTTTTTTCCCATTGTACCTGCTTTTTATGGAATTTCCTGATATGTTTGGAAGCACTGCCTAAAAGTGCTATATTATTAGTATTATTTCGCCTTGCTTTGTGGAGTGTGAAGCTCCATTTTTACCTCAGGCAGTTTCTTCTCCACACCCTGAAAATGACAAAAGGGCATTGACAAACAGATCAGATTTTTGGTAAAAAACATAGAGAACAGAGCTTATGATATTTTTTCTTCCTTGTTCAAAGACTTCTTTTAAAAAATATTCCTCACTCATAGTTTTTAAGAGCATAAGAAAGGATCTAGGGAAATAGACCCACATCCTGAGGGAAAACAACTATGAAGTCATACTCTCTTGAAATTGGTGACATGGCAATTTATTCACAATTTTAAACTTAACATTTTTAAACTATCTAGTTAATAAATAAAAACAATAATGCTGGGCACCATTATCCCACATTGAAACTTGGCATGTCTGGTCATTTGATGATCAAGGAATAATGTCATTATTAAATAGGACTGAAAACTTTAAAAATTCACCATGGGATACTGCCATCTCCCCTTTTTGCTGGAGATGTAAAATGTATTGAAACTAAAAAAGAAAAATAAATAATGCTTCACAGCCATATTATTATGTATGCCCATGCTGCCAGTTAATGTAGGCTTTGGGTCTTAAGAGAATGAAGCAGAAAGTGCAGGTACCACTGAATCTTCCTGTGTCTCAGAACAGCAACAAGGGCAAGACATTAAATGTTAAAATAAAACAAAATTATACAATTTTACAGTATTTAAATTCACACCATAAAAGCTTCCTACTACATTTTATAGTCTTATTCTAAAGTGCATATTTAATTTTTGTCACTTCCTTTATCAGAGGGATTTCTAATTTGAGCTCAATTACACTTTATCCTCCTTCTCCTTACTGTAAACAGAAAAGTTCTAAAAGTAACACTAAAAAATGCTTTGTATGTTGGCTTTTAGTTTCCTGATCTATTTCTTGTGACTTCTTCTCCTGGATGTCCATATCAGTGCTCCAAATGAAGTTAGAGGTAGCTTGTCTCAGTTGTCAGGAGGATATCACACTCACCATTGGATAAGATCTCAGCCCAATGGTACACAATCTAGAAATTACCAGAGTTCCTGAACATACTTGTTCTGGTTGACCATTCCCCTGGGTTACAGCAGTTTGCAGCTGTTTTCTCTTATATTCCGTAGAAGGTTCTTGTAAATTCCTGCTTCCCACCATACTAGAAAATTTTCATCTCACTGCCCTCTTAACCAAATGCTATTTCTTCTTCAATGTCTAGATTAGTTCTACCTCTTCCATGAAGCCTTGTCTCCACACCAGACCACATGAGTGGTATCACACTTCTGGGAATTCTTACCACCTAATGTCAATACCACTTATTTGGCACTTACTATATAACTATAACATCTTCTGATACAACTTTAGGTTTTCAAGGTTTTCAGTAGTCCTAAAGATCATCCTATTCACTCTTGACTTATAATAGTTTTCACCCTTAACTAGATATTAAGTACATTGAGAGGGTACCACCAACTATTATGGAAAAACACTAATTTTTGTATTAAAATATTTTATTTTATTGTGTGCAAACAAATTTAAAAATATAGGCTGATCTGAAGCTTGGAGTACAAATTGGAAAAAGAAAACCTGGCTAGAAGCCTGCTCCAGTAAAGAAAATCCTCATACTAAAAGGAGTGGGGAGAGATTCTGTCACATTTAGTAAAAACCCATTAGTGTCAAATATCCTTTTCCTGCACTTATATCCCGAGCCTCCATCTCTGTCTTCTGCTCAAGGACATCACTTCAACAATTATCTTCTCTCTTCTTTCTGCATCATCTCTTTTCTCTCTCTACCGAATCATTCCCATTAATATAAAACAGGCTGCAATATTTTTTGTCTCTGGGGAAAAAAAGAAACACACACACACACAAAAAAAAAAAAAAAAAAAAAAACCAACCTCCCTTGACCCATCTCATTGCTATCTCACTTCTCTGTTCCCTTGAAATGGCAAGATGCCTTACATGAGTCATCTCCTATCTCTCCGTTGGCTTTTCCATTTTCTCTTGCACCCACTCTGATTTAGCTTCCCCTGCACACACACTCATCAAGGCTGTTAGCTCCACATGGCTCAACCTGAAGATCAGCTCTAATTAGTCTTTTTAATTGTCTCATCAATGGGGTGATAACATCAGTTCAATCCTCTGAGAAACAGATGCCAAGACACATTCCATGCACTTGAAGTGTTATTAATATGTTCTAGCAAAAATACTACATCTGCCATAGCAACTGTAATTGGGGTCATTATTTGGTTTAACACGTGGTACTCTAAAGTCATTCTCTAGGATCTATCCAGTTTCTGCAGGAGCAATGAATTAAATGGAGATCTGGTAGAAACCAATAACCATGCAACCTTTAGATCTTTAATGGTGGTGCTAATCATTGTCATCCCCCTGGAATTCTACAATGTTTTTGATTTACAGTTTTGACTGAGGGAAGGGAAGGAGAAGGGAGGCAGTTTCAGAGGTTTCCATTTGGCCTTCTACACTGTGGTATCTTTTACTCCACAGGCCAAAGACCCAATAAGGGAGTTACTCCAACCACAAAGTATGTTGATCCCAATTACATATTTAAAGTGTGGGAAAATGACCACTGGGTGGGGCTGTGGACCCAGTGGACACATTATAGGTTAGACTTTAGTGAGGATACAATTTAATACCTGGCCCCATAAACCCTACTCTAACAGAGAGGGTGTGGTAGTGCTTCAGGTCTCTGGATACCAATGTCAACTCAGACACTGTGTCCAATTGTCTGGGAATTCCCCCTTCCTTCAGCATACAGTCACCAGAGTAAATGGCCATAATTCCCTGTGAAGTAATCATTACCGAATACACATGCAGTGATCCTGCAGGGTCCTTCCACCTAGGAACTGTCCAGTTCTTCAGTCAATGAGTTGCAGATCTGAACATGGGCTCAGATCTGGGAACTGAGCAAGGATGGTGATTTTCATCAGAGAGACCCCATCAGCCCCCTGCTCCTCCATTTTTGCCTTTGTGTTAATTTTAGGTGTCAGCTTGATTGGATTAAAAGATATCCAGTTAGCTGGTAAACCTTTATTTCTAGATATGTCTGAGAGGGTATTTCTAAAAGAGATTGGCATTTGAATAAGTGGACTAAGTAGAGAAGATCCACCCTCACCCAATGTGGGCAGGCATCGTCCAGTCAGCTGGGTGTTGGGATATAACAAACAGGCAGAGGAAAGGCAAATTTGCCCTCTCCCTCTTCTGGAGCTGGGACACCCATCTTCTCCTGCCCTTGGGCATTAGAACTCCAGGGTTTTTGACCTTCAGACTCCAAAACTTGCACTGGTTGCCCCCCAGGTTCTCAGGCTTTCAGACTTGGACTAAGCCAAGCTACTGGCTTCCTTGGTTCTCCCACTTGGAGATGACATGTCATGGGACTTCCTAGCCTCCATAGTAGCATGAACTCATTCCCCTAATAAATCCCCTCTCATCCATCTATCAATCAATCTGTCTATCTATCTATCATCTATCTCTATATTCTATTGGTTCTGTTTCTCTGGAGAACTCTGACTAATATAGCCTTCTACTGACTACAGATGTTAAGGACTGGCTGCCCATCTGTTTTGTCCAAGGGACAACATGCCTTATTAACTATCTCCATAACTCTCTACAGTCAAGCCCTTTGGCCACCTCTCCATCATTATTGTGATACAGGTCCGTGGTTTCTGGAAGGCAAGTGTAGTCATCTGGCCTCTCTGATTTCAGGCTTGTATCATGCCCATGAATGTTAACAAGCCCAGCTCTGGGACAGCCTCTCCTGCCAACAGCTGTGGCCAGCAGTGGAGGTCATCACCGAGCTTCTTAGTGATGCTTAGTGAGGTCCCTTTTGTCAGCACATTTCTGATGACCTTGGTAAATGCTGTGTCCTCTGGGGGTCTTCTGACCTCATGTGATATGTCCATGCCAGCATTCCTGCTTCCCTCATCCTCTTTATTCCTTCCTTTACCTTCTAACAGGGAAATTCAGCATGGGTGTTCATTTTCTCCTGGCTTCTGAGACCACCGTAGCCACAAGTTTGCCTCATCTCCATGGGTCTTTTCCAGGAAATTAAATCTCATGTCCCAGCAGAGTCTCACCGGGTGAATGAATTCTTGCTTATCCAGTCTTATCTTCCCATCCTCTTGATCAAGCATCTTCAGGATGTAATTCGAGCATAACTCCCCTGGCTCCTAGCAATACATGTTAGCTAACTCTCAGAGCTCATTTGGGATGTAATCTCTTTCATATTTATTAGACCCAGCGTATCCCCACTCAACTTATGTTGGGGGTTATCCAGCATAGTTATCGACCTGGCAGTCAGGAGAGGAGGTGAGTGCAGCTCCTAAGGGGGTACCTATTGCTTGGTTGGGAAGAGGCCTATGCTATATCTTCCTCTACAGAGAAAGTGCTAGCTCTTACCTTGGAGGGGTGGGCTACTTCTACAAGCTCTGAGGCTCTACTGAGCCAAAATATTTGAAACATCCATCCAAGTACCCCCATCTTATGTTTCATGGTCCCTGGTTTTCTCAACAGACCTACCTTGACTGAGCATTTAAACATCTTGAGCTCTACAACATTGCTGAGTTTGCTCCTCAGCAGTACATATATATTTTTGTTTATTTTATCTCCTCCTCCAACAAGAATGCTAGAATGTAGCCTCCATCATGGCAGAGACTTTGCTTTGTTTGTTGCTCTATTCTTAGTACCTATAACAATACTTGCTGCATAGCGGGCACTCAATAAATATTTATCGAATGAGCAAATGAATGAATGTGTAGATCTACAAGGGAACATTAAACTATAGTATACCCATCCTAAGGAATTTTATGCAGCCATTAGAAACATTTACAAAGAATTTTCAATGATAAGAGGGAAAGCTTATGCAATAGTGTTAAGTGAAAAAGACTTGGAGAGGTACAACTACACCTATCCCATCCATGAAAATAAGCTCAAATTGAAAAAAAAGACACTGGAAGAAAACATCGTAAAATATTTACAATAGCATAAATAGCATTTGGATAGCATATTTTGGCCCCTTAATTCTTCTGATTGTATGTAAAGAAGCCTAAAATGACTGGGATAAGTCATCTGATTCAGGTTCCCTGTAGCCCTGACCAACTGCAAAAAGGAATGTTGGACACACTGCCTTTTACCAAGGAAAGGGTGTCATAGAGAAGTCAGAGGCATCTATATAACACTTATCCTAAATTCATAGAGGCCATTCTATGGATATAAGGTGGATTTGAGGGAGAAACTGAGAATAATAAAATAAATGTTTGCCTCCTTTAGCATATGTTCGCCATCATTTGAAGGGCTTCCAGAAGTGCAGGACTCCCCTACTTCTGATGTGAACCTCAAAGCCCTGCCCTGACTTCTATAATCTGTCTGTCTAGAGATGACTGAGGATTGAAAGAATATTCATGGGTCCCCCTTGTCATTAGACCAATTTTCTGGCATCCCCAGTATGAGCCACAAGCTAAGACTTGTTCTAAAATATGCTGGGAGAAGATGATAAGAAAATCAACCCATCAGTCCATTAAACAAGAATATCTACTTTGACATAGAAAATATACAAAGGGGCAAAAGACACCACCCTATCTTCAAAAAGCTTGCAATTTATTTAAGTGGGCAAAACATGGAAATAGAATGGAAATATATGTGGTTACTGCCAAATGAGATGTAAAGACAGTAAGGGCAGCAGCAATTCTGAGAAGAGAAAGGTGAGAGGGCTAGGGCAGTCCTTCCAAAAAGTTGGAATATAAGCTGGTCCTAAAGGTTGAGTGGAATTTGGATAAGCAGAGAAGAATAGGCCAGGAAATTCCAATAGGAGAAGGAAAGCCAATGTGGATAAGCAATATAGAGCGTGTCTGGGCCCAGAAACAGGCTCTTTTCTCAAAGGCTTTTTGAGTAAAGCATTTTAATCAGAATTATATCAACATATCGATTTTATCTAGTTAAATTTTTGTTCAGTTGGCAGTGTTAAAACATAAACAATATAGTATTTGCTTCCAATACTACATTGTATTTTCAAAGATTTTTCTTATGGCTTCTTTTCCTTGAACAACTTTAAATAAAGGTTAGATTTATTAATCAGCTTTTTCACCTAAACTTTCACCAGTCATAGCTTCTGGCTTTTTGAGCCACTATTTCTCCCAAAAATGATATTCCCAAGTCACATTTTGCTTATAAAAAATTTATCAGTAAGATTTTATTCTTTTGTCAATTTTTAGTGAATAACATATTTTAACAAGTGCCATTTTTAGCTGTTGCCAATTTTTTTCCTCTTGGTTACAAGCTCTAATCTTTCCAGAACTAACTTCCAATTGCAGAATTACAATTATAGAACTAACCAACCAATTAAACTTTATCAATTATTTTTTCTATAACACATTTTACATGTGAGATTTTTGGCCACTATTTTATTTTGCACTAAATATTTCTACCAGTATTATTCATTATGAACTACAAAAATACTGCTAATTTGCACTATTACTTACCCAAAACATGAGAATTTTATAGGCTGTTGCCCTCAGATATCCTATGAATTTTCCTTTGTCCAAATTGTAACGCAAATGTATTATACTGCAAATCTAATTCTTCTATACACTTCTGATTACTTTTTGTATCTTCCAAAGTAAAGACCCATGACACTGAAAAAAATTAAAAAAAAAAAAAAAGATCCATGGCACTGGTAGAATAAAAACGTGGTTGCAAGCAACAGAAACTAACTCTGGCTGATTTAAAAGAAAATTATTTATTAATAGGATGTGGAGGGAGGGGCTTCAGAGAAAACGGCAGAACCTGTCCTATCTGGCTGCCCCCAGGCCAGAAGCACCAGGCTCCTGACTCTCCTGGCCCTGGACTCTACTACCTGTCACCTCCAGCATCACTGTGTGCTCTGTACCAGGAGCCAGACTAACTGCAGTTGGCATCATCACCAGAGAAGAGTCGCCCTGGTCCCTGATTCTTTGCATCCCTAGCTCTTCATTAGGAGAGGGGGAGGAGAGGTGGATGGGTGGGTCTGAGTGGTGAAAGTAGTGAGGGCTGGGGTCACATGCCTGCCTTCTTGCTGCAAGAGACGCTGGGGGAGCGAATGAAACACAGCTCCCACCCAGACGATAAAGGTGAGGGGATTCTCCAACACAGGAAGGGGCTTAATATCTTGGACTAGCAAAAAGAATGACAAATGCCCATTAGAAGTTCAGAAGATCAGAGAAAAATATCCTGTCTTATTCAGCAAAATATCAGATGTGGCAGAATGACCACAAATCCTAGACCTTAACTTGGGGGCTGTTCACCATAGAACTAATGCATTCTCATCTCTGCGTTCCTTACCATTCAGCCAATCATCTGTGCAGGTTCTCAGGTAGTAGGCAAGTTAAAAGATTAACTTAACTATACCAGCTGGACGTGGATACATGACCTTCTTACACAGTAGTTTTTAGCAAATGTTGAAATCAAAATGTTCTCTCTGTCTAGCGAACTTCCTGTATAGTACAACTTAGTAACACAGAATGGTTACATTAGTGTTGCTGTTAGAGCAGTTGAGGCTTTAGGCTATAAATGGGTAACTTCAAAAAAAGAATCACTGGTTTTTAAGTTAGAGTGCTTCTCTGAAGAATTTTTTTAATAGCTCTCATTTAGTTATTTATTGTTTTATATGGTTGCTAAAAATCACATTGCTTGAGTTAACATTGTATAATCATTTATATTTAATTTTAAGGATAATTTGATAAAAAATGTATTCTTAAGTATTTTATATATAAAATAGATATGACAAATAAAAACAACCTTTGTATGAGTTAGTTTCCATAACAGCACACAAGTCAGCGATTTTTATACAACCTAAAGACCGCAGAATGCTAACCTTGTAGTCCTATTTTCAATATGACTGAAGCTGTTGTTCTAAGCCTCCAAAATACAAAATATCTTAATGGGTGAAAACCTACCTAACAGGTACAATGCACACTATCTGAGTCATGGGCACACTTATAGCCCTGACTCAAGCATGACAAAAGTGACCCATGTAACCAAAAACATTTGTACCCCCATAATATTTTGAAATAAAAGAGAATCACAAAAATATATATTTTACAGCAGTGATTAAAGATAATATTTTACTGTAGTAATAGCTTTCCAAGTGTTTTCTCATGTCACAGGTGCTGGTTTCTTCTGTATTTGTAGAGTTATTTGTCATTTCCTCTTCCCCCTTTGAGATTATCTGTAGTTCTGTTGGCCCCCTAAGCCTACTTCTTATTCTTCTCCTTCAGTTCCCTAAACATACCTATTTCTGTCTCTAACCATCTGGTCAAGATCCTTTTATTACAGCCCAGACTGAAGGGTGGGCAATGGCTTAAAGGACCTGCAGGGAGAGGGAAAGCCGTGTTTCCCTTCCAGACTAATGAGTCTTCCTAAGCTTTCCACATGCTTAGTGGTTCATCTCATAATTCTACTGAAGGTCAGGCAGTTGGTACAGGGATTGTTAAACTGAAACCAAATGGCCCTCAGAACCAAGATTAGAACTCAGGAACTTCGCAGTGTTAATTTTGAATCGCAGACCACCATGACATCTATCATTCTACTAGAGTTTTCTTTCAGTAACTACTTAATCAGAGTGTTTATCTCAACTCTGTATTTCCCAAACAGCGCTATCAATCAGACCCATCTCCACACCCACTGTGAGTGAGACAGGCATAGTTCAGGCCTTCAGGCTTGCCAGGAGGGCAGTAAGCCACTTGTTTTTCTTGGCAGAAATCTTTGTCTGCATGTGGTTCCTTCTCTTCTTTCCTCAGACCACAAGATTCAGATTCCTGGGAGCCTGGAAGACCCTCAGGATTTTCTTCACCTTGGCTGCATTCTGTAGCAAGTACCATATAGTTTAACCCTTCTTGGTTCTTGGTTTCCATTAAAGCAATTGACATAACGTCACCTGAATTCACACAAATCATATTGCCACCTTCACCTGTGAAAAAATATGAAGGTTATTCTAGCATGTATTCATTTTCATTTATTTATAATAATATATAGGTTGTATAAGAATTATAGCAACACCAACTTTACACATTGTTCAGCAAAAATTTATGAGCACTGCTAAGTGCTGGTAGTACAAAGATAAATAAGACACATTCCCTGTTCCTTGAGGCTATTGCAGTCCAGTAGGGAAGCAGACATATTGCTATAGAAGGTGGCATGGACTTTAAAATAACAAGTGGAACAGGTCATGGTCTTTGTGATAGGAATTAAGTGGCCCTGGGATGGCCCTTTTTGTGTAAAATACTCACTTTTTCACCTTTCTGCAGCAACTGAAATGTCTACTGTTAAAGATTTAATTGTTAGATTTAGTAATTTAATCACTTACTAAGATAATATTTATTCAATGTCTACTACCTGCCAGGCTGTGTTCTAGGTATTTATGATACAGCAATGAAATGAAATAAAGTTTCTGTGCTTAGCCCTGATGTACATCCAAATTTAGTTTATTTGAAATGAACTTAAATTGCAATATGGGGAAAATGAAATCATTTCAAAGGACCAAGGGAAGCACCATTGTACCTATTTTTTCCCAATGGAATTTTAATAGACCTACCTAGTTTTCAAGTTCCACACCTGAACTACAAAGCTTATTTTATTGTAAGAGCATATGAGCTACATCCCTGCTCTGTATCAAGTGCGCATTCTTTTGCAGACCCCCAAACTGCTGAAGAACAAGATGGCCAAACAGGCTCCTGGGCATTTTGGCCTCATCTCATTTTCCTCTTCATTGTTGAAATATCATTACAGTACAATTCAAACCCCATGAGTAGTTAGAGTTATAAAATAGCTCCCCAACAGAAATAATTTTTTTCAGATGCCAAGTTTGGTTCATGCCTAAGTGCTAAATACCTGTGGAAGGAGTCAACTTTTATGATTATTGACAATGTATACTAAGCCATTGAGAGACTCCTAAGAATAACTTGGTAGATGTAATAATGGCAACAGAAAAGATTAAAAATAATTAGGAAGAAATAAGGTATTCAACTTCAAGTAGTCCAGTGACCCAGATAATTGAGGAAATTAGGATATCCTTAAGAGGCTTAAAGAAATTAGGAGAAAGAAAAGTTTAGAACTTCAATAAAAATTTAAATCTGCAACATAGTCCACCCAGTCGTATCAGCTGCTTCCTTGCCATACCTTTAACCCATTAAATAGCATATTGGAAAACTTCCTACCAAAAGATTATTTTAATTTTTAATTTTTTTTTGCTTTGAGTTGTTTGAAAAGAATCTTATATTAGGCAAATGAATTCATTTTGCAAATTCTCTTGTCATGTGTCAAAGAAAAATCATTAGCTAACTACTTTATTGGTTCATAGTACTTGCAGCAATATTTAGTAACTTGACCCTGGCAAGCCTTCAGCAATTAGTACATCTTCTCATTGCACGAAAAGCTTATGAGAGACCATGGTAGCGGGAAGAGGTTGTTTTGTTTTGTTTGTTTATTTTTGTTTAAAAATTACTTAATAGAAAGCCTATGGGTCAGACCTTAAAGCAGATATCCCGAACAAAAACAGCACACACTCAGCAACCTCTTTAAGAGCAAACATTAAAATAAAGACTTCCAAGTAAGACGGGGTATTTGCAGACGAGACATATGCCGGCTGACTGGCTATGTTTAGAACAGCAGAGGAGCATTTAGATTTGTTTCCTGTAGAACTCTCTGGGACTGATGAGGTGATGTTTACACAAATGTTTGGATGAAGTCACCGGGATATTTTTACTAGATGCCCAGATATGTTACTAATCTTCTCTCTCTATCCCTTTTCCACCCCATTAGGTCAGTAGGACCATAGGATAGGCATGGTATTATTGCTCCCAGTAATCCTAAGCCCCCCTCTTCTATTTCTTAAAAAAGTCCTTCCAATGGCTTTTCTTATCTTCTTATATATCTCCCACAACAACAATGAAGACAGACATCTTATTGCTTTGCTAAATATGCCACCAGTCTGCAAAACAGTAAACTATTATTAAACACATTCTCTTTTATTAAAAACATAATTAAGTTTAGGCTCGCCTTGAAGGGACCGTTCCACTATTTCTATCCTTCGTAAATATGCAAACCCTGCCTTTCTTTCTATTTCTTCCCTGTTCCCTGCCTCTCTTGTTCAATCATAATCTCCATTATCAAATTTTTTTAGTGATTTCTGTATCTCTCTACATTCTTTCCCTTCAATATTTACATTCATTGTAAGCAACAAAATGATGATTTCTCCTTTACTAAAACTATACTGCCCAGAATTGCTTATTTCTGTCTAAATTATCATAGTTTGATTATATTCCCTTGTAGACTCTTCCTGTATGTTATTCTGAATATTTGTATCTGCTTCTCTATTTTTATGAATATTATTTAGAATTCTAATTCCTTCTGCCAATAACTTGGCACCTAAATAAATTTGGTATAAACAGGAAAAAATGGTGTAACTTTTCTAGCAGGCCATAAGCAATAATTTCTTTCTACCTAGCTGTGCAGCACACTATTGAGAACATAATGGGGAGAGTGTGTGGACAGCTTCCTCACCACAGCCATGGCTTTGTGAAGGCTGAGGCCAAAGGCTCTAAAATAGAGCCAAACTCTAGCCCCATCTCAGCAGTATGATCATGGGCAAGTTAGTAAACTTCAGTTTTCTCATCTGTAAAATAGTGTTAATAATAATACCCATTTCATAAGGATGTTGTGAGGATTTAATGAGTTAACCTACATAGCATAGTGAGTGGCACCTAAAAAGTGCTAAAATAAAATTAGCTATGATTGTAATTAAAACCTTTCACAGAAGGATTTTGTTCTGTATATTTAGTGTGAGCATTGTTTGTTACCTATCTCAGCCTTGTAGATGAACTAGGCAATGCAACATGGTATAAAGATTTTCTCAAGGGTCCATGGAGACTTCTGGAAGAACCTAAGGTAAAGCTAAGCTCTTGGGCCTACTATCACCCATTATGACAGCCTCTTTGATTTTTATAAAATGTCTTCAACACATTAGAAGGAACAGATTCCATGAACAAAGAGTTGAATTTTAAAATACAAGTCAGCTGCAAAATCCAGGCATCCCTCTAGAATGCTTTACCTCTCTGTAACATTTGACCACTCCCTTCTTTGTGAACTACTTTCCTTTGGGTTTCCATGACAATACTTTCTTCCTGCTCTCCTCTTCCCTTTCTGGCTTCTCCTCCTCCCATCCACCATCTTTCTTTGTTAGTCCCTCCTATACTGGCTGTTCTCTGGGTCCTATCCACTGTTCACTCTCTTCCTATCCCATACTCTAATTTAAATGACTGCAACTACACCCGTGACTTCAGCCACCTATATTTACAGGATAGACCTCAACTGAACACAAACCCTCTCAACTGTATCCTCAGTTTCCCCACTTAGATAACCCACAGAAAGCTCAAACCATAGCAAAATTGTTCCTGTCTTCAGGGACAGCACTGTTTTTCACTTGGTTTCTCAACTCACTGGGAATCACCATTGTCTCCTCTCTCTTTCTCACCCAGTTAGTCACCAAGTCCTGTCACCCCTACCTCTGTGATAACTCTGGACTCAGTTTCCTTCTATCTACACCTGTTATCATTCATTAATTCAGCTTTTATTAATTGTCATTTCTTACCTTGATTAGTATGACCAATATCCCTCTAATTTCATCATTTGCCATTTCCCATCCTCATGTGTAAATTCCATGCCTTTCTACACCCTGCTCCTTCTATCCTGAAGTACTTTTTTTCTCACCTCCCTGCAGAACCCAGCTTTAAAGTACATCCTCCCTGTGGCCTTTCTTGACTCTCCCTCTGCCACAGTGTGGACTCAGCAATCTTCCTCTGGACTCCTAGAGCACATGGACTCCCTCTCCATAGCAACATAGAGTGCTCGTTCTCCTGGCTGCTGGCAGAATATGTAATATAAAATCACCTGTTCACCAAATCCTTAAAACTAAGCTTATGTATAAGAAAAAAATCTTGAAGAACTGACTAGAGAACCTACAGACCACCAATTCCTCTGGATTGCATAAATTTCATCTCTGATTCCAGCCAGTACATATGCAAACATACATAAATGAACATTTCTATAAATGGTCATATATGCACACAAAATGTCTACAAGTATGTAACCAAATTATTAACTATGACTAGCACTGGGGAATGAGATAGGGAGGAATTAGAAAACGTTTACTTTTTACTCTGCTTAGATAATTTTATATCTTTTATAATAAACATGAATTACTCTTATAATGAAGATTTTTAAAATTTAGGTACAGTTATAAAATAATATAGCAAAAGCAGTTACTGAGACAAATTGCTAGAAAAGTTAGAAGGAAAACATAAAGGAATCAGGAGTCGCTTTTATGGTTGATGCAAAATAACATAAAATTTTAAACCTTTAAAATATAACTAATTGTGCTCAATCTATAAAGTCTACGAAAATTATATTCACAAGGAAATTTGAGTCTTATCAGTCAAGTTTTGCTTTCTAATGATAAAAGCAGTGATTTAATAAGAAAAACAGGCTTTCAATGCCAAGCAAACAAAACCATGTTCTGCTTACCTTTCAGATATCCATACATGCAACTCAACCCAGTTACAGCTATTTGTCTGTCTTAGGAACAAAAGATTTCATTTTACATATTGACAACCCACCCTGGATCATGGTTCTTCTACAGTTTCCGTATGTGAGGTTATAACAAATAAAAACCAGGCCAGGTAGGAGCAGATTCATATGGCTTAAGTGAAACAGTATTATTCAATAGTGAACTGGTGACATCCATCTTTCTTGTGAATAGAGACACAGTCCTACACCAAGAACAACCTTCCAAATCACTATTAAAAGCTTAGTTCACTGTGAAATTTTGCATACAAAATTAAAGAAACTTCCAATTTTCAATGGAAAAAAATATTCTCACTTCTTTTTCTTTAAAACAGACAAATGTAATACATTAAATACAGGTGCTTACCACTATGCCTTGCCCAAAAGTCAATAACTATCTGTTGAAATAGTTTTTTTTTAATTATCAAAATTTAATTCAGAAAAATCTTTCATTAAGTAAATGTTTAGAAAATGAGAAAGGATATGTTTTTCCAAATTCCATGTGATCTTCACATAGGCAAGGCTATGTGTAGAACCCTCCAAAAGGATATGCTTGCTGTAGCAGTTATAACTCCAGAGTGCTCTGCCATTGGCACTCTTAGAGCCAGCCCAGTCCCAAGATGAGAAGGTGGGTGGAGCCAATGTGAGACTATTAACAAGGCTTGTTCTGATGAGGGTTATGATGCATGGCCAAGGCAAGGACGGCTCTTTTCAATCTGTCACTTAGCAGTTTACATTAAAGAAGTTACATGATCAGTTTATGTTCACACCACGATCCAAAGTTACCCAAAATATGTAGTCAGAAGCACTAGACAAGTAGATATTTGTCCTCGGGCTTCTTCTTTTTTCCTGCTGTTAGTCAAGTACATCACTCAAAGTGAAGGTCTCAGATGTAAGGGCGATCTGGCTGTGACATCTGTCACCCCATTGATCACCAGGGTGCATTCAGCTGATCTGTCTGGCTTGGCACGTGTCCCCTTTCTCCCTCACTGTTTCATGTGTGCCCTTCCTGAAGCTGCATACTTGGTTGAAAAAGATGACCTTTCCCAATAAAGGAGGATTGTTCTTTGGTCAAAGGTATACAAGTATCTGTGCTCCCCTGCTAGAATCTCCAAACCAGCTCTCAAGGTGAAGGTCTCACTGTGCACTACACGGTGAGAATAGATGACGTCACACAGCCATCAGCCCTGTTATAGTCAAACACTGCCAATACCTAATTTCTAAGAGATTTTGAGTCAGGGTCCATCTTGACATATTTATTTCCAAGCAAGAATGTCTGCATTTAAATAAACAAAGGGCCTCTCAGACGTTTAATAAAAAGAAGGAGTTCTAGAAGAGCTAAAGAGGAACATTTTAAAAATCATTTTTCTGCAGCAAATTAGGCAACCATATGGTAAATCTGATTTTGGAAATGAATTAGGTGAGTAACGTGTTCTAATTCTGTTTGTTACTATACATTAATCTAAAAAGCTTAGTCTGTTCCATTACAGTACAATCGTTCCAGAAGATTATTGTCTTATTTACCAAAATACTGAACTCATAGAATTAGACTAGATCTTAGCAAGGCCTGGCCTACTGCAATAATCATAGCAAAATTACTTAGCAGTTAGAAGCAAAGAGTTAGATATACACATAGCAACATGGATGGATCTTAAAAATATAGAGCTTCATGAAAAAAGAAAGAAAAATATTCACATGCATTTTGCAGGAAAACATACAAATGAAAAGATACAGATGGGAGACATTAGAATGGTTGCCTGGCAGTGGGGAGGGAGGAAATAGAACAGGAGAGAAATATGAGGATAAAGCACTAAATAAACAAACAAACAAGAGAGAAGCCCTGAACAGACCAATGATGACAGTGTCCCATATCCGAAGAGTCTATAATTAACTCAACTCTGTACTTGAGGTCCAAACTGGTGTGAGGAGGGGAGAAGGAGGACAACAGACCTCATGAAAATATCATCCAACATGTTAATTCTCCTCCTTACTACCTTATCTTATAAATCCAGGGACCATAGCACTATCCTCAGTTTTTTTATTTAGTGTACAATACAAAATAATTTTCAAAGAAGAATACAATAAATGATCATGATGATTATTAGTAATCATAAGAATCATATTATTCTCCTTACCTATTTTAAAATGTCTTACGTGTATATTCTATTTTAACACTGTTCAGTTCACAGTGGAAAGAACACTAGAAAATTCTGAAGAATCAAACTTACCTTCAAAGCCTTCATTTATGACTCCACTGGTGCTTGCTTCATCTCTGCACTGAGAAACACTATTTAAGGAAAAGTTTCTGAATAACTGAAGCTGGTCTTGAATTCTAAGGAAAGTAGGCCTTTGGTCGGGTTCTTGAGCCCAGCAGTGGATCATTAAATTCCACCTGGATAAAGATGAGAACATAGACGGTGACTGGATGTTATTACTGATAACCTAGCTAAGGTCATTTCAGAAATGAAAGAATTTGAGTAATTACCAGATTTCCACAATTATTAATGGATTTATATAAATGAATCATAACAAAGGCTTTTGTTTCTTATTTAAGAGTGGCTGGCAATATTACTATCTTTATTAGATAACATCTTTCTTTTGAAAAACTGGTCTTAGTTCAAAGGTTATTAATCCAAATAAACAGATGGATAAATAGATGGTTGGAAAATGTCTACTCAACACATAAGGAAACTAACAGCCATAGAAATTATTGAAGAAGCTGAGATGTAAAAGATTTACCCCAGTCCACAGAGATATCTAGTGGCAGAACCAGAGGTAGAAACCATACTTGATGCCGAACTCTGTGTGCTCTTTATTACACAGTCAGGTTAATTATGAGACTTAGTTCCCCAGACATTCATAGCTGGTTGATAAACATTATCTTTTCCTTAATGGTTGTCTAAGAAACATCTATGCGGCGCTCTTAGCTAGTGTTCACTCATTCACTCAGCAAAGATTTTGGACACTTACTTTATACCAGCAGTGTATTAGGAGCTAAGAATGTGGCCATGTGGCTCCTGTCCTCATAAGTGATATGTAAATGGAAGAGGGTAACAAAATTTATCACACCACAACACATGTGAGCAAAAATGGCAACTCTTTTATATTTTCTATACTAATTAGGTATTTTTCAGAGTCCCCACCTAGCAGAAGAAACTTTATTTAGTACAATGCAGTTTATAACCAACCTAGTCCAATCCACTATTTTAAATAATCTTTTTAAGTAATATCCAGTCTTTTCTGGCTAATAACTCACTCTCTCTTATTTTCAGTCCATCCCCACCCTCTCTGACCTCCTTTCCAAGATAGCGTGAGGTTATACATCGGGTAAGAGGCTTGTGTGACTTTTACTGGCCAATCTGGAATTCAGTAAGGAGTGACCGGTCCGGTCCATCCTGCAGGCATCAGCTAGTATCAGCAGTCCATGAATTCTTTTCCTATTCTCTTGGCCCTTCCCCACTGAACTGGTCCTCCGCTGTCAGTCTCTAGCTGGAGAATTCTGTGAGACTCTATTGTGCCGTATATGCACTGACAAGATGCAGGGAATCCATTTTTGTTTCTGTTGTATGCCCACATGGTGCTTCTTGGCAGAATCTCTAGCTTTCAGCAAAATGTTCACACTCTGTGGGAAACAAAGGAAGTCTGGAAGCATAATCTATACCTTCTCTGTCTGGACATGCCACTCTCCCTTCTTAATGATGCTGGGTCTCTCCTTGTCAAACCAGGGGTCTCTGCTCAAGGATCTCCTTGCCATCCTCCTAAATAGGGAGGGGGTGGGCAATCACTCCATGCCCTTGGTGTTGCCTGCCTAATCTAATTGAACTCTGCAGAGGAAGTTTCAGGACCCAGATATCCAATATTTCACTCTCCTACCTTTATCTGTCAAATTCTCTTCTTTCTGATTCTCGAGAATCAGAAAAGCATTTCCCCAGGCAGGGCTCAGAAGGAATAAGGATTTTACTCACTTCCTCTTTTTTATTAGACTATCCTTATATAAAATTGTGTGTCTTTATACATACAATTGACACTTGGTACTTAATACACTAACAAGGAGCTAAAAGACACTAGATAGCCCCCTTTCTCCTTCAAATATAATTTTCAAGTCTACTGACTCACCAAAAATGTCAAGTACCCACTCCCTTTTTTGAGAGAGAACTGATAAAGAAACGTAGGTTGGGAGGTATTTAAAATGTTAGTACTACTACCTCAACAGAGAAATATGCAATTACAAATGATGACAAGTTCTTTACAAAGTACTAATGAAAACAAATGTGAGTTCTAATAGACACAAACATTTTTGGGAAGTTGCTCACAGAAGGCCTGTTTGCAGAGATGACATTAAGAACTTTGTAGGAAAATAAGATGCTAGTCATGGGAATAGGGTGTGGATGGAAGTCAGGGAACACACTACAAGAGGGGAAAGCATGTGTAAAGTCCTAAATTTGGAAAGAGGTTGGCACATTTTAGAATCTGAAAGAAAGCCAGCGTCACTGAAGTGCAGTCAATGAGTGGAGAGCACAAGATGAGATCAGAGGAGGAAGGCGAGACCACGCAGGTCTCATAGGCCAGGCACAGTGCCAGATTTTATGACACCACGGTGGGAAGCCTTTGAAGGTTTTAAGGCCGGCATGATCTCTATATTTTTAAAGGATTACTCCAGCTGATATGTGGACAATGGGTTATAGAGGGGCAAGTTGGAAGCTATTAAAGAAGACTAGGTAAGAGATAATGGT
Organism: Varecia variegata; assembly: GCA_028533085.1. NCBI lineage: Eukaryota > Metazoa > Chordata > Mammalia > Primates > Lemuridae > Varecia > Varecia variegata. The sequence continues at coordinate 36,648,076 of CM052441.1, read as the reverse complement.
GGTTTGGACTAAGGTGACATCAATGGAGCTAGAGCAAGATGATATTCAATCACTAGGTGTCAATGGCCCAGAAATCATTGTATGTGTTGTATTTAAAATAGATAGTGTCTATTTTAGGAATTATAATGCAATCTCTATTCCATTATAACATGGCATGCAAACTCCACGTCCATTTATTTCATTTCTTGACAAGCACCCCAGGTCAGAGTTAGTACTCAATATCTGAATATTATGGGGAAACCTAATATTGGACTGTTTTCAATGTATTGATCTGATGACTTTTCATCTATTTTACATATATAATTTACATTTTGGATATAGAGTACCAAACTTGGCTCTTTTTTAAAAAATTAGAATAATAGCTGAGAAATAACCAAAAGCCAACAATCTTTTACATATTTCATTATAACCTGTGCCATTTAGAAACAGGGATGGTACAAAGATCCCAATGAAGGATCATTACACTTTGAAATAAGATATTATAACTGATATCAGATCATGGAATTTAAACCAATAAAGTAGAATCTTAATGACTAATCTAAGGGTTGTCCTCAGAGTTGAGAAGGGAAAGTAAACTACTATAATTCTCCACAGGAAGAATTTCCTTTCTGAAAATAAGGTGGTGATTCAGAAATATTGCCAAGGCATAGATATAATAAAATCTCTCAAGGTTTATCATATTTCAATTATGTCATTTTTACAGTTGTCCCCTCTTATTCACGGTTTTGCTTTCCACGGTTTCAGTCACCCGTGGTCAACAGCAGTCTGAAAATATGAAATGGAAAATTCCAGAAATAAACAATTTCATAAACAAGTTTTAAATTGAATGCTGTTCTGATTAAATCTCATGCCATCCCTCTCCGTCCTGCCTGGGGCATAAATTATCCCTTTGCCCAGCGTATGCACATTGCATACATTACATTACTTGTTTGTTAGTCACTTACTAGCCATCTCAGTTATATGATTGAAAAAACACAGTATAGATAGGGTTTGGTGCTACCCACAGTTTCAGGCATCTATTGGAGGTCTTGGAATGTATCCCCCGTGAATATGGGCAGACTACTGGACTTTATTTATTTATTTATAATCTGCTTCATTCTATAAAGGATTTAAGATACTTAATGGAGATTTTTTAGAAAAAGATAAAGAAAGAAAAAGGAAGAAGAAAAGAAGAAGAAGGAAGAGGATGCAGAGGAGGTAGAGGGAGAGCAGAGAAGCCATCCTTACAGCTGCCACTTAGCCACCTGTCCCTCACCCACTCACTCTACCCTCCAAAAGTTCAGTCTCTTGTTTAATCTATGTAATTCACTTAAGCATATGTCTCTAACTTTTTTCATCTATGGAGGCTTTAATTTACATTGAATCTAATCATTGCTCTTTATTTAACTTTCTCATGACGAATGCATATGACCTGTTAGTATATAAAATCTTTCTGTTCCACCATCCAGGGACAAATGAAGACTAAGAAAAGAGAAGTTACATAAAGCAATAGTTACCTAAAAATAAAGAATGTAATATGTGTTCTCAGCAATAAACTGGCAATGGAATAAAATGAAGAGGCTTTTAAAAATTTAATAATCCTAAAAAATGATTCCTTATATCTTTCAAGTAAATTAACAACAACTATAGCTTTGGCATAGGGAGTCTTCCCTTACAAATATTCACTTGTCACCATTACATATCATGTATGCTATATGCATGCTAAGTGATGTTCACAATCAAACATATCACTCTAAATAAACTTGCAGGTCTTTCAAGTTTGTTAACATTTACCTGGGCTGGTTGTTCTAATTCTAGAAAAATACTCATTCATTATTATACTTATATTTTATTTGGCTAAATGATTTAGGTTTCAATTTCTCTACTCACCATGAGAACCGTTTACTCCTCTTTGCTGCAATTTTTTTTTTCAAAATAGCATGAGACTCATTAGTTATGTTCAGTATCAGTGTCTATGAGTAATGAAGTCTTTGAATTCACAAAGCAATTGAAGCTCAACAGATGAAAACTCCATAGTACCTTTCAGTATCAAGTTTCTATAGGTATTTAAACAAAGCACATAAAATATGATTTCAAGAATTCTCTTACTCCTTGTATCCAATCCTAGAGAGACCCAATTAACATCTAGGTGTACAGATTTTTAAGGGGTAAAAACAGGATGGTGAACCTCCATGTTCTTTCATTGTTGCCTCCTACATCTGAGGGACTCTCCAGTAATTCCAGTTGCCACTGTGCTATGTCTATCACAGAAACCCAAAGAGCTCTCACTTGAAGTAGATTGCCCTTTGATCCCATTTCTTCTCAGGAATGGTGTGGTTGTTGTGCAAACTAAAAGGTGAAGAGATGGCCGGGCTTTCCAGTGTACATCCCAGGCTGTGGAGAGAAGGGCAGGAATGCTCTGAACCCAGCATTCCATTAATAGCTGAGCGAGCGCAGCAGAGCCATGCATGGGCTCACCTGACCCACAGTGCATCCAGGTGCTGAGTATTTAAGCAGTGAATAGAAGGTGCAGCACAGCTCAGCACAGACTTTCAACCCTCTAAGCTGGGCCTGTGATCTCAGAAAACTGCTTCAAATGAACATCAGTTCTCTCTGTATTCTAAGGAGAGTAGTTAATCTTTATCATGACAACTTAAGGCCATGGCCAGATTGAATGGCACCGCTGAGAGCTCCACTTCCTAGCCCAGCTTGTTTTCCCACTTGGCCATGGATCTTTAACCCTTTCTGAGGCTCCAAGAGTCATGCAGCTCTTGGAGGGCTTGGAACATTTTTTGCGTTGTATTAATAATGTTCAGATGAACTTCAAAACCACCAATGGAAAATTTTGGTCCCAAGGAAACTGTATTTTTATAAAGATTAAAGCAATCCAACTGATACATTAGTTAACGTAAAACTATATAGAATATTATCTTTTTCCACTCATAATCACAAATACTTTTCTAGCAGTTTTCTAGCACTCCTTCTCCCTCCTCCTTATACTTGCATTTTTGGATACCTTTAGATAGAGCAAAGTTCAACAGACCTACATTTTCCCGCTCCACAATTCAGCAATTTGTTATTTAGCTCCTCTCCCCAAACAAAATAATTAAACACATCAGTCAAAACGTAAAATTCAATGATTGATTCCTAAGGTGCCTATCCACAACTACTGCATGATTATGATGAGACACATCAGCCCTTGGGGCAGAAGTGCTGGGGGGAATATGCCAGATAAAATTCTAACAGCTTACAGGAAACTCTGTACAACTGAAATTCTGGGGAAAATGTGTAAGTATTTAACAGATGTGTAAGAGATGCAAAGCAGTGATTAGTTTGTATCTATTTACTTAAAATTTATTTCAGTATGCTTAGTTTTTTTCCCTCAAGCTCTACATCGAAAGTTTTCAGATATTGTATAATTTCTTATCCTTAATTTACAGAATTCTTTCCCATTCCCTCCCCAAAAAAGGATCATGAATTATTTTTTTAGGCATTATTACCAAACTTGGTCAGATGTGTTATCTATCTGATCTCCCTGTAAACATCTCAGAGGCTATAAAAGCTAAATCAGAAACAAGCAGTGATTCAAACCTTCTTCTAGCTGGAAGATTTAAATAATACAAAAACATTCACCAGTAGAACATCCAACCAAGGTGCCCAGCTCTTAATCATCTTTTGGCTCCAGTCTGAATAATCCTCTAAATAACACAGCATAGTCAAGGCAGTACAGCCGTGGGGTGCATCCGCATACTGCTAATTCCTTTTGCACTTGTCTGTACCACACAGTTTAGCACTTTATTACATGCTGGCTTGTCATCCAACTGCTCCATGTGCGTGTCTTTTCATTCAAAATACATTCTGAGATGCTGAAGAGGTGTAGCCCTGGTTTAAACACCTCTGTAAGCCACACAATCCTTAACATGGTACTGTGCACATAACAGAGTTTATACTGGTGGGTTATTTGTACTTTTAGAAACTTCTTGGGTAAAATGCCTCCTGGAAAAAGTTTCAAGACTTGCTATTCTGCTGAGGTTGTCCACAAGGAGGCAGGTTAGTACTCAACATAATAACTTGGCATTTTTTTTCTTTTATAATTAGACCTAAAATCACTCACTCTTCTGAGGATCGCTATTAGAATTGAATAGTGGCCAAGATCAATTTGATAGAGTCACTAATACTTAATTACGTTGTGTTAAGTTCATAAACAGATTACAACCTGTATAATTTTTAGTAATATTATTTCCCACCAATCAATATCAGCTATAGCAACAGAGGCAATCCAACTTTAAAAGACAGAACAAAGTTCAACAGACCTACATTTTCCTACTCCAATATATTCCTATCTAGTAGAATCTTTTAGTATGCAGATTAAGATACTAGTCAAATCATATCTCCCAAAATAAAATGAATATATATGTGTATACACAGAGAGAGAGAAAGTTTTATTTATTTATTGGAATTCACTTAACCAGAAGTATAAATATATTTTACTCTCTAAAATTTTGTTTCTGAGTAAAATATCATGTGTATATACAAATAAAAAGGAACCATGATGTATTAGTAAATTAAGTGCCATAATCAATTTACATTTTATGTGGGATATATGAACAAACCATACCAATGAGGCCTAAGATTGCATGTTTATATGTTTTTGTTTTGGGGGTGCTTATGTTAATATAATTAACTTACAGATCATCAGGACAATTTCTTGGTGGTTCCAGTCTCCCTCCTGTTTGCACATAGTTTAAAACATCAAGGTTGGAATGAGCTGGATAAGGCTGATGACCAAGAGTTAAAATCTCCCAAATCAGAATTCCAAAAGACCTAAGGACATTAAAGGGTTTGCCTTAATTATACTTATTACAAACATAGGTCTATAGTAGTTTCTCCAACATCATTTTTCCTGGGGTCTACTTTGTATTTGGCATAAGGCCCCATAAAAGGAGATTTAAAAGCAAGTTGACCTTAAGAAAAAGTAGAAAAAGCATTGCATGTGAGCAACATTTCAAAAGTGATAGGGAGGCTTCGGGGGCACACATGCACACACACAGAGAGACACAGACACACATACTCAGACACACGCAGGGGCATATGTGCACTCACACATACACATATGTACACACATGTACACACATGCATGCATGCACATATGCTCTCTCTGTTTCTCCCCCTGGCTGAAACCCTACTGCAGGCTTCCATTACCTAAGGCTTTCAGAGCATCAATATGCAGACACACTTAGGAGTGAGCAAGAGAGCATTTCACCATTTCCCCCCATAGTTTGAAAGGGATAGAGTGCTAGTAAACATGGAGAGGGAAGGCATGAGCAGAAACTAGCAGCACTGAGGACCAATTTTATCTCATCTCCAATTTTGCCTAGGGCAAGCCCAGCTTATAAGTCATTGAACAAATCTTTATATTTTGAGCAGTTCTAATGAAAATTTGGGGGTCAACAAGCAAAAATGAGGGGTCTTATTCAAATAATAAGGAGATGTCTAAACCTCCCTAAGGTCCTATTCTTTTTGCAAGCCATGATTTAAAGTTTATCTATAAATTAAGAACCAAACATCCCAAAATAGTAGGCAATTGGGCATATACTTGGACATTAATTCATAAGTACCAATTCCTATTAGTTATATGCTTTTACATCTTTGGAGTGTAACAAAATACTTGAAAGTAAATGTATCTATTTCATAAACATTAGTAACAGAAAGGATCAAAACTGATTGGGGGGGGATGTGAACTGCTGCGATCAAGAATCATCCCTCCTTGACCACCAATTTTCACTTTAACTTGAGGCAAATCACTTAACCTCTCCAGTCTTCTGATTTCTCACATAAAAAAGCTAGACTAGATGTCCTGTTAAGATCCCTTCTGGCTCTGACGTTTGATGGTTCTGCCCACGTTTCCCTGTGTCCCGTTAAGCTCACCACACATCAGACTGAGTAGTGAAGATTCCATCCATCAAACTTTCTGGAGCCATCCACCGAACAGGGAGCAGGCCTTCCCCTCTCTTTCTATAGTAGTCATTTTTGTAGATGTCCCTGGCGAGTCCAAAGTCCCCGATCTTCACTATCCGTGAAGGACTGGTATAATCTTTCACAGAGACAAGGCAATTCCGAGCTGCCAGATCCCTATGGCAGAAGCTATATTTAATAATAATGACAATAATAATAATAAAGTTCCAGAGATCAAAGAAGGAACACTAGTAGGTCTTAGAGAAGAGAAACTTTTTTACAGAAATTATTGCTATTTTGAAGGAATCAAAATGTTTAATTATCTTGTGTGTTTTACCCAAACTACAGGTGATTATTGTGCTAATATCCATAATAACCCTGAATCCAGAATATCATCATACCTGTGAATGAAGTGCATCTGCTCCAAGTAGACACAGCCTTTTGAAATATCTACACACAGGTCTACAAGATCAACCAAGGTGAGTAAAGGACCACGAAACTGTAAGAAATGAAGGAAGAATTACAGGCACTCTTCTAGTTTGCACAAAATATACATATATGTGCAAATATATGTGGATACATATATATTCATATATGTATGTGATGTTTTAGAAAAATTTTTAGTTATGGTTACAAGAATTCAAAGAGGAAATAACTAAATTTATATACGTTCTATTCCAATATACCCAATATACATAAATAAATGACAGATGATGTTTAGTAAGCAGAGACAATATGAGATCTTTATTGGAAAGATCTCTGAGTGTGAGGTCAGACAGACCAAGATGTGAAACCTAGTTCTGCTACTTACTAGTTATGTGAACTTGCTCAAGTTGCTTAACTCATAAGCAACTTTCTTACGTGTAAGATGGGCAATAATACTGACCTTGCAAGATTCAAGGTAAGATACGTAATGTGGCAGGTATATAATAAGCACTTAATGAACAGCAGCTGCCCTTATCAGGCGGAATAATGATCATTTAATCAGTGCTAGCTAGTTTAACTATTGGCCCAATAGCACTCTATCGCGCCAGCCATGACAACGGGCTTGTTTCTCATATAAGCCCCATATAAATTATTTATTAGCAATACTCTATTTTAAGGTCACAGATTGCTCTCATCTAAGAAAGCCAACACAAGTATACACTTGAGCCTATACTGGTTGCAATGATTTCTAGGTTAAAAAAAAAGCCAGTAGAAGTTTTTATTAGTACCACAGGGAAAAAATTTAAAGTTCCTACCCTGAGGATATATTCACACACTGTCTGCTCCTTTCCATTTCCTTAAAATTATCCTGGTTCAGGCCTTTTAAAATCATCCCTAATCTGATGCATTCAAAAAATGCCCATGTCTCCAGTCTCTCATGTTTTCATTAGCTTGTTTTGCTGTGACCCACGTCCTGTACAGCCCACTATAAATTCCTGAGCACAGCCTCCCCCACAGCACCCCCAGGCTGCACAGCCCCTCTCCACGTCCATCTATTTCCTACTGTTTCTCCTCTCACAAGCTGTGCTTCGGTCTCACTGGGCCACTTGCCATTGCTCATAGCTGCTCTGTATTTCTCAGCCTCTCCTGGGACAGACAGGCATATGTACCTCCCCAACGCCACACGATCCCCATGCTCTTAAAGAACATGATTCTGGCAATAAGGCATGTATTTTCACATTAAATACTAAAAACAGACTCAAATGACCAGAAAAAGCCAGAATGTTAGCCCAGGGTTCTAATTTCCCGAATCTAACCTAAAAGAAATATAAGAATTCTTTCCATAGAAATCTTCTAAGGTTTTACCACCAGCCCAAATCGTAGTCTATCGAATTTAAAGAAAATTAATAGAAAAGTATAGGGCATTTGCCAATACCAATCCCAGTATCACGGACTCCACCGCCTACCGTTGTCATCCGGGCTTTACGCAAATAGGTAAGAAGGTCTCCTCCTTCCATTAGTTCCAGGATAATGTACTGGGGTTCATTCAGCAGACAGACTCCAAGCTGCTTCAGAATGTTGGGATGATTAAACTTGCTGAAAAGTCAAAAGACACAGGCTGGATAACAAGGCAGCAACAGGAGTCCTAGCCGAGGGTCTTAAAGGAGTACAGCAATTCTTTACCCATAGTGTCTTTCAAAACCCCTGGCTTATTTTCTCTAATAAATGAAAACTTCCTTTTCCAAGTACTGGTTTGTGTGCTTGCCTTAAGGAGGTAATATGGCAACCCCTAGTGGCCAATGCATATGGATAAAATAAGTTGGTTTTTAGAAGAAATAACATTTGTATTAAGTAGTTCATGTTTTGGAAAAGAAAGTAATTTTGACTAGTAGTCTGCTTGAAAAGATATTTGAAATCATCATGGTTTTGGTCATCACAGGTATGAAATAGTCTCTCCCTTTCAGAGAAACCACTGAGACACACAGGTTTGGCCACACAGTTTTCTCAAGACATCAAACAAGTAAGCCCCAGTTTAATGATCGGAACCTGGAGCTCAGGACCCCATGGACCACCGCCTCAAGTCTTCCCTTTAAGATGTCCTTGAGCACTTTTCATGACCATAAACTGACAAACTTGCAGACAAGTTTACTAAGAAAAGGGATATTTTCACTGACATCCTAAGACTTAAGAAAACTCTCTCTTACTGTATCTATTTGACCCAGTATCACACATTTAGATGAACACAAGCATGTTTAAAGCTGAACAGCTTCAAAATTCACTTGAAAAACATGCTCCTTATTGAAGATAAAAGAAAGGAGGACCTTTTGCCTGAGGACTGGCTACACCTAGGCTCAGAAGACTGGCTTCTATAGACTACTTGCTACTACAGACACATTTCCATTTAAACTTTTCAGCCATGTTTGTTTTAAGCATGATGTGCTATTTCATGTAATTTTGGATGTTGAAAATTGACCACGCAGACTTAAAAACTTCCTACCCATACCAAGAGAAAATTATTTCAGGGCTACCTCATCAGATGTGCCTCCTTTAGGAATTCAATCTTTTCCTGGTCTGTAGAACCCTTCTTCAAAGTCTGTACAACATAAAAACAAGTCAGGAATCAGTATAGCGGACATTTCCATGAGCTCAGTGGGTTAGCGGAGACAATCTTTGTTCTGTTTCATTTTGTTTTGTAATATCTACTCTGAAAGCTGGAAACAGATCGTAGATAAACAGATCACGTGCAGGTGCTCTGTAAAGCTACTCAAATGTTAGTTCCTGTTAGTGCTAGTGTTCAAGTAGGAAAAGCTGCTAGATAAAGACCTAGTAAAATTTATACAGAGTCCCTCCAAAATGTAGAAATGTTAAAACCCACCAAGTTTGGTATTTAAGCCAATTTCTTAATTTTCAAAATTTTCTACTCAATATCTGTTTCCCCCATTTCCTTGCTAATAATACTTTAACTTACTTCTTGAAGGCAAGGTGCCCAGTCCTAAGCAATTGGTCTAAGCTAATCCTGAAAATTGTGTTTTGAAATTCTCCAGCCTCCCTTGCAAAGGAGTGGCCATATGACTCTGTGCTGGTCAATGAAATATAAGAGAAAAACTGCTGAGAAGGGAAGAGAGATTTGTAGAAAACATTTGCTTTCCTGAACACATACATCTAGCACCATCCTTCCCCCTCTCCCTGGCCTGAATGAAGATGTGATGTCTGATTCTCTAGCAGCCATCTAGGGACCATGAGGCAGCAAGCATGTACAAAAGCCAAGAGAATCTCAGAGATAACTGGGCTCTTACCTCCCATACTATACTGCACCAAAGCCAGCAGACTCTTGTTATGAGAGAAAAATAAACACTTGTTTAAAATAGTTGAGGTTGAAGAACTTTTAAATGGCATAATTTGAAAGTGGAGAAAATTTTGCAATCTTTTCTAGTTGTATAGCCCACCCTCAAAACAATAAATCTCTAACAAGCAGTGATCAAGATATTGCTCAATTACATAAAAGATTCATCATCCCTTAACAAAAGAAAGTTTTATAAAAATGAGAGTATGTCCAGTGTTTCCTTAAAGATACACTCAATATACCATGATGAATACTTGTATAGTACAGAAGTTGACAAACTACAGCCTGTGGGTAAATCCAGTCTGTCATCTATTTTTGTAGAGCCTGTGATCTGAAAATAGTTTTTACATTTTTAAATGGTTAAAAAGTCCAGAGAAGAATATTATTTCATGACACATGAAAATTATGTGAATTCAAATTTCAGTGTTCATAAATATTTACTGGTACACAGCCACATCCATTCCTTTACATGTTGTCTGTGACGATACAATGGAAGAGTTGAGTAGTTGGCACAGAGACTGTATGGCCAGCAAGACTAAAGTATTTACTATCTGCCCATTTAAGAAAACATTTGATGACCCCTCATCTAGTACCTTGGGAATATGTTTTACAAACATGTTTTACAGTTCTCTTATAGCATGTTTGAAGGAAAATAACTGTCTGCCAGGTCTTAGCTAATTAGTAGCCTCAGAAGTAATGTAAACCCTGAGGATTTTCTGTTGATTACAGAACCTATGTAGGAAATTTTTTTAAAAAAGTGATTTCTATAGCTATGGATAGGATTTTACATTCTACTAGTCCCCTTTTCAAATAAGAGCATTCCACTTTTGTTATAATTGTATCCATGCAAATCCATGTGGATATGGTGACATAACATGTCAAGGAGTTCAAAGATCCGCATTACCTTGACTGCTACTTTGATTTCCCCACTTCCAACTCCTAAGATGTCTACTGCTGTCCCTTCATACACTTCTCCAAAGGCTCCGCTTCCCAGTAAGAGACGTAGAGTCAGTTTTTCCCGAGGGAAGGCAGGAAGATTTTCAATCTCCTCTTGGGTTGGAAGAGTACTATAAAATAACAATATTTTTGTTCTAACAAAATACATATGGTTTACAAGTTTGTGTTGGTATTCATGTTTGCATTTGGGTAAGAAAGAGAAATCTCATGGCATTGCAGCATTGTGCATTCTATGCAACATAGTGATGTGGAATTTTGTGTTCCTATCACAGTTCTCTATTCTACCATCTTTTACTGACAGAACAAGTCTCTCCATTTCCAGGCTTCTTCCTTTTGATAGAAACATGCATGTGAGTGCATTGCCTCAAGATTTTTATTGTAGCCTTTTCTGTCAAAGTTAGTAGTTATTAACGTCTTCAAACTGCCAATTTTAAAAAGCTATTGCAAATTAGGAATAAATGCATCTGGGCCTATGAGCTTTCCTTTTAACTGTTTCACACACCTGATATCTTATGTACAACAAAATTTATTGTCACCACAAAAATCAACTCTATCACCACTAGATTAACTTTAAGAAAGTCAATCTTCTCACTTGGAATATTGTGAGAAAAAAAAAGCCTCTATATTAAAAATGCTTTGAGTTTTTAATAGAGAACCTTGAATAGTAGATATGCGGAGTATTTTCTCCAAGAAAAGTCACCTCTGAATGGCTGATTTAAGTCACCTTTGTGTCTACTTCAAACCCTTTGTTTTTATATCTTGAATTATAAATCTCTAGAATCAAGACCTATGATATATTATTTGTTTTGCATAGATCATAATGTAGTATCTCATGCAAAGAGACACTTAAATATTTTCCTTAATTATGATGACAACAGAAGTACAAAACTCATTTTTCTTAAAGAGGTTTTGTAGGCAATCACCATGCAACTTCTGAAACAGAGTAAGACTGACTTAATAGCCCATACACAAGGCCCTTGGAATTCCTCTTCTCTCAAACGCTGCTTCCAACTAAACCAACCATGTTACCACTGACTCTCTTGAATATAGTATTTATCTCATTCTTTATTTTTGAACTACATGATAAAGCACTGGAAAATGATATATTTTTCTGTATTTCCCTTACAGCAGCGGTACCCAACCCTTTTGGCAGTAGGGACCATTTTCATGGAAGACAATTTTTCCACAGACTGGGGAGGAGCGGAGGGTTTCGGGATGATTCGAGCACATTACATTTACTGTGCACTTTACTTCTATTCGTATTAGATTGTAATATATAATAAAATAATTATACAACTCACCATAGGTTGGGGACCCCTGCCTTACAGGATAACCCCATAATTTGCCAACCATCCCAAGTCACATTTGAGAGTGGAAGGGGAAGTTATTAATGACTATGCCAGAAATAATGGGACAAACCAGGACTGCCCTGGGCAATGCAAGACACAGGGGCACTGCTGTCACCGCTGCCCACCCTTTGCCTAGGTGCTGCATAGTGATGGCCCAGGCTACATACTGTATCGCATAGCAGGCATTAGCCAGGCCTACTCCAGCTGCCAGACCCTGTAACTCAGCCAACTCTTTGTCTTCGTTTACGAGAACTGCCAGCCCTTCCTTGGGAGCTTTTTGATTCTTTAATCTTCTATGCCAGACTACAAAGAAAAAATGACATAATTTACAAAATAAAATATTGCTTCATTTTTCCTTTAGCAAACATTAACAATGCATTTTAAATGTTTATAAATAAGAACATGATTGGTAGAATAGTTGTACAGTAGAATTTTTTATAACTTGATTTAAAAATATGCCCATAATAGAAAAACTAATTAAACCCAGGTAAAAAAAAAAAAAAAGCCACATAAAAGCACACAATTTATACCACATTTTTATATCACTTCTTAGAGTAAACAAATCAAAGTATCTTAATATTAGAACTGATTTCTCAAAATCACCCATAAACTTGAGTCAGAATAAACTAAAACAAACTATCTAATAATTATTAGTGAAACAAATTCATTTTTGAGTTCAGTCATATCCAGATTATACTCCTCAGTAGACCTAAGGAAATGCTTTCAGTATGATGGAACATTTTTTTTAAATGCATAGTATAAAAGTGTATATCCATTGTTGTTCACATTTACATACTCAAATACATAGAAAATTATTGGAATGAAGCTTACCAAATGTTAGCAGTGCCCCCCTAGCTGTGGAATCATGAGTGATTTGTATGTCGTCCTCATACAATTAGCAGGTATTTTTATAATGATAAAAGAAAGTAGTTTTTTAAAGTTAAAGTACAATTATGTCAATAAGGTCACCCATCTGTACTAGAATATTGGCTCAGAAGTTGAAAACAGCAAGGATGCTTTGAGAGATGAGCATTACAATTTGAACTTCACAGTAATTTCTGTACCCAAGAGGTCAGAGTTTTACTCAAGTGAAATTCCATCTGAGGGGCCACACAGTGAAAGATTGAAATTACCTTTGCTAACGGAATTTTTCAAACTTGAAGTGCTCTCACCATCTCCCTTCATTTTGTTTATTTTAGAGTTTTATGGGGGTACACACGTTTTGGTTACATAATTTGCTTTTGCACATTTTTTAAAGCCCAGCATGAGCCTCACATGCTCAGTGATGCTTTATGAGATCTCTGCAATCTCTGCTGATTTCTCAAATATGAACTTAAAAGACCAATTGTGCCTTTCAGTGCTTCTCCTATGTCATTGTCTTGTATATTTCATGTTATATTGTCTTGTATTGTTATTTAGCACATACCTTGCCATTTATCTTTTTACACCGGTATGCCTTGCCTCCATCTTTAAATGGCAAGATCCTGAGGTCAGCAATTGTATTTTGCTGCTTTACATTTCCCTCTACTCTCAGCATAAGGCTAATGTTGTACGTTAGATATGGTCACTCACTGAAGCAAAGGCTGCCAATGCTTATTTTTAAACCTTTGTCTCAATTTTATATTTATAAATATAACTGATGAGAGCCCTCAGAACAATACAAATTTTAAAATCACTGCTACTTTTCATTATTTTAATGACTCAATCTTTTCTCATGCACTCACACACTCTTACTAGCAAAACCACATGCACTGCTACTAAAAGCAAAGAACTGAATTAGCTTAGCTATACTCAAAAATCCGTGAATTCCAAACAGAATAAAGACCTTTAAGTCCTGAGAAAGTCAGATATCCATAGGATGTCTTGAAAGCACAATAGGTGGTCTGAAATTATCTCATATTCATCCACTAGAGTGATAGGTTTAAACAATGGTGATGTACAAGTAAGCACGCAAAGGTCAGATAAAGGATTCTTCATGCAATGCTCCTTCGCAGTAGGAAAGCAGACAAACAGTCAAGCCTATATGCCAACTGCCAAATGCACTGCAGTCATATGCGTAATTCTGGAGGGGCTGGCTTAGTGGCACAAACATCAGCTGTGCAATACTTAGACTCTCTGGAACCACAGGTTAAAATCCTGGCAGGGTCAGCTGAAATTTTTAGCTTTCCAAGTTAGCTGAAGGAGTTCCACATATTATCTGGGTGGAATCTTTGAAAAGAAGTTTCAAATCAAGTTTCAAAATGCTCTCTTATAGCTTATAACTCCAATCAGTTTGGAGAAAGAATAAAGATTTAGAACACAATGAAATACTGGCTTTCTTTATCCTGAGAGAGTTCAACTTTATGTTTGTAACTTTCCTTCAACTTTCCCTTGTAACTTTCCCTTATTTATGAACAAAATAAGCCTCCTGAATATATGCTTAAGTGTTCTTTTCTGATAAGTACCATGCCTTCCTTGTAATGCTTTGGTGTGTCAAGGACTCTTAATAGATACAGGGACCATATATCTTATTACCCAAACGAGGGCATTATGGAGACTGAAAAAAGTGCTATTAATATTTGTGCTGAAACAAGAATAAAGCAGAACGTATGATCACTATGATAACCCTCCAGGCCCAATATTTGACTATTCCTTTTGGGATTGTCACTGCATTTTCTCATCATTAAACTAAATCTTTAAAAAAAAAAAAAAAGTACTTTTTAGGACTAGCACGTTGGTATAAAATGAATAGTGGGAAATAGCTAATTTCTATCTACCTAACCTATTCTTCTGCTTTCCTGGTCATTTATAAATGAGTAGGGATCTGAAATAAGCAGATCAAATGTCGGAAAGCAAGAGTAGATCCTACAAGCCAGAAATGGATCTTCTGCAAAAGAGGCCCTGCTCATTCCAAACCAGGCTCTCCGCCTAGAAACCAAAACTATTCTGACCAAAGATTGTCACTGGCCTCCCATTAATCCTACACTTTTTTTGTACCTAGGGTTATTTTTCTTTTACTTATTTCAAACTATAAGCTACAAAACATTTGTTATGCAGCCAATCAGAAACAATAATGTTTCAAAGAAAGCTAAAAGTTTGTGCCCTTGCAAGTAGTTTTATCTAAAGTATACCATGAAATGTACATACAATTATATTTTTCATAAAGTAGCTATGCCCAGATCGGAAAAAAATTCACAGATGTTAGTGATTGTAAGAGTATAACCAAAGGGAACATTGTGAATTTTATGAACTTATTTAATCAGGTAATGTTTCATTTAGGAGATTAGATAAACTAAGAGATAAATCAATCAGTATGATGAAGTAAACATTTTATTACCTACTTTTAAAGTCTATGATACTTACCAAAGGTCAATGGGATTGTAACAATCAGAAATATTCCAACTGTAATAGTAAGTATAAAACTTGTTTCTGGTATCCCAAAACCATCTAATGATACAAATGAGAAAAAGAAATTAATTCACAGAATAAAGCTAAATGGTTCCAGTTATACCTAAGCACACAGAGAGTGATATGCCAGAGCTAGCTATTACTGGATTCTTGAAAGCCAGTTGTTAAACAGTTGGTAACTTGAAATCATCCATGCAGAAGTATTTACACCATGGGGAATCAAAATCAAGGTGTTTTTGTTTTTATTTTCCCAGAGAGCCAGTCTACCAATATACCATTGGAATATATCCACTCCATCCCCTACTTTTAAATAACTGGGAAAACATGAGTATCTTTTTAATGAATTTGGGACAAAGAAGTCTCAGTCTACATATATTAAATAGTTTGGATTTTTTAAATAATATCTTCACACACATTTAATTTCATGGGTATTAAACTGAGGAATAGATACGGTACCTTCTCTTAGCAGTTTCAGTTGTGTAGAGGAAACAAACATGTAGGCCAGAGTTTGGCAAACTATGGCATGAGGAACAAATCTGGCTGCAGCCTGATTTTGTACCCACTGTTGCACCCCTGCCATGAGCTAAGAATAATTTTTACACTTTTGAAGTACTGTTTTTAAAAAGAAGAAGAAAAAAAGAACATACTACAGAGATTGGATGTAGCCTGCAAAACCTAAAATATTTACTATTTGGTTCTTTTCAGAGAAAGTTTGCTAAAATCTTAGGTAGACAACTAACTATAATACAAATAAGAATAATCTAACTTTTACATGGAATGTGCATGTGTAAAATGCAACAATTCACTTTGCCTAAGGAACATCAGCGAAGCATCACAATGGGTTCATTTAAGTTATGTCTTGAAAAGTGAGAAGAATTTCAATTGGCAGAAAATGAAGGAAAGGAAATCCCAGCTAAGGGGCACAGGGTAGGTGGTAGGGACCTGTATTCTAGGCTGAGGGAAACACAAGGCCAAAGACCACAACATAAAATCTTTTTACCAGTCTGATATGGCCACAGCATAGGGATAAAGATTGGGAAAGATGAACCACAATTGAAAAACAAATCACAGAAGGCCTTACGTGCCACACACAAGTTTGTAGTTGATTCCAAAGGCAGTGAATGGAGAGCTGTTGTAGGTATTTCAGAGAGGGGTTAAGTACTCCAGCTTGTGCTTTAACTAGATTAACTGTCAGCAGTGTGATTAAGCCAAGAGCACAGGAGAGAAACAATACCTTAAATTAGGAAAGCCAGGGTGGAAATAGGAAAATGGGAACTCATCAGAGAGAAATTGAGGTGGTAAAATTGATAGAATTTGGTGACTAAGTAGAAAGAAAAATCACAGATGGCACTGAGATTTCCAGCCTATGTGATTAAAATGATAATGTATCACAAGCTCAAATAGAAGTGGAAGAGACAGAATAGTTTTACACCTTGTGTATAAGGTGAGAGTAGCAGGAACAGGATAATAAGGCTGGATAGATAGAGTCAGATCAGACTGTAAACAGCCTTGGAAGCCCAGTTAGGAGCATAAACTTGGCGTGGTAGGCATTAAGGAGCAGCTGATTATTACTAAAGAGAAAAATGATATGATGCTAATGATGTTTTAGGAAGATCACATCAGATGAATTGAATGGTTTAATAGTTTGGATGGTAAGATATATAGTCACCATTTATCTATTGCTAATGTTAAGAATGCACTGATCTTTATCACTGAACTTTTATATAATAAGCTAGTGTGTAGATAGATGTGGTAACATACCTCCAACTAATATAATATTCTCACTGATTCCACTATATTCACTAAACCCCAGATTATTTGCAGCTACTACTCTGAACTGAAATATTCCTTTCAGGTTTTTGGATTTCCATGTGCAAATGCTACTGCAGGATCCATTAAATGTCATTTTCCACCTTAAATTCGGGTCCCGTGAATCATTTGAAGTGACCTTTCTGCAAGAGAAACAGTAAGATAGTAACTAAAATATCATGACAATATACGTGTTATTTCTAGTTGCTCGTATATCATTTAAATGACAGAACTCCAGAGTCTCCTTTCGCACACATTGCCCTTGATCTCATTCCTCTCACATGATTTGGCTACAGAACACAGCATGGTTTTATAAAGAGATCCTAGTGACGCATGGAGCTAACCAACTCAGCCCACCAAGAAAGTGATGAATAATCAACGGCCAAGAGAAATCTGAAGATCCTTTTCCTGCTATTAGAATGTGTAAACTTTATTCAGAATTCCAAACCTATAAGACAATTATTCCATAATTTATAACTAGGAAGTTTCAATTTTCTTAATTTTCAGTCTTATGTTATTTCTCCTTTATTCATACCATGTATGGATAAAATACAAATTATGAAATTGATAAGGAAGGTGTTACAGTTCACCTGCCAAAGTTATCATTGTATCTGAGATTCTAAGGTTCACTGCTTCCTTTTGTATTGACCTACATCCTACCTCAATGTCAATCCAATTGTCCTCCATATGAAACATGGAAAGAGCACAAGAGCTGGGTTCAAAAGATATAACTGGAATGGCTTTTAACAGAATCACTGAAGGAAGGCAAGCTCAAGTTCTTCCAATTATGTCTTCTCTGACATTGAAGAACATTTCATTGTCAAATTTTCAGATAGCAACGGTTTCAGGACTTGGTACCAACCCACAATAAGCTTAGGGATATGTAGGAGAATATTGTTCTGCTCCTGCTAACTGAAAGGTCATCCTCAAAGATCAACAAGGACAGGGAGGGCTGAGCCTCCTGGGGGCAGGGAATGGGCAAAAACACAAGGAGCATGAGGGCAGCAGATTTGGTCACAACTTTTCCCAGGAACTAAGGGTCCTAAGGTCCATCCTGAGTAAAGCATTATAACGTAGAATTTTCATACATTGCTAATTGTGAAGTCTCATGTTAAGCATTGGCAATTTCCAAACAACTCAGATTCCAAAGAAAGAGGCCCTTAAGAATTTGTGAAGTGGTTCTTCACAGTTATTGGCCATAAGGAAGAGAAGGAAGAATTCTGACATTAGTTCAGAACTTCTATTTATAACATACCATACCAGTGCTTTGCATAATGTTTCAATTCACTGCATCCTCACAACAACCTAAAGAGGTAGATATTATCATCCCATTTTACAAGTGAAAAAACTCAAGTTCAAAAACGGAAAAGAGCAAAGGTTTAAACACAGTCTGTGTACTGGATTGAATGGTGTCCCCCAAAAATTCATATCCACCCAGCATATGGGAATGTGACCTTGTTTGGAGATAAAGTCTTGACAGATATAATCGAGTTAAGATGAGGTCATACTAGTTTAGGGTGGGCCCTAATCCAATGACCAGTGCCCTTATAGGAAGAGGGAAATTTGGACACAAACACACCCAGGGAGAACACCATGTGATGAAGAGGGCAGAGATTGGAGCAAAGCATCTACAAGCCAAGGAACACCACAAATTGCCGGCAAACACCAGAAGCTAAGAAAAGGCAAGGAAGGATTCTTCCCTAGAACAGTCAGAAGGAGCATGGTCCTGCTGATACCTTGATTTTAGACTTCTAGC
>CM052441.1:36551845-36628615 GCA_028533085.1 Varecia variegata | reverse complement strand
CTAAGCACTGCTTTTGCTGATTCCCACAAATTTTGATAAATTGTGTTTTCATTTTCATTTAGTTCAAAATATTTTTAAATTTCTCTTGAGATTTTTCCTTTGACCCATGTATTATTTAGAAATGTGTTGTTTAATATGCAAGTGTTTTGACATTTTCCAGCTATCATTCTGTTATTGATTTCAAGGTTAATTTCATTGTAGTCTGAGAACAGACATTACATGATTTCTATTATTTTAAATATCTTAAGGTGTGTTTTATGGCCCAGAATATTGTCTATCTTGGTGAATTGTTCCATGTGAGCTTGAGAAGAATGTAGTTCCTGCTGTTGTAGGATGAAGTAGTTGATAGATATCCATTATATCTAATTAATTAATGGTGTTGTCAAGTTCATCAGTATATCCTTTCTGATTTTCTTCCTTGCTGGATCTGCCCATTTCTGATAGATAAGTGATTAAATCTCCAACTATAATTCTGGCTTCATCTGTTTCTGGCAGTTCCATCAGTTTTTGCCTTATGTATTTTGATGCTCTGTTATTAGGCACATATACATTAAGGATTATTATGTCTTCTTAGAGAATTGACTACTTTATATAATGTCCCTCCATACCTCTTATCACTTTCCTTGCTCTGAAGTCTGCTCTCTCTGAAATTAATATAACTATTCCTTCTTTCTTTTGATTAGTGGTGGCACGATATAATAATATCTTTCTCCATTCTTTTACTTTTGATTTATATGTATCTTTATATTTAAAGTGGGTTTCTTATAGGCACCATATAGTTAGTTGAGTCTTGTTTGTTGATCCATTCTGATTATCTCTTTTAGTTGGTAGATTTAGACATTGATGTTCAAAATGACTATTGCTGTAATTGGATTAATACCTACCATATTTTTTATTGTTTTCTATTGGTCACCTTGTTCTTTATTCCTGTTTTTGTCTTCCACTCTTTTTCTGCCTTTTGTGGTTTTAATTGAGCATTTTATATGATTCTGTTTTCTTTCCTTTCTTAGGAATCAGTTATACTTTATTTTTTTACTTTTTTTAGTGGTTTGCCCTAGAATTTGCAATATATAATTACAACTAATCCAAATCCACTTTCAAATAACACTATACCACTTCACTGCTAGTGCAAGTACTTTAATAACAAAATAATCCTAATTCCTTTCTTCCAGCCTTTGTATCATTGCTGTCATTCATTTTGCTTATATGTAAGCATATATATATATATATATACACACACACATACACAGCCATAAGCATACACAATTGAATACATTGTTGCTATTATTATTATTTTGAATAAACTGTTATCTGTTAGATCAATCAAGAATAAGAAAAATAAAAACTTTTATTTTACCTTCACTTACTCCTTCTCTAGTACTTTTTCTTTCTTTATGTAGATCTGAGTTTCTGTCCTATATAATTTTCCTTCTTTCTAAAGAATTTCTTTTAACATTTCTTGCAAGGCAGGTCTACTGACAATAAATTCCAACAAATTTTGTCTGAGAAAGTCTTTATTTCTCCTTTTCTTTTGAAGGATAATTTCTCAGAGCATGAAATTCTAGGTTGGATTTTTTTTTCTCTCAACATTTTAAATATTTCACTCCTGTCTCTTCTCACTTATATGGTTTCTGAGAAGCTGAATATAATTCTTACCTTTGTTCCTCTACGAGCATAGTGCTTTTTTCCTCTGGCTTCTTTTAGAATTTTTTTCTTTATCTTTGATTTTCTGCAGTTTCAATATGATAGGCCTAGGGTAGGTTTGTTTTGGTTTTGGTTTTGTTTTGTTTTCTTTTCTTTTTGCATTTATCTTAATTGGTGTTCTCTAAGACTCCTGTATCTGTAGTTTGGTATCTGACATTAATTTGGGGGAAATTCTCAGTCATTATTGTTTCAAATATTTCTTCTCTTCCTTTTTCTCTTTCTTCTCCTTCTGGTCACATTACATATATATTACACCTTTTGTAGTTATCCCATAGTTCCTGCATATTTTGTTCTGGTGTTTTTTACCTTTTTGTCTTTGCTTTTCAGGTTTCTATTGAGATGTCTTCAGGCATAGAGATTCTTTTCTCAGCCATGTCCAGTCTACTAATAAGCCCTCCAAAGGCATTCCTCATGCACTACAGTGTTTTTATCTCTATCATTTTTTTCATTTTTCTTAAAATTCCCATCTCCTTGTTCACATTGACCATCTTTTCTTGCATGCTAACTACTTTATCCATTAGAGTCCTTAGCATATTAGTCATAGTTGTTTTAAATTCCCAGTCTAATAATCTAACATCCCTGCCATATTCAAGTCTGGCTCTGACACTTATTCTGTCTCTTCCATCAGTATTTTATGCCTTTTAGTATGCCTTGTATTTTTTTTCTTGATAGCTAAAAATAACGTACTAGGTAAAAGAAATTACCGTACATAGGCCTTTAGTAATGTGGTGGGAAGACGGGGCGGTGGTAGGGAGCATTTATAGTCCTAGATTAGTCTTTTAGTGAGTCTTTGCCTCTGGATTGTGAACGTCCCAAGTTCTTCCCAATCCCCTCCACCCCACTAGATAGAACAGGATGGCTAGAGTGGGCTTGAGTTGGGTGTTTTCTTTTCCCCAGGTCAATTAGGCACTGATAAAATCCCAGCAGGTTCAGCTCTAGTGAAATAATTTCTCTTGAGGGCAGATCTTGTTAGGAAAACAGAATGTTCTGTCATATTTCCAAATGGTTCCTTTTACCCTTCCCCTGCTAGAAACACAAGGGGGTTTTCTAAGAAATTCACTGTGAGAACTAGCTAATGTTCCTGGACTAGCTAACTCACAAAACGGTGAGGGTACCCCTATGACTGGGTCCCCGTGGGGTTTTTAACTCAGAGTTGCTTACACTGAGCCTCTAGCAATTCATCAATTATAGTTTAGGCTTTCCTACCCCCAACACTGGTTCCCACAAAGGTTTCTGCTCATGGTTTTTTGCTCTGGTAAATATGATTCTCTATATCCATCTGTCTGTCTTTTCAGCTTGAGGGGCAGCCCTGTGACCTCACTTCTCTATGGATCTAAGAAGAGTTGAGTTTTCAGTTTGCTCAGCTTTTTACTTATTAGGACAGAGTTGCAATTTTCAAGTTTCTTATATATTGGGCCAGAAACCAAAAGTCACATAGAGTTTTAAAATGTCTTAAATTTCTCAAAGTAGAAAAGAAATTATTTTACAAAAATATGAACTAAGCTTATTTATAAATTCTCATGTTTTTCAATGTATATATTTTATAAATAAATACATTTAAACAAAGGGAATTTGTTTCATTCATTTCTGTCCCTCCCAAGAGGAGAGTTATACTTAATTTAGAATGACATCTGCACCTTAATGGCAAAGAAAGCTTGATAAGAGAACAATGAGACAACACAATACTGTTTTTGTTTGTGTGGTTTTGACATTTCAAAAATATTTCACTATGACTCTCAGTAGAAAATAGCTCCGCTATAACATGATACATGTATTCCTATAAATCATTACATTATACAAATGTATAATAAATTTCATAGAGCTTATGGGTAAAGTAGGATTAGGAGCACAACACTAAAAAGCTTCATCAGTGACACATTAAAAAAAGATAGGAACTTAATAAAAATAGTAGCATAGATCTACACATGTCAAATGATACTACATAATACTATAATAACAGTACATATGAATACATAAAAATTCAATGCATAATACTACTTAAGGCATAATACATAATATTACAACAAATATGGCACATTACCTTGAAAAAGACTTGAGGTTTTATGCAATACTTTTTGACACCACTGGGAGGCCATAAATATCACCAAGGGAGAAAAAAGAGAGGAAGAAGAGAAATTATGGGACCGAGAAGAGAAAGAGGACAGAGAGAACAATAGGACACGGGTTTCCCATGTCTAAAGTTGCCTATCAGAGCCCAAGCTGTGTATACACACAGAGGTAATTTGTAACCCATGGCAAACAGCAATCACAGTGTGCCCTAAAGACTGGAGCACAAAGGGGTTAGAGGGACAGCCTTGGAAAAGCAGACATTATGAGATTTTTCTGACTCTAAACTGGGATAACAAGCTGATTATGAATGTGACTTTATTACCTGGAAAAGGCTGCATAACTGAACTGTAAGCCAAGATATGCTTACTCCTCAGCGTGTTCACCTGGGAGAGGATGGCCCCATTTCTTTTCTTTGCTTGATAAATCTGTGTGCTGGCCTTTGCTGTGATGATCCAATATATAAATTCCCCATCCACAGTTAAGCTAACAAGTGTTGTTCCTGTTGATTAAAAACATAAAGAACATAAAGAACAAAATACACATCTTAAATTTTCTACTCCAAACAATATATAAAATCCTTTCTCTATATTATAACTGCTAAAGTTTGAATCTATTATTTCAATATGAAAAATACTTTTATTTTATGTCATTTGGCTAAGGGTTTTAGAGGTATTTGGCTAAGGGTTTTAGAGGTATTTTCTCATTTGAGCTTCATATCAAGCCAATAAGGTAAACACTATTATCACCATTTTGTAGAAGTGGAAACTGAGACCTGAAGAAGTTAAATGATCTGCTCAAGACCATCAAATTAGCAAAGGGCAGAGCTAAGATTTAAAACCCACTTATGTGACTTCAGGTCAAGTGATGCCAATCTGAGGGATGTGTTAGATTATAGATACGGGGCTCAGAGCCTTACTCAATATTTTATCAATGGCTTGGAATGAATGCATAGTAAACATATTTATCAAGTTTTCAGATAATACATGATTACTACAATCGCTAGCAGGTTTAGTTTCAGATAATACATAATTACTACTATCACTAGCCTTGAAATTCAAAAATATCACAACAGAATTAAGAAATGGATTGAAATTTAATAGGAACAAATATAACATCCTAACTTCGAATTGAAAATAAACTCTACAAATGGATGCATGAAAGAGATCTGGCTTAACAATAGCCAACGTGAAAAAGACTATGGGTTTTCCAGGGGCAGGCAGTCCAAAGACCTGACGCCACTTTCGGCTGTGGTAGAAAGAAGACCCAGGGCATCAGAGCCCCCTGCACTGATCAGAACACATTGAGAGTACAGCATGTCATTATGAGGGCCGCATTTAAGAGGATATTAACCCAACTGGAGTGAAATGACAGGAGGGCGACTAAGACAAAGAAAGATCCAGAAGCCATATCACCTGAGAAGTTGTTACAGATAGCTAAATTTTTCCTCTGAAGAAAATGCTCAGAATGGGCTATGACAGCTACCTCTACATAGTTGAATGGCTCTCATGTGGAAAGTGATTAATTTATTCTTCACAAATTTAGAGGTCAGAACTAAGATCAATGAATGGAGAGAAGACTTTGGCTAAATATAAGGGAAAAAAATCTAATATCCAGAATTGTCAAAAAAATGAAACAGACTTCCTTATAAAGTAGTGATATTTTTATAAACAGGTATTCCAGTACTATTTTTGTAGAAAAAATCTCTTGCACCATCATGACAGCTAAATGGTCTCTAAAGTCATTTTAATTTTCTAATGATAAAATTATAAATTTCAATTATAGATTTATGAAAGAATGACAGTTTTATACCTATATGATAATGGCCCACTAGGTAATTCTTGTGTATCAGATGTTAAAGAAAAAAATTATTCTGACACTTCCTAAAATGGCAAAAAAGACTTTGGTCAAAACTAGTGCAATATTGCAATAGGGGAGACAGATGTTGCAATACAACAAAGACAGTAGGGGATTTATAGCCAACAAGTTGAGTGACGGAATCAGTGGATAGAAAGTTATTAAGAGGGGACATCACAGGTGGAGGGATCCATGTTAAACTAGCCTAACAGGATTCTTTGCTAAAGGCAGGCAAAGGTTCTGGATATCAAGGGTGGGGGACTAAGAACTTGATCAGATATCAAAAGTGGGGGATTCTCTCTAAGCCGATTTAGTAAGATTCTTACTAAAACTGGACTGAGCAAGAATGAACGTGGGAAGGCCAAGGTCAAAGTGTAGTCAAGAAGAGGGCTCAGGTCAGGTGCAGTGGCTCACGTCTGTAAGCCCAGTGCTTTGGGAGGCCAAGGTGGGAGGATTGCTTGAGGCCAGAAGTTCTAGACAAGCCTGGACAGCATAGCGAGACCCTGTCTCTCCAAAAAATTTTAAAAATTAGGCAGGCATGGTCATGTGCACCTGTAGTCCTAGCTACTCGGGAGGCTGAGGTGGGAGGATCACTTGAGGCTGCAGTGAGATATGATGGCATCACTGCACTCCAGCCTGGGTGACAGAGAAAGACCTTATCTCTAAAAAAATTATAAAAGGCTCGGAGGATCATAACAAAGTTTGGTCAAGGAAAGAGTCTTTACACAGATTTCACAGAATCAAGCAATTTACCCAAGAGGAGAAATTTAAAACATTATCTGTACTCTTAAGCCCATTGGGAGTATATAGGAATTATTTCTAAAAGGCTCCGGGTGACATGTCAGCAAAACCATATGTGCAATTATAACACACACTTATGTGCAATTTCAAAACTTTACTATATAATCCAGCACTAACTAACAGAACTTTCAGTGTTGATGGAAATGCTCTATGCCTATGTTGTCCAATAGAGGAGCCATTAGCCATTTGTGGCTTTTGAGCATTCAAAATGTGGCTAGTGTAACTGAGGGGTTAAATGTTTAATTTTAATTAATTGTAATTATTTAAATCACCACATATGGCTAGTGATGATCATATTGGGCAAGGAAGAGTAGACTCTCAAGAGTATACGAAATAGGCCGGGCGCGGTGGCTCACGCCTGTAATCCTAGCACTCTGGGAGGCCAACGCGGGTGGATTGTTTGAGCTCAGGAGTTCGAGACCAGCCTGAGCAAGAGTAAGACCCTGTCTCTACTAAAATAGAAAGAAATTATCTGGCCAACTAAAATATATATAGAAAAAATTAGCCAGGCATGGTGGCGCATGCCTGTAGTCCCAGCTACTCGGGAGGCTGAGGCAGTAGGATCACTTAAGCCCAGGAGTTTGAGGTTGCTGTGAGCTAGGCTGACGCCACAGCACTCACTCTAGCCCGGGCAACAAAGCGAGACTCTGTCTCAAAAAAAAAAAGAGTATACGAAATATTTAGAATGTATTTTTTTTCGCTGTTGGAATGACTTCTAATTAGGAGACTTTCAAATTGTATTAAACACTCAAACATTTTCTCCACAAGCATGTGAATTTCAACAGCTAGACCTGCCAGGTATTGACCAACTCATGTTGAAAGTGAAGTCAATGGATCCAAAGTAGAAATAAAATAGG
Organism: Varecia variegata; assembly: GCA_028533085.1. Lineage (NCBI taxonomy): Eukaryota > Metazoa > Chordata > Mammalia > Primates > Lemuridae > Varecia > Varecia variegata. The sequence goes on along the minus strand of CM052441.1, from coordinate 36,621,329 downwards.
GTACTGGTAAGATCATAGATGTAATTAGGCCTGGTTTCAACTTCTCTACTAACTAACTGTGGCCCTTAGACAAGTTACTTTACCTTTCTCAGCCTCAGTTTCCTCATCTGTAAAATGAGGATATTAGTACCTATCTCATCAAGGTATCATGAATATTAAAGGAGATAAGGCATTTAGTAGCATGCTTAGAATATATAGTTAAACTCATTAAATTGTAGTTCTATTATTAAGTATAAAACCTTTTTTTTAAAAATTAGATTTTTTAGATTTAGAAAATTATGTTAATGCCTACATACAATTTCCCTGGAAACAACTTGATTTGAATTCTACAAGAACACTCGGCATGGTCCAGAGCAAACACCATGTGTATATTCTTTGAGTATATGGGGAATGCAAGCCCTTTCTAATGGGATGGGAGAAGCTGCTGTTATTCATGAAGATCTATGCACACACATCAGCATCTTACCAAGCATAGCAGGCACCATGGTAACTCTCCAACACTGACATCCTTCCAAATCCATTGCCCAGATCTCCTGTACTTTGGCAAAGTATATCAGTGGTTTCTCTAGGTCGGAGGTATCAATAGTCATTGCTCCACTTAACTCAAATTCAGTCACGTTACAAGAACATTGGCTGCTTCCATTCTGGTGGTTTGTGGCTGTGGGTTGCAGAACGTGGTGCAAGGTGTGGTTGATAATACTGTAGTAGGACATCTGATAGCCCAAATCGGAAACTTCTGTCCAATACAAGCGACTATAGGGGAAAGAAAGTCCCTTCAACTTAATGAGTAAAATCAAATATTGGTTCCTAATGAAGATCAGCCATTTCTAATGATTGGAGGGACAAATGCAGCTTTTGGAAAGAGCATGTCCAAGCGTCCAATAACTTTCCGAGATGAGGAAGGTCACAGAAGTCTAACTTATAGCATTTTCAGTGATTTTTTTAATAAATGGGTTTATAACTAAAGTCTTGAACTATAATGACTTTAGGCAATGTATTAAATGGCTCATTAATGGCTGTAAATATGAAATATATTTGCATACTTTTCATCAATGCCAATCTCTATTCCCCTCCTCTTGTTTGTTTCTACTTCTTAAACTAGTTAACAGTCTAGTTTCCAAATAGCCTACTCCCATGTTTATGGTACAAACAAAAATATATCTTTCCAGCCTGGGAAATTGTCCACTCAGTTGCTGAATGGAGACCTTAAAGCGTATCCTATGAGGATATTAATTAATTAAAATGGATAAGCCCAGAATAATTTTTGCTGTGCAAGACATGATGCCCATCTGTTCCCGCTCATCTCCTACCACTCTCTCAGTCCCCTTCCTGTCCTTACCAACTGATAATGTTATTACATACACTAGTATAAAAATCTGCTGTTGTTTCCTGCTGGAAATGAGCCTAAGTTTAGGTTAGTCAAATTGTCAGTATGTATTAAGTTTACCTATTTGTGGTTGTGGGCTCATAATCTATACGCAGAATTACTTCTACAAGACAATATAGTGAGCCAAGAACCCTAAGCATCTTATTTCTCTGTCATTAACTTCTAATAGTAAATCACAGATATTACATTAGATATGTCCATGTCTATTTCATCACAATAGAAAAAAATACACTTACATACCTTAAAAGAGGATATACAGAAAAAGAAATTATTGTTGAATTCCTGTTGCAAATCTTCAGCTCTCTGGGGTATTTCACCTTGTGTTCAAGATCAACATCAAATATTTGCATTCCATTTTGTGATTCTTTCAGTGCAAAGTAGAGATGCCTTGAAATCCAGTCAATTGTAATAACTGTGATATCAAAAACCAGTGCATCTTGGAGGAGCTTAACAATAGATAGAGAACACAGCTAAGGAGATAGTGGTTATTTTTTTTAATTTTAAGACTTTTCTATAATCACGCATATCCCTTATTTACCGCACTTCTCCTTTGTAGTCCGAAACATCAATAATTCTAGATTATGTACCACTATAACATGGACCCTCTTCTCACATTTTCCTAGATAATTTCAACTACCATGACTTCAACTAGAATCCATAGACCACTGCTGCAAATCCACACCTTCAGGCACGAGCCTTCATGGAACTACTGATTCTAATATCAAACTGCCTACTAAACATCTCCGTATGAATAACCCCAGAAAACAGAGCTCATTACCCTCCCCAAACCTGCTTTTCTCCTGCACTTTATATTTTTATGGATGTCCAGCACCCACCCAAGGAGCCAATCTCAATGAATGCGGTTCCTCCTTGACTTCTTCCTCACCCTCTACCCCCAGTGAGTGAGTCTCATGTTAAACGTCTCTCCAGTCTGTCCTCTCCTTCTCACCTCACTGCCATGGCCCTGCTCAGGCTGTGACATTCATTTTTTACCTGGATTTCTGGGATGGCCTCCTAATTGTCTCTCTCAGATTTAACCCTCTCCAAGTCATTATTCACACTGCTAACAGACAGGTCTTTCTAAAACACAGCCATGTTAATAACTCACTAAATTTCTTTAATGACTTGCTGTTGGCTTCCAGGTTGACAGTTGGCTCCTTAGCACAGGCAAGGAGACCCATCATACTCTGGCTCCCGCCTCCTTCTCTGCGTTACCACCTGCCTCTCCTCCACCCTCACCCCACCTCCATTCCAAACATGCTGTGGCTCTTTGTTTTCCTGTCTGTGTGTTTGCTATTCTCTCAGCCTCTGCCCACCTTCCCTGGCTCATCGTCTTTGTCTCCAAGATGTTTTCCCATCCTACCTCCACCACTGCAGCCTGGATGGGGTGTTCATTCTCTGTGACTTTACCACATCCTGCTCTCAGCATGGCAGTCATACTAGTCCATCTTCTCTATTAGCTAACACCTAGTGAATGCCTACCACGTGCCAGGCATTGTGCTAAGTGCTCGACATGGATTATCTCACTGAATCTTCACAGGAACTCTATATTACCTAACCAGAGAGGTTAAATAACTTGCCAGTGGTCACAAATCTGGTAAGTGGTGGAGCCAGAATTAAATTCTAGGTAGTCAGAGTCCAAAACTCACTCTCTTAATCAGGATGCAATACTGCCTTCCTAGTGCTAAACTAACACTAGACTGGCTTTGTTAAGAGCAAAGCTTGTAAATTTTTACCTCAGTATTCCCAGGATCTAAAACACGGTGCCTTAAACCCAATAACTGTTTTGCTAGATTAACCCTGAATGGCATTTTCCCAAAATCTATTCTGCATTCATTTGTGGCTAAATGATCACACATCTGATCTGTTCTTTCCAATCATTCTAATCTGAATGAGAACCATCAGCCAGTTATTTTAATTACAGGTGCGTGTAATATGCAAATGTTCCACTTTCTTCATTTTAAAAGAATTCCATAGTGAAATACCTCAGAGCTGGAACGATTGTGCAAGTCGAGAAGGAAGAGTGAGTTTCCCTCAGTGTAATACCCCATCTCATTATCAGCTGTGTAGCCCACGGCACTGATCTCTCTTTCCCCCGAGAATGTCCACACAACTTGATTTTGATCCATGTCTAAAAAAACTATCTTGTTGCCAAGAAGAGTTATGAGGTAAGGAAATGGGTTGATTTCTGAAAACAAAAAACAAGTGGATAATATGTATGAGGAAACTAATTTTAGTTTTAGCAAAGTCTCTTGATTGAGTATCAAGCAGTTTTGAAATCCATCACCCCGTTTGGGTCATCTAGTACATTGTCTCATGAAGACTATAGGCTCTCTATCCCCAGGTTTATTTAAACATGTTTTGGTGCAAATCAAAATTGATTATTTTATCTCAACTTAACTTCAGCTCAGAGACAGTGTTCATATCCCTGAAGATCCCAATGGGCACAAAACACTTTTAAATTGTTATGCTCACAGATTCTGTATAACAAATACCTGATACTGCAGACTTGACTATGTCAGAAAATGGTCCTGGCCCTTTAGATGTGAAGACTCGAACCTAAGCAAAGGCAATAAAAAACTGTATTCAACAGCGTTCTCAGTGGCAATGATTAAGTTCTCAGATTGACAAATAATTGAATGTTTCATTTCTCACTCCTGATAGTTTTGAATAGTTATTTACATCAATATATAGCAATAAATCACTAAGAGGAAATATAGTGCCCTATACTCATGTTGTTGGGTTTTCTCATCTAGAAAAGTACAAAGAAATAGTGCAGATATTTCTTGCAAAAAAATGCATTGCTAAAAAAGGTCTGGGGATTTCATGTAAATCATGGTGGTGATGGATGTTTAGTTAATTTGATTGTGATAATCATTACACAATGTGTATAGTCATCATGTATACCTTGAATATATACAATATTTATTTGTCAATTAAACATATTAAAAGGTCTTCAGCTATTTCCAAAATTAAATTATGTAGAACATTTAAAAGAAACAAAATTGTACAAATTATGGTAAATTTCCATTTATCTTGAATTCAACAGCTAGAAGCTTCAAATAACTAAATTTACTGTATATTTTAAGAAGAGGATTTATTAAAAAAATAAATAAACCTTATACTAAAAAATGATTATGCATTTCAAAACATTTTCACATACATTATCTCTTTTGATCCTCACAACTACTAAGAGTAGAAACTGGACTGGGATCACAATTAAGGTAAGTAACTCATCCACAAAGACACGTGTAGAAACTGGCATAAGGACCAAGTCTTCCAAGGTCTGTATATTTTTCTTCGCACTGGACCATGCCACATCCTAACGGTAAAGTTTTAAACATTTTTTTTTAGATATTTTTTGTTGTATAATAAATCATTTTCATTTTCATTTCCAAATCTTGCATGTGTAAAATAGCCTACAAATAAAATTGACATCTGTAATGAGAACATCAGAATATAGAGCCTCAAGTAGTCTCTCAATCAACAAAACATTGGGTTATTTTTCCTATACTTCTAGTATGAAATATATTTGATAGCCAGGCACAGTGGCTCATGCTTGCAATCTCAGCACTTTGGGAGCTAAGGCAGGATGATCACTTGAGACCAGGAGTTTGAGACTAGCCTGGTCAACATAGTAATACCGTATCTCTACAAAAAACAAAAAATTAGCCAGGCCTGGTGGTGCATGCCTGTAGTCCCATCTACTCAGGACACTAAGGCAAGAGGATCACTTGAGCCCAGGAATTCAAGGCTGCAGTGAGCTACGATGGTGCCACTGAACTCTGGCCTGGGAGACAGAGTGAGACCCTGTCTCTAAAAAAATAATTATAAATAAATAAATATATTTTACGATATCTGTGTTTGATTTCTAACTGTACATATATATATGTATATATCATGCAGTCTTTGTTTTTGTACTGGACTGTGTTAAATGAAACATACATATCCATGCATGTCACTTTGCACAGTTCTATGATGACTAAAATTTGAAACTGTAGATACTTATAGACAGATACACTTAACCAGAATATTTATTTAACTGGAACACTCGTAATTATTAAATAGGAATGTGTATTATCTTTAACTTTCATGTATAACTTATGTGACTAATATATGCAATCAATTATCAAAATAATTACTAAATTGGAATTTTATAGAAAGAAAACAGATCCATAGGCAACTCAAATCTCTAAAACACTTCTCAAAACATTATTTTCCCCAAGACAAAATGGAAAATAACTCTAAGTGTGTACATTATCACCAACATGGTCATTAATGAGGATATGAAAATCATCTAGCCATCTAAGTAGAGAGCTATTTCATATGAAATTTAAAATGTCAGAATACGGTGGCAATGGAATTTTTGACTGCCATTCTCTCTTTTCTGATCTATCCATAGAAGGCTGGTAACTGTGGGATATCAGCTATGCCGACCCCCGGCTTTTATTCCCATTGGCAGCTCCAAGTCAGGACATTCAGATGATTCCCGGCGCTGCAGCTTTGGTAACTGACTGAAACACCCAGAGACATGGCTTTTTCTTTGCAGTAGGAGGATCAAATGAGATAATGAATATAAAAGTACCTACAGAACTTTTGTATGAGATTGTTAGTATGACTTATAATGTTCTTGTTGAAAAATAGTGGCTTATCAAAATATCACATGTACCCTAAAAATATGTACAGCTATGATATATCAATTTTAAAAAATACAAAAAAAATCAGGAGTGTGAATTTAAAATAAATACATAAATAAAACTGTGATACAGATTTAAAAGAAAAATAATGGTTTATTCTGAATCTAAAAAGTATCGTGAGTATGGGAAAGTTGTCCAGGTGTCCTTTACCGGTGCTATCCCCTCTCCCTTCTGTTCTTGTGCCACCCACTTGACCCCTCTGATCCCAATGTACCCCAAATTCCCGATGGAGTGGCAGAATTCTTCACCTAATCCTTTAATTAACCTTCTGTTTGCATGATTAAGACTTCCATATCTCCCTTTTCTCCCTCATACCTGGAAAGCCACAAGGCACCTGGGACTCATGCCCTCAAGTTGAAAAGACATCATTGAGGGGGTGACATTGACAGCAATCCAGTCTTCAAATGGTTTGTTTGTATCACTTTGGTTGGATATTTGATAGAAAATTTCAAATCTTGTTAACACGCCATTTTCATTCTTAGGATTATCCCACCTAAATTCCACCACAACTTCATGCTTGTTGTAGTATTTTCCACTTGGTAATACAAATATTCTGGGATTCTCTGGTGCTGATGGAACTACAAAGCAGACACACAGGGCAGAAAAGAATATAAAGTTGACCTTTATCACTCATGACGGGGATTTGGAACAACTGAACAATAAATACCTCTCATTCCAGAGAGTTGTGGTTTATCTATCTCATTCTGAAAGGTCTTCAGAAGAGAATATTCCATAGATTTCTTTAGGAACCTATCCTGACACTTTAGCAAATCTTACTGACAGGCAGACTACCTTATGTCCAGCCTAAACCCTTCCCACTACCACTGAAGCACATCTTTCTTGTCTGTGCCCTGTGTAAATGGAAGGTGTCTGGTTCTCTGTATAAAGTGCAATATTCACTCTCATCCTGAGTCATTTCCCTGCAGGTGGAAATGCCAGTCATCAGGAGTGATGGCAGTGACTCTAACCAGACTTCAGCTAGTTCAGGGTGTAAAATACAGGGACCTAGGCCCTCTCACCCTGAACACCCTAGGAGGGAGGAAGTTTTAGAGAAGGCTGATAACACCACAAGGGTATGGTTTGGGAGTACTCATTTATTCTAGAGCCAAACCAATCACAATTCAATCTCTCTCCATTCTGTAATCAAGAGAAATTCCTCTGTCTGGTGGCCAAGTCATTCTACCCTAGATGTCCCTCTTCTTTCTTAGGACTCCTCCACAAGGTGTCCACTCCCTCCTCCATTCCAATCACATTGCTTCTTAGTTCAGCACTCACACCGTTATTCAATCTCCAGGCCTTCTTACGTTGTGCTTCTCACACGGGATACCTCTTCTGGCTCCATCTGTCAGGGCCCAGCTAAAGTTTCCACTCCTCTAAGGCCTTCCCTGGCCATGCAAGTCCATGTGCCTCTCCCTCTCCTAAGAATGCCTGAGTCAGTTTGACATAGGTGCAGGTTTCAGAGTCCCATCTAGCCACTCTGTATCACTGCTACTCAGTTATCACTGTCTTGTTTCTATTGTTGTTCACTGTGTATGTGTTTATCTCCCCACTGTTTTATGAGCTCCATCAGAGAAAGCATCTTTTCTTGTCCCTTGTTAAATGCCCCCCAAATCTAGTATAGGACTGGCACACAGTAAGTGCTTAATAAATATTGGTCAATTTGAACAACTTCCTGGCTATATTGTCAATTTCCTGAACGTAAAGGCCAAACATTATCATTCTTCCTTATCGCTCCAACATCCAGCAGAGTGCAGTTAACCCTTGCCCCCAGCGGATCCCTGATGGTTGCAGTCAACTCCATTTCCACAGAACAATCCACCCAAAGCTGATCTCCCAAGACAATCTCAAACAGAGCACACATAACTGCTCCAGAACCTGCCTGGGCTCCACTATGTTCCTGTTGTGTGATTCATGGATGAATATTGTGGAAAGAATCTTAACAGTAAAAAATCCAATGGTGGGATGGGCGCGGTGGCTCACGCCTATAATCCTAGCACTCTGGGAGGCTGAGGCGGGTGGATTGTTTGAGCTCAGGAGTTCGAGACCAGCCTGAGCAAGAGCAAGACCCCGTCTCTACTAAAAATAGAAAGAAATTATATGGACAGCTAAAATATATATATAGAAAAATTAGCCGGGCATGGTGGCACATGTCTGTAGTCCCAGCTACTTGGGAGACTGAGGCAGGAGGATTGCTTGAGCCCAGGAGTTTGAGGTTGCTGTGAGCTAGGTGACACCATGGCACACTAGCCTGGGCAACACAGTGAGACTCTGTCTCAAAAAAATGCAATGGTGAATGGATATCTATATTTATTGAGCTTTTACTGTCTGCCAGGTCCTGTGCTAGGAAGTTTACATGAATTAAATCAATATGATACTATCATTTACCAACATTTGCAACAATGACTGAGTGGAGATTTGATGAAACTATAGTGAAAAGTCTGGATTAAGTCTCAGCCCTGCCATTTAGTAGCTATTTTATTTGGACAACTACTGGGTTTCCATTTTCTCCCTTGTATGATCAAGATAATATCACTTGTCCTACCTACCAAAGAGCTGTGTTAGAATCAAATGAAATGATGTTTCTGACACATAATTGGTATGTGATAAATTTTTAATAAAGGAGTGATACATATAACTGGGCTTTGTATACATGTAATGATATAGCTAGTATCCTTTTTAAAATATATTCCCCAAAAAACATTAAATTTAGACATGGGGTATTCACTCACACAAGATTCTGAGTTACCATCTATGAGAACAGCCTGCCTTTCAAAAAAATCTCAGCTCTTAAATGCCCATTTTCCTTATGAAGGGTTTTATAAATTATCTGAAACATGTTTCTACATCTTATATATCACTACAATCAAATGAAACAGTCATTAAGAAATCTTTGAAATATTCTTTTGGAATAAATTATGTAAATTTATGTTAATGGCACTATTCTAATCTCCAAAAAGTCATTGAAAGGGTATTGAATCTAAACACATCTATGAAACTGAAAGTTATTTTAAAATATGATTAACTATCCATTCCCGCTCATAGAAAGTGAGATTCTGTCTTGTGTTCAAAAAAAAAGAGATTTTTAACCCTTGTACCTGTTTCAGGTGCTCGAAGTGATAGAGATGTTTTGGGGCCCTTTCCCCAGTACGTATAAGGAGTGACAGAAAGATTAAATAAGGCATAGGGCTCCAGCCCTTCCACAGTAAATACAGGTAAAGGCTGTTGTTCACTAGCCAAGAACTAAAATATAAGCACAAAACATTATTTTCTTAGAGGGAGAATTATAAAATATTTCATTCCTAATTAAGATCTCCAAACTTTGGTTCACATGTAAAATCAACACTTGTAATTTTGGCAATGCTAATTTTGGTCAATCCCATGTTTTACCACATAGACCAGTTAAAGTATGTCCAACACAGCAGTTAGCACTAAGTAGTCAGAGATCGGCTGTAAACAAGTGTTCTTGGAAACAATTTTAATAACTGAATGCCATGGGAATAACAAAGATGGGGTTGCTCAGTGAAGAAAGTACAAATCTGTGTGGGCAGGCCTGATACTGATGGTACAGTCTGTTTGGGAAATGGAAGTTACTAGAACCAACACCATACCTTAGAATGAGCACTAAATTCCACACTGTGGAAAACTACACCCCAGTCCACTGCAGGGGGCGCATCCCACAGGACTTGAAAACTTGAAGCATTTCCTTCAATCCTAAATGAAGACACTTGAACAGAATCTGGGATAACCTTAGGGGTAAAGGAAAAATTCCCTAAGGAATGAAAAAAAGAAAGAAATAGAAGGAGAAAGGATTTAGGATTATTGATCAATATAGAAATCATGGAAAATCAATAAAAATTACTGATAATTAGAACTACAACAAAATTTCTCTTCCCTTTAATATATACTGAAAATGATCTTTTTCTGACTTTTTCAGGCTACAAATTTGGGTTAAGATTAAACTGACTGCAAGAAAACCAACAGAAACTACTAAAAGCCTTATTTCTCTTAAAACATAATTCTTAAGAAAAACTCCAATTTTAACCATTTATTTGACAAAAGGTGTGGGGGAGAAAGGGTAGGCAGGAATAAAATATTGTACCTGGCAGCGGTTTGAGGGATGTCTGAATAATTGTGAACTGATTAAATTTGGCTGCTTCCAAAACAGAGACACTGGTTCTCTGAGCTATTTCCTGAGTTGTGATAATCCTAAAGCCATTGATCCAGAAGAGCCGACCACTATAGTACATCAGTGCATTCTGGGAAATTTCAGAAGTACTCCAGGCTGCAAATTCTGTGATGATGGTATCCCCAACACTGCTAAAACACAACACCAATCAGCATGTGTGTCTGAAGCAGGGGAAGAGCTGGTCCATGCAAGTCCTCCCGAGAATATGTATTTGTGAGTATGTGTGTGTGTGTACGATGAAAGGAAAGAAAATACTTTGCAACAATAATCGTCATTATTTTTAGTTTCATATTAAGTTGATTTTTTACATTTTTCTTAAAGCAGTAGAGCTAAGTAAATTTTCTAAGGGCTTTTCTTATTAATGTAATATTGCAATAGTTAAGACTGTTTACACAGGTTTCAGCTTTTAAAAAAGACTTGTGATTTTGTTAAACTTCTACATCAAAGGGACAACCTGAATTCTCATTACTCGATTAGTACAGAGATCACATCCTTGGTTTATTCTTTGTGCTCCTACAACACTTGCATTAAGTGTAAGAAAGACACGAGGCAAGGTACTTACAGGACTTGGAAATAAGGTTATTATTCAGAAATGAAACCAGTAAAAAACAATGTGTAAAGTACAAATTTGCCATCTGTACACAAGGCTCAAAGATAGCCTATAGATGTGAGGCAGAAGGGCTTTGAGACCAACTAAGTACAATGTAGTAAATGATGCTGGAAATAGCAAGAGTTAGGATTCAGGTATAATTGTGACTTTTAAAAGGAAAGCCTATTATATTGAGAGATTTGAAAAAAAGGAGACACCCAAAGTGCAAGAATTTGTGGTCATTTATCCAGAATTGACAGTTCCTGAATGCGTTGGCCAGGAGGACTCCAGGCCCTAGAGACACAGAACAGCTCTATACGAGCAGAGTTCGTCATAAACTCTGACACCAGCCTGGGTGGGCATCCTTCCGGTCTATCCAACAACATTCACTCAGATTCCTTGTTCTTCAAGCAATCACCTCACACCTAACCCAGTTCACACAACGCAAAGAGGGCATGGCCTACGTGCCCTCATGGTTATTCTCATTCCTAAATAAAACTATGCCCCACTGTGAATTAATGAATTTGCAGTGTGGGTGATGCTTCAGAAACAGACAGAACTGCTCATTCAATTAGTAAATATTTGACTTTAGGCAAATAATTTAACCTCTCCTATAATGACCTATAAATTGTTGATATAACAATGCTAACAATTCTGTACCTGGGTGAATTCTGCATTAAATTGACCCACACATACACATTCAAATTATTTTCAATAAAGGTGCCAAAGCAATTAAATAAAGAAAGGAAAAATCCCTTCAGCAAATGGTGCTAGAACAACTAGATATCCATACAGAAAGAAAAATAAAATCTTAACCCCTACCTCACACCATACCCCAAAATCAATTTAAGTTGGATCACAGATCTAATAGTGAAAGCTAAAACAATAAAGCTTCTAGAAAAAACATAGTATAAAATCTTCACAACCTTTGGATAGGCAAAGATTTCTTATAGAAAACACAGCACCGGCCATAAAAGAAAAAAAATTTATAAATTGGACTTTATCAAAATTTAAATCTTCTGCTCATCAAAACACACAACCAAGAAAATAAATAGGTGAGCCAAACACTGAGAGAAAATATTCACAACACATATATTTGACCAAATACTTATATATAGGACACACAAAGATCTCCTGCAAATCAATAATGAAAAGACAACCCATTAAAAATGAGAAAAATACTTGACAGACACATCATGAAAGAAGACACCTAGATGACCAACAACAAATGGAAAAGTGATCAAAATTGATAGCCATCAGGAAAGTGCTAAGTAAAATCACAATGATATACTGCTACAAACACCAACGGATGGTGAAAATAAGTAAGATTGCCAAAGTCAACTGTTGGGAGGATATGGAGCAACCAGAACTCTCGTACATTTTTTATGAGAATGTGAAATGGCGCAAATACTTAGAAAAACTGTTTGGCAACTACTTAAGAATACAAATATATATCTACCCTATCACCCAGCAACATCACTCCTGGGTATTTATCCAAGTATAAATCCACAAAAAGCTTTGTATGCAAACATTCAGTTGTATTCATGACAAGCAATATCAGGAAGCAACCCAAATGTCCATCAAGACATGTCCATCATGGAATGGATAAGACTATGCATATTCACACAGTGGAATACTACTCAGCAATAAATAGGAAAAACTAATACACATAAGGGACTTATCTCAAAAAGTATTATATGCCAAGTAAAAGAAGGCAGACACAAAAAATACATACTTCTAGGGTAGGGGGAATTATTGGGAAAGTGCACAGGGAACTTTCTGGGTGATGGATATGTTTTATGGCTTAAAATGCATTTGTCAAAACTGATATAATGGAACACTTAAAATCTGAGCATTTCACATTATGTAAATTATACCTAATTTTAAATAATGAAAGTATAAAATGTATACAAAAAATATCTGACAATGCTAATATGGAAGATGTAGAGATACCAACAAGAGCAGAACAGAGGGATTAGATTGAGGACATAAGTCAAGAATAACTCATGTGGTCTTTTCCACTCTCTAGCTTTTGTTTGTGACATCACAGGAAGATTTCTGCCTTTACTCTATAACATACACACTACTTTGTTAAGAAGCAGAAAAACCCACCCACACACTTCCTGGACGCTTGAGTAGCATTCTCCACGGTGTCTCCATGGCACTCATCACAGCACTTTCCATATTCTACTGTAATTAGTTGTTTACAAACCTACCTATCCCCACAAGCACAATGGCTGCAACACAGTGGATAGCTAGTAAATGTTTATTGAAAGAATAAATGAATTTTCATGCATTATCATTTACATAACTGAGGGGCAAGTTGTTTTCTTCTCAACCAATTGCCTTTAAGGGATACCACTTACCTCTGTCCCCGAAGAACAGCTGTGTACAGGTGAATACATTGACTGTCTTGAACCAGCCAGTACAGGAGCCCATCACTGAGGTCTAAAGTTAGAGCAATTATCTAAATAGAAAATGAGGTAAGAAAATGAACCAAATGTATGTTTGAAGCATATCTTTGTGAATAAGTAACACTTAAACTACAGATTTCTCTTTAACTTCTTCTTTGGAATAGTAAACTCAGTGATTTTTATCTTTTGCTGAATATAAATATTATGTGATTGTGCCTATTACTACATTATTTGAATATAAGCACTGGTGTCCTAAAATTCTCCAAAAGGCAGAGAGTATCTGTTATTCACTTTTATGTACTTAGCTCCAGTGGTTGTCAAAGTGTATGATTCCCGGACCAGCAACAGTAGTACCACCCAGAAACTTCATACAGATACAAATTCTTAACCACACTTCAGCTCTACTGAATCTGAAACATCGAGCCCGTGTCAAGCCTTGCCTTTATGGCTTTAGCTAGCCACGGCTCTGGATTTTTTAGCCACATGAACCAATTGATTTTACTGTTGTTTAAACCAGTTGTTCTCGAATATTGATGCATATTAGAATCATTTGTGGAGTTTTTTTTTAATCTCAATTTCCAGGCTGCACTTTATCAAAGGTTGATCTCTGGGGATGGAACCTGGTCTCCAGCATGTTTTAAAACTCCTCATGTAATTCCACTGTGCCACCAATGCTTTAAACTGTTTTGAATTGTATTTTCTATTAATTGCAACAAAAAAATCTGATATACTTTACAAAGATCATACACACAGAGTGTTTATGTGTTAAAATTGAATAGTCACGTGTATATAAAGCCCTATTCCCAGATGACATCTGAAAACCGTTTCTTACTGCTCTTTCTTTATCTTCTTGTTGCAATAGATATCTTAATATTATTAATACATCCAGTTGTGTAGGTGAGGAAAGGCTGCTTCTTCTATGAAATAGAGTGCATGAGATAAAAGTTACCAAAGAACCTTTTGCTTTCTTTGGCTTTATAGATATTTTTCAAATAAGCTGAGATTGCTAGGAACCTGGTCTGAGTAGTGGAGTTTCCCTATGGCAGACCTAGAGGCTGAGAGGTACCAGATAGGATTTAAGTTGATGACTACATCTTTAGCAAGTTGTAGCATTTAAATGAAAATGAGCTGGTGAAAAATGTAAAAAGAGTACAATAAGGTGTCCAAGAACTAAAAATACTTCCTGAAAAATTACACTGCTACAAAGAAGCAGTCATAAGGCACATGACTGCTGGAACCCTTCAGTTGTCATAGAAATCACAGCCTTCTATCCCCAGGAAAATTCAACAAACTCCTTCCCCAGAAGGTAAAAACCTATTCTAGAAATTCCCAGCTTTCTCAGAGTTGAATCATATCTTGCTTCGTGATAAAAGAGAGTTATTATTTTTTTCAGTTAACATGAAATCAGATTAATCTTGTTTGGTTATTTATAATGAGATGCACTGGAGTTTCTACATTACAAATTAACTCTATTTCATCTATTTTTAAAAAGGAGATTCTACAACTCCTTTTACTAGAATACAACAAATTATTCCAAGTATAACATAAGTAAAATCCAGGTGTCGGGTCATTATCCCATTCCTCTGCATCAGTCAGCAGCCTCACATTTAAACCAAGTCAGAGGGTGTTCCATAAATCTTCGGTAACCATTGTTATGTCTAATAACATCCATATCTTGGAAATAAACTCTTTGATCCAAACTAGATCTTTTATGTTAGAAGTTTAATTCTATGGTAAAATGTACAATATACTATGAGTAGAACTCATCATATGATGAGAAAAAGGATCCTTTCACTTTAGATGAATCTATTACTTCACTCTCCTTTTTCATCACACAAATAACCATGTCTTTCTATAAATAATTGTCTGATTGTATTTCATTATATCTGTTGATTACAAAGTATTTTATTACTGCATGATAATTATGTGAGTGACATAAACGAACGACAGTGGCATGAAGAGCTTTGCCTTCAAAACATCCACTAGCACTAACGGAGGCAGATGCATCAGACAGTAAATCATGGAACCAGTACATAGATTTGCAGAAGCAGCAACACCACTCACCAGCCTGGGAGAGAGTGTAGAATGGGAATTTAAAGAAACATCCCAAAACATGCTGAGGCACCTAATGACTCACTCATTTATGGAAAAGTCCTCAGGGTCACTCCAGAGCTTTTTCCTGGCTAGTGAAAATACTCAACCATATCTATAAGGGCAGTGGGAAGATTCCTGACAAAGCCCCAAGGATGGGGAAGAAGTTACTCTTGAGATACATATTATCTTCAATGTGCTTTTAAAAAATGAAAGAGCTTTCCCCTAACAATTATATTTGAGATATAAAAAATATACTTTCATTGTATTCAGACTTAAGTGGCTCCAAAATAGAATTAAGGAATTTTTTTATTATTTGACAAGAATGACTAATCTTTGGATATGGTGCATAAATTCTGTCTATTAAAATATCTGTGTTATAATCTGTATATACAAACCAGGTCTCTACATATCTTAGGAATTATAGCCCAGATATCCTATTAGAATTGGTGATCAAGTGACTCAACAATCAGTTCATTTATATACATATTTTTAAATGATCTGGTATTCTGTATTACATATATTTATCTCTACAGAAAAAAAGATTTAAAATAAGAAAAATTAAGGGAGGTATTAGGTAGAAATGGTGTAAATGATTTATTTCTTCTTAACACTTTTCTATAATTTCTAAGCTTTCTACAGTGGACATATATTACAATTATGATAAAAAATAAGATTCAGAATTTTAGATGGATACCTAGGGGTAGCTAAATAGGTTTAAGAAAAATAGATATTGCTTCTAGAAGTTGAGGAAGTAAAAGTAACATTTGCTGTAGAAACATTCCTACATCAGGTGTATTTTCCAGATTGAGTTATGATAATAAAAGCTTAACTATTGAGCTTTTACCATGTACCTGGAACTATTCCCACTACTTCACATGAATTATCTCATTTAATCTTTATAACAACTCTAAGAGGTAAGATAATAGTTAATAGTCCTACTTTTCAAATAAGGAAATAGATCCAGAGAAATCAAATAATTTGCCTAGGTGTCATATAGTTTTTAGAATAGTCAGTACCCAAAACTGATTGAAAATAATAAAACACCTAATCACCACCCAATATGAAGCTCTGAAATACTCAATAGAAGTCCTTAAGACTATAAAAACAGTAAGAAATTAAAATGCTTTTAAGTGTGGGTGGACTCAAAATAAAGCAAACTACAAAAATCTCCATAGTATTAATATATTTGAATTTATGTAATCAATTAAGACCATCAAATAAGGCTTAGAGAAATTTTTTATGCCAAGATCTTACTATGACAGTATTTCCTTTAAGATTCTATCTTAACTACTTACACTAAGCAGAGACAGTATTATCATAACTATAGAATAGCACCATTTAGCATTATGAAATGATCAATTCTCATTTTTAATCTGTTACCTTTTTCCCAGAAAACCAAGGCTGTGCCTGCAGTATAAGGGAACTTTCCCCATTTAGTCTGGTGCTTTCAACTGAGTAGAGCGTGGTCCAGTAGAGATATCCACCAACTGAATCCACCACCATGTCATTCACCAGCAGCTTCACATGAGTCACAATGTCTGTGTGTCCTGTCAACACAGACTGCCTTTGTATCTACAAAACAACAGTGTGGTCAGTTAATGGTTTTCAAATGATATCGTTGTTCCAGCATAATTTATTAGATTAGTAAATTGCTACATTCATCCATTCATTCATACAACCACAAATGTTAACCGCTATCAGCACTATGTGCTGGGTAGTGTGCTAAACCTCGGAAACATAACAGCAAGCAGGCATGGCACCTGCCCTCATGGAGCTTATCTCTTTTCATGTCTCCAAAAAGAAGGCAGGTGAATTCATTTTGAGTTAAAATACTTGCTATTTGTAATTATACATCCAGACAATCAAAACACTGCTGGATAAGAATACATTCAATTGGACTCCTGAAAAAAATGTGTGCATCTTATAAATAATGACATCTCTCCTTGATCCTCTCTATCAGTGTATCTCCCTAATATTAATTACCATCATTACTGAGGACCTATAATGTGCCAGGCACTATTTTTTTTTTATATTTAAAATATGAGCTCCTATAATCCTCACATAAAGCCTATATGGGATTTCTGTTCCCTATTTTTTTATGAGTAAACTGGGTTAAGCAAACAATTTGTCCTGGAGTTAAACAGTTTTATAAGAGACAGAGCAAATATTAATACTTGACACCATTTTTATATCCACTTTCCACTTCCTTTTTCAAAACTATTTTTAACTAACCTGTTTTAGAGAGCATTCTCTGGTTAGCCCCACTCAACTCCATTCTGCTTGCTCATCTTTGGCACTTATGGATTCAGACTATACCATATTGCTTTGCCTCTAATACACCGCCTCATATGCTCCTTTTATTATTTTGTATATGTATTTTATCTCATCAAATGATCAGGGACAAGTGGTGATATCTGCACAACACTGAAAATACTGAAAAACCCTGAATTCAACATAATAAAAGGATGAATTTTATGGTATATGAGTTATACTTCAACAAAGCTATTATATTTTTTTTAAAAAGAGCAGAGTTATGTCTACTGTTTACTTTATATTCCCCATATGCCTACTCTCAAGGCTTTCAACATGTTGATAGCAGATAAATGATCGTTGAACAAATAAATGGACAACAAGCACCCTTCTGATTAGAAAATGATTTCAGTGCCATATTTCTTGATCTGTCAGGCCAGTGTTCTCGTCATTAACCACCACCCTTCTCTTCAAAGTGTACCACCACACAGGTGTGCTGGATGTCTTCATTCTTCCTCAAAGTCTACCTTCCACCCTTCTCCACCCTACTTGTTCCCCCAGCGGCTGATATCTACGGACTGTATCAGTTGGGCTCCCATGTTCTCTGGCTTCTGATGACGCTCAGCCAAGGGAATCACTGGCAGAAGATCAGAGGGCAGGAGGAGAGAGGAGTTGGGGGACGTATTCCCTTAGCTCACTTCTCGCCAGACCAGGCGTCTTGATAGTGGCTGGGCTTCCACACACACAGTCACAGTTCATGTCAGCAACTCCCCTACAGCTACAGCCCTCACCACGTTCCCCCACTCCTGCCTCTTGCCTTTTCACACCTGGAGTTATATCCTCCCATGCTTGCTAACCCTGGCGATGCTTCACCATCCCTTGTCCATTTTCCCCAGCCCTGTCCACACCTTTGAGAATAGTCACTTCACTTAGTCTCCTTGAATCATGCCTTTGGAGTGCTCCGTGTTCCTGCCAAGACACTGACCCTCAGGGGAGCATTTGAATGTATTGAAAACATATAACTAGTAAAACAAATAGTGATACCAAATTTCATTTACACATAAACACACTTTAAAAGTGAGCAAGTTTAAAGACAAACATCAAATAAATAATAGCATAGGTGATATGCAAGTATGAAAATGTATGCAAGTCACTGCAGTGGGTAAGCATTTCTCTAGAGCATCCAGAATGCCAGGCTTCAACTCACCACATATGTCTTTCCAGCCCAGTAGAGAAAGTGACCCAGCCACTCAAAAGCTAAAGCCCCTGCTCCCGCGATGTTGGGTATGTGATAATTCTCTGAGATATCCGTCCCATTCAGCAGCCGCACATAAACATCACCTTTCATGTCGCTGTAGTAGAGGCTGTTGTTATACCAATCCATGTCTCAAAACAAAGTAAATCATTAGCAGTTATTTTTCACATATGCCAACAAAAACATGGTGAGTCAACAAATCACACATGCACCTCAATATATTTTAAAACATATACTGACCTAGACGTTCACTAGAACTTCAAAGATCTGTCAAGAATATTTCAATAATGTTATCCCCAAATCTTAACCCCTGGAACAGGGGAGAGGAATTAATATACACTGAACATCTCCTCTTTGCCAAACATTGTCCCAGGCACTTTACATATCTCTCCTAACTCCTGAAACAAAGTTATGAAGCAAGAATCATCTCCATTTTTGAGAGGCAAATCTAAGACAAGGTGAGATTACCTATTCTTCCAAGACCTCGCAGATGAAAAGAGGGGGAACCCAGGTTCAAGCCAACTCCAAAGGAGCATCCTTTCCATTAGTACTATACTACATCCTAAGGCCAGCTCCTATGTTGGTCAGAAATGGCCAAGAAAATAGATAATATAATTAGAGAATTATAGAATATGTCACCTTCAGGCAAGATCACTGTTACACAACCCCAGAATAAAGACTTTTCTTCCTTCTAATGCCTTCTAGGCAAGGTTACCCATTCATTATTTAATAATCCCCTTTGCCAACAAATTCCTTTTTTTTTCATTTCAGCATATTATGGGGGTACAAAAGTTTAGGTTACGTATATTGCCCTTACCCTCCCCCACCAAATTCTTTCTGACACATTATTTAGAACTCTATACAGCAGTGTCTTGCTCCAGTCTATGGAAACCCCTAGTAAATTACTTAAGTATAACCGTTTTAGTGGAACAAGATAGGCTATGACTACAAGACAACTTTGACAGGTTACCACAGAAGCACTGTATCAGAGCCTTCCTGAAGTGAGCATAAATCAATAAATAACCTCACATTTTATGAATTAATAAAATTCATACTTAAGAACTGACCTTTTCTTAGCAGTATCACTGGCAGTATAGCTGTCAATATTTTTCCCTTTCGTTATTGACCTAATACCAAAACACTCAATTTTTCTGATTTACTGAATATCATGGGAAGTCTTATGAGTAGAAACCTGTCATCCAAGTGAAGAAAAAGGCTTGGTGTTTACCTGACACATTTCCTATATCAGAAGATAAGAACTCTCCTGGGCCAAAGCTATTTAATGGTTTACTCCAAAGCCCATCTTCTTTCACAGCCATAATAAATGGTGGTTCGGTAGCTGTTTGGTAAAAAAGAAAGTAAAAGAAATATCACAGAAGGAATACTTTTTTGGGTACTCATCTCATACCCTAAGATTTTCTTTATAAGTAAAGAGAACATCTGCATTTTGAAAAATACTGTGGAAGGATATGAGTAATTGTTATCTGATTCATAGAATGATCTATCATATTAAACATACTTTCTGATTTTTACATAAATATTTGAAATTGAATGTGAAGGGAGATATATGGGGATGTTGTCTCTAGGACAGTGCATGGTCATGGCAGAATTTGGGGGTTTGTTTGGTTGGTTGGTTTTTGGCTTTGGCTACTGTTTGTCACGGTCCCATTCAGAGCACCCAGAGGCAACTGTGAGAACAGTAGTAGTGTAAATGGTACAGTTATCCTTCCATTGGCCTTCAGCCAAGAGGACAGAATTCAGCATAATGCACAGCCCTCAACTTTGCTCAGCAAGACCTTCAGAGTTCGGCAGTACAATATGCTTAATAAACCATGAGAAAGAAGAAACCCATGAAGAACAAGAAAATGATGGTATTTCCTCAAAAATATCTTGGAAAGTTTAAAATACCAGGTTAGAAACATTAATTAAATATCACACAGTGTTTTATTTGCTTTCCTAATCTCAGACCATAAACACATATGCAAGAGGGCAACATACTCTCATTCTCATTACCACAGTTAAGGCAAGGAATTTTAAAGGACACGTGTGCTAAGCCTCTTTTTGTCAGAATCACTCCCTAAATCCAGAAGATTTTCTCACCTGGCACCAGAGTAGTACCCACCGAGGGCTCTGACCACGGGCCTGGCCCCTTGGGAGAACTTGCTCTCACAGAAACCTTGTACTTCGTAGCACTCTGCAGCTCAGGTACATTAAGCGTGGTCCCACTTATGTTAGAGAAAACACGAGTGATTTCAGGAAGGTCTTGAGTTGACACTTTCACCTCATATGTCCAGTTCTGCCAGGCAGAAGGGCCTAATTAGAAGAGTTCAACAGTATCACTGACCAGGATGACATCCACAAGGGCTAACCAAGGATTATCAGTAAGTTCATTTATAGCTTCATTTCAAATGGGAGAGTAACTGGGGCAGTAGTACCCATCACCCCACTAATCACCAGGGCTGGTTTATCAATAAGGCTAGGACAGTGTCCATTCCTTCCGTGCAGGTCATTTTGCTCCATTGAAGGAAACATCATGCCCAACAAATAGGACTGCTCTTTTTGTTTGTTTTGTTTTTTGGACTGCTCTTTAGTCAAAGATGTATGCTTAGCTACACAGAGTTGTCAGGGGGGTTCTCTTCAACACTAACAGGTATAATCAGGCTCTTAATAAAAAATGCTTAATGATGAATCTCTAAAATAATTCCCCGTGTCTATATAGTACCTCTCTCCAAAAAGCCCAATTAAAAAAAATGGACTGTTCATTTTTAGCCAGCTTTGACATATGCAGCAAACAGACATAATTAATTTTGTCTTAAAGAAAAAATAGCCAATGTTTATTAAATACTTGCTATTATCTAGGAAAGGCAGGTTTGGCAAACTACAGCCCACAGGCCAAATCTGGCCCACTGTTTTTGTAAATAAAGTTGTACTGGAACATAGCCACAGTTATTCATTTACATATCATCTAGGGCTGTTTTCATGATACCAAGGCAGAGTTGAGTAGCTGTGACAAAGACCAGCTGACCCACAAAGCTGAAAATATTTACTATCTGGCTCTTCTTTTACAGAAAACATTTGCTGACCTCTGGGCTACACATTGTTCTGAGTGTGCTACTTATGTATCTTAATTTCATCTGCATGTCAATCCCATGAAAAGGTATAATTAATATTCCCATTTCCAATTGTGGAAACTGAGGCATGGAGTGGTTAAGTAACTTGTTCCGGGTCATTCTGCTTAAGTAAGTGGCAAGACCGGCATCTGAATCCAGTCTCAGCTGACTGCAGAGTCCACCTGCTAACTCAACACACAAACTGCCTCTCCAGAGTTGGAGAGTTAAGCACAGAGGATTTTAGGGTAGTGCTCAAATTCATGCAAGATCTCCATGGATACAAACATCTCAACCCAAGTATTCTATCTCCCTAACTGCTCACTCTGATTAGAATGTCAGTGCCTAGTTCCTAGTAGACACTCAACAAATGTTCTAACTATTCTGTTGGGATATACAAGGGAGGTATAGACATTCTCCTAATGGAAAACTAATAAATGCAGAACAAGTGTATAAACACATTTTTTTAGCTAAGTAGCTGCTTCTGGTTGATGACTGAGTAACCACATAGGGCTCTCGAAATTAAATCACAATGCCAAGCAGTTCAAGCTTTCCTGCCCTTCCAGCAGCAAAGCCAGGAACCACCCTGGGGACAGCGCACTCACTGGCTCCTATGGCGAGGGCAGGAGGCTTCCATTGCACAAGGGCCTGGTGAGAGCCGAAGAGCACTGAGAGCTCCCGCGGGCGGCCGGGCAGAGGGTGCAGCTGGGTGGACAAGCCAAAAATGACTAAGTTACCAAATCCAAATTCTTCTATATGACTCAGGTCACATCCCACGATGAACTCGTTAAAAGACAAAGCATCCTGTTGGAAAACAGCCTTGCCATCGGTGACAAGGAAGTCATTGTTTTCACAAGCAAAGCTCTTCACATTAGCAAAGGGGACATGAGGTAGGACGAGATGGGAAGCAGAGCCATCCAGAAATGTTGACATGAAGACTTGGGCGGTGTCATTGAAGTAAATGATTCTCTTGGACTGTGGCTTCACCGCGAAGTCCTTTAATGTGCAACTCTCCACAATATGCATAGCTTGAGCCTCCCGACCCGGTGGCACAGGAAGATCTACTCTATAAATGCCGTCTCTCAGGAGATAAAAGACATACCTAACATAGGAACAAAAGAAGCCTGATGTGAATCAGTGCAAGGTCGATGCATGACCTCAGCTCATTGCTTATTCTGTTGCACAATCGGAACCATTATCTCTAGAGTCCCTAAGTATACAGTTTTCTGAGGTGCAAAAGGGTAAAAGTAATTACTAAAGATATGCTCTACTCATTTAAGTTAGAACATTGGAAAATTTCAGCCTCACTTATAATGCTTAGTCTCTTAATTATTCTAAGTGACTTTTTAAGGAAGCATAGAATTTAAGAACGGAAAGAGTCTTTAAAGATTTTAAAGAAAAGCATAATATATATAAATTACATTGCTAAACATAGTATTTACTATAAAATATTTGCCTCCAAAATGCCCAAATTCTTACATCTAATTGTGGCAGTAAATTTTCTCATGAATTGTGAATGATCAATGGAAGAAAGCAAAACATTTAAACCATTTATTTTTTAAAATTGCACAGTTATTTTGCTACAACTATCTAACATAACCCCATTTGTAATAGACTAAACTTCTTTTTTAATGTCTGCAACTGAGTCAAGCATTAGAGCTCCCATTTTACAAATTATGAAAAAATACCCCACAAGTCACCAAAGCAGCTGGACAGGACCACCCAGCAATCAGGAGAAAGGAGTCAACGGAAGAATTAAAGAAACACACTTAATTTGGAGTCAAATCTCATAGTAACAAGGCGGATGATCTTTCAATAATGAAAAAGAAAACATACTGCCAAAATATTTCATTGATAATCAAATCTGTAAATAAAATTTTAACTAAAACATCAAACCATTAATTTGAATGTAGCTAATTTAGATTTTGTGATCATGGAGACAGGTGCTGACAAAAGTATACTTTTGCTTGGGGAAAATTCTTATCACAACCCCAAGGATTGGCAGCACTCTGACCTCTTATCACAACTGTCAAGTCATTTTCCTTGTCTTTATTCAGTTCCACTGGTTTTCTTTTTTTTTGCAGAAATGACCCAGATTTTAATATAAACACCCTCTCATTAATGTATCAAAATTTAGAGGCATTATATTCCAAAAATATTAAAGTCCAAATCACATTATTTTTCCCTTATGAGTAAAAGTTTTTACAAATTGAAGTCCAAAGGCCTTAAAGTTTAAAATCAGTTTTTCTTGGCCTAGTGAGTTAATGGTCCAAAGTATGAAATTTTTTAAGTTCAAACTCCATCCTCTCTAATTTATTTATTTATTTTTATTTCAGCATATAACAGGGGTGCAATGTTTAGGTTACGTATATTGCCTTTGCCCCACCCAAGTCAGGGCTTCAAGCATGTCCATCCCCCAGATGGTGCGCACTGCACCCATTAGGTGTCAATATACCCAACCCCTCCTCCCCCCTCCCACCTGCCCCACACCCAGTGAATGTTATTACTATATGTGCACTGAAGTGTTGATCAGTTAATAACAACTTGACAGTGAGTACATGTGGTGCAGTTCCACTCTTATTCCTCTTGATGACTATTCCAAATCTTTTTTTTTTTTTTTTGTTGGCCAGATAATTTCTTTCTATTTTTAGTAGAGACGGGGTCTCGCTCTTGCTCAGGCTGGTCTCGAACTCCTGAGCTCAAAGTATCCGCCCGCCTCGGCCTCCCAAGTGCTAGGATTACAGGCGTGAGCCACCACGCCCGGCCTATTCCAAATCTTTATTGATATGTCAAGACTCCTCTGCTAGAACAATATCCTGAGATTTAAGCTCCATTTTGAAATGTGAAGCTACATTCTTTTTCTTAAGGGAGGGTTGTAGCAGGCAAAAAGCAGAAAAAACGTGACTCTTAACTTCCTGCTTTTGTTTCCCAAATTGAAATTTGGAGAAATTTCAGAGTAGATAAAAACAAAATATCTGGCATAAAGATTACAATTATTGTACCGAAGCAGGGGGGAGTGCAGGTCTTTAACCTGATCACCACTTTGAAAGAGAAAAGAAAAGAGAAGGAAGGTGAGGACATGTAGGGTGTGGGAGGAGGACAGAGAGGAGAGGGGAAGCCAGGGTCAGGGACAAAGGGGACCACAGAGGGAAGAAGAACAGAGGTTTACAATAAGTACAAACTCAGTAGGGGAATAATTCACTGGTGCAAAAATAACAGCATAAAAGAAAATATTTTTAATACCAGAAGAATAAGCTATTTCACACATTAGATATACTTCAGAAACACTGTATACAAACTGTTGCTGAAAGTTACATGCTAATTTTTACAGAAACTCTCCTATCATGGTATAGGGAGATGATTAGAAGTCAGGCCCTGGAGTAAGAAGTCCAATACTGGTTCCATCGCAAAATAGCTGTGTGATCTTGAACAATTACTAAATCAACCTGTGCTTCACTTCCCTTATCTATAAAACTGGGACAATAAAAAGTACCTACCTCTTAGGGTAAACAAGGACTAAAGGAATTATCAGAAGTAATACACTTAGGAACACATATTAAGTGTAAATACTAATTATCATTACCATTTCTAGACACATTTCAAAATCTAAGCACAAATCGATTTTATACTAATGGTAAAAAAGAGCCACTGAAGACCTCACTGAGGTGCACGTGAATGAGTGATTTAGTGGGTGATATTTATTAGCCTCAGAATGGGTCATTTTGTATAATTGCCAACAAGGTTACATTTCATAGGATCTTAGGCCTTTACAAATGAGGAAAATAAGATCCAGACAGTCCAAAGGTCTTGCCCTATATAACAAAGTTTTCTGAAATATTCTATAACTCAGTAATTTATCCAAAACCAATATGTTAAAATAAATCTCTAGCAAATTGTGAATGAATATGAATAGAAAAGCTTGATTTTTATATCAATTGAGAAATCTTTTTTTCAAGAAGTTCAATTTGTGAAAAACAAAACGTTATGGGCTATATTTTTTTCATTCAGAATGAAGCAACTTTACTCATATGGGAAATGTAAAAGTTTAATCTTATAAACATTGGCCTTGCTTATTAGTTATTAACTTGTTATCTGGTCCTATTCAAGAAATAATAACCTCGATATAACTTTCTAATTTTTTATCCTTCACATTCATGTTCATTTGGACATCACAAAATACATTCCCAGGCAAATATCTCATTTCATCCTCAAAATAACCCAACTGGGTAAGTATTACTACCTTCACCATATGTATGGATAAGCCAGTGGTCACAGACATGAAGTTACTTGCTCAAGGTACTACTGCAATTTAACTGCACAACTGAGCTAAAATGTGTCCATTTCATTTGTAGCAGGAGAAAAAAAGTTATTTGTAGCTGAAAATTTTTACTTGTTATTAACCATCAATTCCTGTCTCCTAAGGTGCTGGTAGCTCTCTTGTTAAATCAGCTTGATAGATATGAGAACCAGATGAGAAAGATGAACTTGAGCTGAATTGCTCTGCAAAAGGAACAGGTGCTATGAAAGGGCTTCTCACAGGGTGTGTTGAGACCCTGAGTCGCATCATAAAGAAGTGACAAATCCAGGACTAGAACCCAGGTCTCTGAGTCCCAGATAAGAGGTCTTTCCCATATTCCCATATTTGGCTGTGAAAGAGAGAGGAATAACTACTTAACTAGAGGAGGAGTTGATCAAATGAAGAAAAAAAATGTTTCTCCTGGCTCTAGAGAATGAAAACCTTGCCTGGATCTAATTAAATCTACCTATAATGAGACATATAGATTGGCTCATCTGGTACTACAATGTTTCATTAACAAGCAAGTTTCCCAAAGATTATTGCCAATGGAGGAGAATTTATCTTTTACAAGGCTAACACTTACCCATTGTATGAATCCGCTACAATTTTTTGAGGTGCAATAAGAGAGGATGGAGTAATTTCCTCAATGTTTAAGCAGTTCTCTAAATCACAGACATATACCTAGAGAATCAAAAATACATCAGTGGGATTAGTATTCGGTTTGGCCAGCAAGTATCTCCTGAGCATCTTGTCCATGCCTGAAATTGTGCTAGTCACTGAGTGCTTTCCAAAACAAACAAAAAAAGCCCTTAAAAGGAAGTTTTATACCCTATAGCCTAATGAATTTATATACTATTTGCATCAATGAAATACAAGTGCCTGTTTTCCTGGCTTGTGGAGACACTCAACCATTTTTAACATTTAAACTGTATCCAAGTTTATGGGCTTCCAGCCATAGTGATGGCCTTTGCGGATTGTGGTAAGCCTGTACCTTCCACAGAAGTAGAACTGGAAACACTTCGAGACTGTGTCTTCTCAAGGATTTCAGTAGTACTGTATTTTCAGAGACCCACTAAAGTTACCCCTGATTATTACATAATTTAAAATGCTTGCAGCTCACTTTGATTATGATGGGCAGTTTTACGTAATGATAACACAGGTACTACCACTATCTCATGGAAGATGAATCATCATTAGTATAAGCGCATGACTCTAAAAAAATCACAAATAAAGATGATTTAATGGGAGGTAAGGACTAGTACTAGGCAAAGTCTAGACCCTCCTATAGGCAGATCTAGTGTCTAAAGCATAGTAAGTACTTGAGTATTTATTGAATGAGAGAATTATGTTTACTTGTACATATACCCACATTAACACTTAGTTATTCACTTTAAATTGTCAAACTAACCAGTTCATCCATGATGAAATACATTGTTTGATAAAGCCAGTCTACAGAGATGGAAGAAATGAATCCTGAACCTCTGTAAAAAATTCTCAGGTCAGACACATCAGACATGTTAGCAGCCGCCTTCACCCATATGAGAGTTCCTTCAGAGAAATAAACAACTTGCTGGTGGACATCAACTGATACTCCTAGAAGAGTCATGCAAGTACATGTACAGTGTTATGTAACAGCCAGGACAAAAACTTATAAGAATGAGAATTTATTTCTTTAATGTTCAATAAAGAAATCAAAATAGAAGTCTTTCTTCTATTTTAGGAAAAATTCTTCTAAATTTTTCTAATATATTAAGATATTAGAAGAATTTATTTTAGAAATATTAGAACATATTCTTCTAATCTTTTATTCTAGAAGTATTTCTTTTAGAAATTCTGGGTCTTTCTTTCACACTAAGGAATCATTTCTCTCTGACATACTGACCTGTAATATTGTGGTGTATAGCATCCAACTGAAGGCAGTGTGCTTCGTCTACTAAATGTTTTAAAGATCTCTTTCTTAGAGAAGTTTTTCTGGATAAAAAGAGCCACTGTTCCTCTTCTTGAACTGAGAAAACATGATTTGCAGAGAGACAAACCAACCACATGTACACTACCATAAAAAAGATCAATACCACCCATCAAAGCCAGGGGACTAGTACTTAAAAGAGACTGGTCAGATTTTCTCTGAAGGCCCTGGGGCATTGCATCTATGGTATAATCCATATCATTTCATGATTGGGGGTAGGAAGTATGGGGTCAATCAAGTAAGATTTATGTGTATGTTCCCCTAAATACTCCCAAAATAACATCACATGAAGTATCACCATTCTCAACAGGCTTGCCCCAATAAGAACTCAGCCCATAACCTCAGCCATGAGAATTTGCCGGGTGGAGGGGTCCAGGCCACAGTTGGTTATTGCATAACACACACAGATAGACAGACATTGGTTGTCTTGGTTGTCTCTGTGTTGCCTTCAGCCTCTCTCCTTTTGAGACAGGAGAAAAGTCCTTAGAAGAATAAAACTTGAAGGCTGCAGAGCTCTGCTTGATGTCCTGTCCACTTGGAGACTGATGCAGGGCTCATGGGTAAATACTTTTAGGGCAATTAATAAATGTTATGCAATAATCACAGTAACAACAACCTTAACTCTGCTCTATATTTAACTGACCCTTTGGACATGCTTCTTGAATAACAAAAATACCTCTCCTTTCCTAGAGTCTAGGAACAGCCAAAAAACTAAAGGCTGGTGATAGATGACATTCAATATCCACTGGCATAGCATGTGCAGATTAGAGTAAGGGGCAGTCAAGTCAGCAGATGGGGTTCCAGTGAAAATAGAAAATAGACTCCTAGTGTGTGTTATTTGAAGCTCTTATACTAGTCTCCCCCAAAATTTCCAATCCTTCTTAGAAAGCATTTTCATTTATAATTTTGCTCACATATACACCATACAGTAAGTATTCAACCTCTCAAGGCAATCATTAAAATACCAAAGCCAAAAAAGGGTGCTTACAAAATAATAACAAGATAATTTGGCAGACGGTAAAATGTAAATTACTAAAGCACAGATATATTTAAAAACTTTGATTATACATAATGTAAAATGGGTATTAGGGTAGAAAAGTTACATGTATTCCCCTAATGTGTAAATGTGAGCCACAATCACTAGTGATTTCAACTGAAACCAAGGATGTGTTTAAGGCCATTTTTTTAATCCCTCAATTTTTTCATTCTTATTTTAAAATCCTAATTTCTAATCGGAACATTTTCAATGTAAGGACTTACTTCAATTTGCCAAATGCTTAGATTCATTTAAAATTGAAAACTTTCCAAGTAGCCAATAGAGAACATACATTCATTTGGGCAGAAGAGGTGGGGTCTTTTGGTCTACCAGATGACCAGGATGTCTGGCTCTGAACCCACCCTTGCCACCCCTTATTCCCATGTAGCAGAAGGAGCAACCTGGGCTGTTACCTGCTGGGGATGGAGTGGTAATACTAGACTCTGCTTCTGGACCCTCACCAACTTCATTTACTGCTGCAATAGAAAACCTATTCCAAAAACAATTAGAGAGATGTGTTTCACATGGCATGGTGTGAACATGAGATAAAAATAGAAGGAGAAATAAGGTTTCTATTTAAAGGACCGTGTGGCAATGCACGTATCTAGTTACTTGGTGCCACTGCTCAGCACTAAAATGACCATCAATCACACCCTTGTTTGCATTCCCCAGAGAACAGTTGAGGGTCACAGGGGTCAAAACCTGAACTCTGCTATCTGCATGACCCTCATTCCTCTCCTAATTTAAAAAGACCTTAATAATCCCCCTAGTGGTTAATAAAAATACCATTAACAGCACTTCACCTCCCTGCTTTTTCATATTGAGTTAAACAAAAAAACAGCATTCATGGTGTTTCTGATGTCTTTATTAGCCCATATTTATAAGGATCCTTTCAATATAATGGAAAGACTTGAGAACTTTTTGCTTAGGATGTGTAATCTAGTAAGCAGATAAGCAACAAGGACTTCAGCCTAATAGTATGGCGTCAGTGGCACCTCTTAAAGTACATTTAAAATATTTCTGGGCCATATTTCTTAAATAATTATCATGCCTGCAGCCATGCAGGTTACATTTTCCTCTGTACCACTTAACTCTTACCTGTAGGTAGTATTTGGTAGGGTGGAATAAAACTGGAAACTCGTTCTCTGTGTCCCTGAATCTAATTTTTGATTTTTGCTGATCAGCCTTAAGTTATAACCCAAAATAGGTCCACCTGGGAATTGGGGTGGAGCCCAGCTGACTTCCACAGTGTCGGGACTTGAGCTCTCAATATTCCTAATGAAAGGAGCAGCTTCAGGAACTGGAAGAGATAATGGTGATATCATGAGCAGAAAAATGGACAGGTTTATGTTTTCAAAATATGATTTTTTTAGGGTCTTATTTTTTGAAAAGTTAACAGAAATATTTTTATTAATAGTCAAAATGTATGCTATAGGGAAGGTGGTATCTGTGTGTTGCAACCCTTGATCCCTAAGTGATACGACTTTCCCAAGAGGCTCTTGCAAATGTTACTTTCCTCACTTCTAATTAATAATATGAAATTAATTGTAGAAGTATATAAATAGGATAAATGTTCTAGAAAAAAAATTTGTCAAAAATCTCTGGATACCTAAGTGAGTTTTAACATGGGATGGAACCAGGTTAGGAAGGAGAAAAGAATCTGAACAGAACTGGAGTTGATGATTAACATGAGTCAGTCCTGGGGCCTTTTCACTCACTGGAGTGCTGTAGCCTGACTGGTTCCAGCTCAAGATGTGGGTTTCAGATAAGCTGGAATGAGAATACTCTTTTCCACCTTTTTTGAGCTCAGTTCTGATAGGCCTGACTACAACTTCCTCACCCGGCTCTCAAGGTCCGGAGAGTCCAGGCTGACTGAGCTCCAGCACTATTAAAGGAGCATGCACATGATTGAGATCTCACTCACAGACCCTAGGAGCTACCTAAGTGGCAAAGAACAGAAAGGAAAACAAATGATCTGACAGCCTATCTCCCCTCCATGTCTCCACCTACTTTTCATACCCAAACCCCTGAAATCACACTCTTTTATTTCCTCTTGACATAGAAAGAGACACTCAGATGTCACTTTGCTCTTGAGGAGACTTTTCTCCCTCTGAACGTTTTTGGCAAATGCTCTGCATCACCACTGACTTGGAGTTGGGAGAAATGAGAGAGTTCAGCTGAGTTTTCACAAGACCTCTTAACTGGTCTCTCAGCCTTTCTCTGCTACAATTCCTCTCCAAATCTCAGACCAAGTTTCAGCAAACACAAACATCATTATGTCACTCCTCTGCTCTACAGAATCAGTCACCTTGATGAACAGGGAAGACGGAAATATCTCCCACTGAATTAGAATCAGGACGTCAAAAAACTTAACTTGTTAGGATCAACACCCAAACGTGATCTGCTACACTTCCATCAAGTTAAATGCCATGGCAAGATACAGTGTCTAAATCTTCCCCACAAAAAAAAAAAAATCCTCCCTGAAAGACTGGTGTTCCTTGCCTAACAATCATTCCTCTTTGTTAAGAAACTATCTTCTGCAAGGCCCCAGTTAAAAGGCAATAACATCATCTAAAATCATAATTCCCATAGCTAAAAGAGAATAGGGGCCAGAAGTCTGTAATTCTAGCACTCTGTGAGGCTGAGGCAGGAGGATCACTTGAGGCCAGGAGTTCAAGACCAGCCTGAGCAAGAGCAGAGACCTCATCTCTACAAGAAATAGGAAAATTAGCCAGGCATGGTGGTGCATGCCTGTAGTCCCAGCTACTTGGGAGGCTGAGACAGGAGGATGGCTTGAGCCCAGGAGCTTGAGGTTGCAGTGACCTATCATGATGCCACTGCACTCCAGCCTGAGCGACAGAGTGAGACCCTGTCTCCAAAACAGAGAGAGAGAGAGAGAGAACTATGAAGCGATGAACACAAAATAGCTAAGTTTCTAAGTTTTGATGTGGCTAGAGAAGTGAGAAGGAATCAGAAGCATGAGGTGCTGTTCATGGAAAGGACGCCCCCTGTAGGGCCTGGAAGACCTGGAGGGCATGTGGGCTGCATATCTGGGAGAAAGGCCCAGAAATGGAAAACAAAATTTGCCTTTGTCATTATTTTGATTTGACCAGCCATGGGCCCTGGCCCACGGTGTTCCTCCAGCACTAAAAAATGTTCCAGTACATGAGGCATTGCTTGGAACAAGGAAGGATGCATTTTACTATCATCTGGAACATTTCAAACATGGCCCTAGGCCAGCATCTGACCTGTAGTTCTAAGCCAGGATGGTCAGAGAATAATCAGCAGAGGTGGCCACACAAACCCTGAAATCTGCTGAGCAAGGAGAGGGCGTTCACCAGGGAAAGGGAAATGCCCGCACAAACTTCCTCAGCTGCTCAGCTCTGCTTAGGTCCAAGGCCTGGTTCAGTCCGAGGCTCTCTGCACACAGCTGCACCTCCCGAACTGAGGGATAGGGAATCCTTCCAGCCAGTCTTCCTGGGTCGTCTCAGCTAACTCTGAGGGCAAGGGCACCAGACAGCTCTCCCTGAATGTCTATCTGCTCCTGCACTCACCTCCCCATGAGGCTTCTAAGCTTGAATCTTTTTCCTGGGGTAGAAGTCACATCTTCAAAAGAAGAAATCCAAGAATGCTCCAATATATGTGCTATTTTTTAAAATCGTCTCTGATAAAATGTTAAAATATTATAATAACCTCTCAGCTGGTATCTACCTGTGTATTTTCCAATCTCTCTCGTTCTCTCAATCTATTCTACGTGTAGTTGCCAAAATTCGCTTTTTGAGAAGCATGTAAAGCAATTGACCTCTCTGCTTTGAAACCTTCCATAACTTCTAACTGTTCTCTAAATAAAGTCCAAACTCCTCAGCCTGGGCATTTAACATTCTTGGTGATCTGGACCTCACCTCCCTTCCCAATGTTATTCTCACTATTTTTCTTCCTGTGCCCTGTGCTTCCAGCAGATGGAGTCGTCACCGTTTTCCTTCCACACCTTAGAATCCCATCTCCATGACTCTGCTCCTGCAGACACCTGGACCTGCTCTGTCCTCTCCTCACCTCAGCTCTAACTCAACAAAGGAAACTTCCTCCAGAAGGGTGTCTTCGAGATTTCATTCTAGAAATAATATCTCCCTCCCCTGAACTTCCATAGGAATGCACCAGTACCTCTCCTCTGTTTTCAACCAAGTGCTGCCATATGCGAGGTTAGTTAAGGATGTGTTTTATCTCCTCTACAAGAGAGTAAGTTTCTTAAAGGCAGCATGCATGCACCTATAGATATCCCATGAATGTATTTTGAACAAGAGAACAATAGCATTTACTTAGAACTAGTGTTGCTATAAGAATATATTAGCATTCAGCAGAGGGCAGCTAAGTTAAAGCTGTATTCTGATAGGGCTACATTTTGAATAAACATTGGAAAATGGTGAAGCTGGAACCTAGCAGAAAAGCAGCTTTTTGTTGCTTTCCAGAGGTAATGTGACTGTGTCCTATTCAATGACCCTCATTTTTGAAACATTTGCCTCTCTTGTCTTCGAGACACCTCCAGCTCCTGAGTTTCCTCTTTCTCGGTGTCCTTTGCTGTCCCTCCTTCTCTTCCTGGTCACCACATACTGGGACCCTCTTGGGCTGACACCCTGACCTGCTCCTCTTTTCAACCACGTTCACACCAAGCCCATGCTGGACATGGCGTCTGTATGTTGATGACTCCCAGATGGGGTTTTTTACGTCTCCCACCTACTCCTGAGTTCCAAACCCATGCATTTAATCGCCTCCTCAGAAATTCCACTTGGATGTCTAACAGGCATCTTAAGTTTTACTTGGCCGAAAACAGAACTTCTGATGTTCTCTAGGAAAGCCACTCCTCTTCTACCCTTCCCTGTCTCGGTGGATGGTGACACTGAGAGTCTGAGTTAGCAAGCTTTTCTCTCCTTCCTGCTCACCCAGTCCATTCAGCAACCCCATCAGCTCTATCTTCAGAATATTTGACAAACCTTTCCACCTTCCCCGCTACGACCATCCTTGTCAGAGCCACCATCACGACCTGCTTGGCCTCCTGGTCCATTCCCCCTGCTGCCCTTGGCCCACTCCCACCCCCAGTCCATTCTCTGTGCAGCAGCCAGACTGAAAGTTTTGAAACTCGAACCAGTCCCTTCCCTGCCTAAAACTCTCCAAAGACTTGCTGTCATACTTAGAATACAGTCTGTACTCCTCATCACGGCCTGGTGGCCCCACGTGCCCAGGCCTGTCGGGTCCCCTCTTCTACTCCCCATCGGACTCATGGTGCTCCAGCCACTCTAGACACTCCTCCATACATCCAACTTATTGCCACTGTCCTTGCTCTTCCCTCTTCCTGAAAAACTCATTCCTCGATATTTGCATGGCTTCTTGCCTCATGTCCTTCAAAGCTCTGCACAAAGGTCATTTTTAGAGAGGCCTCCCTGACCAGCCCTCCACCTAAAACAGGTCCCCGCCCCAGGCCCTCTCTATTACTATCCTACTTTTTCTTCCTGGCACTCACTCTTATGTGAAACTACACTGCACTATTTGGTGAGATGCATCCTCATTCCTCAGTGCTGTATCTACCCATGAATTTTGTGTGAACACTCCCGCCTCTCACCCCACCCCATTTCTCCCCATGGAGAAGGATGAACACCTGCTTGGTGGCAGCAGCCGTGTGCCACAGTTCTCCATAGGGTGGAGGTAATGATTCAGAGGTCTTGAAAAAAGCAATTTGGTCTCCTTATCCCTCCATCCCTAGCAAAATCAGCAAGAGACAGCAGTGTCTGCTCAGTAGAATCAAACTTTCTCTTCAGTGGGTTGTTCTGAAGTCAGAGCTGGGAGCAAGGAGTTAACAATTTCATCCCACTTTTCATGCTAAGCTACATCATCCAACTTGGTCTTTATCAGAAATAATGATGATCTTCCTGCTCCCACCTGCTCACTCTTTCATTTTATCTTTTCTTGGTTCAGAACTCAGTCTGGAAAGAGGGATGCTGCTTACTGGGTTCCCTCCGGACCCCAGCAAACACTTTCACTTCATCACTTGCCTGACTGTCTCTCCCAGCTGGAACGGAAGCCCCAGGAGTGTTGGGACTTTATCATCTTTGGTTCCTAGAACAATGTCTGTTATATAATAGGTGCTTAAAGAATACTTGTTGAATAAGCAAAAATAGCACCTGAGCTTCCCTTCAACAGTATTAAAAATGTAATACAAAAATAACCAACTTTCCAGTAAAAAACAAAAATGGGCTGGGTAATCCTAACACTCTGGAGGCCGAGGCGGGTGGATCGCTCGAGGTCAGGAGTTCGAGACCAGCCTGACCAAGAGTGAGACCCCCGTCTCTACTAAAAATAGAAAGAAATTAGCCAAACAACTAAAAATAGAAATAATTAGCCGGGCATGGTGGCACGTGCCTGTAGTCCCAGCTACCCAGGAGGCTGAGGCAGGAGGATCGCTTGAGCCCAGGAGTTTGAGGTTGCTGTGAGCTAGGCTGACGCCACAGCACTCTAGCCTGGGCAAAAGAGTGAGACTCTGTCTCAAAAAAAAAAACAAATAAATAAAGGTGAATCTTTTTACAGATTTCACTGTCATGCAGCCAAGGATGTTTATAACCTAGGCAACAAAAGACTAAAAATTATGCCAAGAAATAAAAATAGAATCCAAACACGTCTTACCACACCGCTACCACTCCTTGGCCTCCGTCCCCAGGGTCACTGCAGTGGCCACCTCCCAGGTCTCCCTGCTTCCTCCCACAGGGAGTCCTCCATACAGCAGTCAGGGTGATACTTTTAACATGTAGGGCAGGTCACATTCAATCATGTCATTCCTCTGCTCAAAACCTGCAGTGACTCTCCTGCCACTCAGAGCGAAAGCTACAGTCCTTACAAAGGCCTCCGAGGCAGACTGTGATCTGGCCCCCACCACCTCTCTGGCCTTGTCTGTTACTCCTCTGCCGCCTTCACTCTGCCCCAGCCACACAGGCCTCCTGGGATGCTCTTGCCTTAGGGCCTCCATGCGGGCCGTCCCTCTGCCTGGAATGCTGTATCTCAGATATCTGCTTGGCCAACTCCCTGGCCTCCTTCAAGTCTTTGCTCAAACTTCACCCCACCAGCTCACTGAGGCTTATTCTGGCCACCTTATTTAATACTGCAACTGGCCTCTCCTTCCCTTCCCACTCGCCATTTTCAATCCCCCGAAGGACAAACCCTGCTCAAAATGTTCCTCTTACCATAGTACACAGCACCATCCTACTTACAATATATTAGTACTTTCCTTATTTCTCATGTTCATTGTGTAGAGTATTTCTCCTCCACCAAAATGTGAGCTCCATTGTCTGTTTTGATCACAGAGGTATTGTGAGCACCTGGAACACTACTTGGCACACAGTTAGGTACTCAATTGTTGAATGGATCAATGAATGAAGGAATAGATTTATTTCATTGTTTGAAATAAAAATGAACTAAAGCTAGGCTTTGGAATAACGTCAGGTGTGCACACCGTACCTCCATATGGATGAGTCCTGTAGCTGGGACTTGGAGGGGAATAGAGCTGCAGCTGGGCTGTGAAGATCCAAACCACCCGGAAAACGTACTCGGTGAAGGGGTGCAGGGGCTCTGCCACATACGAGGGCTTGGGCATGGTCTAGATCAATGAGAGATCAACACTCAGCATTGGCAAAATCACCACACACACTGTGAATTAAGAGCACAGATTCATTTCTAGAAGAAGGATGGCCTTTTGGACACTGAGCCAGGCCCGACGAAACAGAAGCCTGGAGCTTAGAGCTGAGCCATCCAGATATCATCCTGCATAATTGACTCAAAATTCTCTCCTTTTATAAAAAAGCAAAATTATGTGTTTAATTATTTGGCACTTACCTCAAAGATTGACTTAAATTTTTCCATGTTCATATACTTAGTGTCTTGGGACTATTTTTACTGAAATTTCTCATGCTTTCCTAGAAGGTATAATCCTTGGGTGAGCACCCTAGACAGCACTTCTAAATTGGACCAACTCCTGTGAGAATCTTCCTCCCGCCCTCCATCCTCGCTGGAATCACTTTAGCTGGGATGGGCAGATAATGGCCAACAGGATAAGTGTTTGTGTGATGCTGTGCTGAAGGAATATACTCGTATGTCCGGTATTATATTTTCCTTATAAATTAAAGGGTTTCACATAGCATGTTACAGAGTAGCAGAGATTAAAGTCTAAAGTCCATCTAATCCAACCACTCATTTTATGCTTGGATGTTTTTAGAATGCCCTTTTTTTTTTTTTTTTTTTGGAGACAGGTTCTTGCTCTGTTGCAAGGGCTAGAGTGCAGAGATATTATCATAGCTCATTGCAACCTCAAACTCCAGGGCTCAAGCAATCCTCCTACCTCAGCCTCCCAAGTAACTGGGACTACAAGCATACACCACCATGCCTGGCTACTTTTTCTATTTTTTTTTTTTTTTTTTTGTAGAGATGGGATCTTGCTCTTGCTGAGGCTGGGCTTGAACTACTGGCCTCAGGCAATCCTCCTGCCTCGGCCTCCCAAAGTGCTGGGATTATAGGCATGAGCTCTAGAATGCCTATAATTAGATGTAGTAATTGGGCACTTCTAAAAAATTGAAAGGAAAAAGTCTGTGTTTAGGTACAAACACAGCCTTTCATACCTCAGTGTAAGTCCAGCTTCCCAGAAGTTGTGCATATTTCCACTGAACGATGTATTTCACTCCAGAGATGTTGGCAGATTTCCATCGTAACGTCACACTATGGCTTCCAATGGAAGAAGCAAAGGGCGCGGTAGGGAGATCTGCATTTTCTGGGGAGAGAACAAGATTTCACTCACTCTGCACTCCTGTCCACCAAAGCAGGAGAGAGTGTGCCCATTTAGGACTCTCAGCATTCACTTGCTACAACTACATCTTGCCACAAACCTGTATGATGAATGATGCACATATTCAATTGATTGATTTTTAAAAATCAATCAGTCTGGCAGGTTTTTTCCCCCACAGAATTCACTGTTATCTTTAAACATAGTCTTTTCCTTTCTACAAACAGATGGCACAGAGGGCTCTGAGCTGTCCTACAATACCACTCCCTTACATGCCATGGGGGGCAGGTGCCAAGAGCATGTCTGCAGCACAACAGAATCATCCATTGCCCCAGGACACATACCCCAAGATATTTTTGAAAGTTTACGCTACAATTTTGCTATAAATGCCCATCTTGTCAACAAATTTTTGTATATATACAGAGTAATTAACTTTACTCCAAAGGACTCTGTTTAGCTGTTTTGCACTGCAAAACATTTCATGACTTCTAAACATTAGAGACATTACAATTGGTGACACACATTTATTGGGTGTTACTTGCCAGACACTATACTAGGGGTGAGATTTCTGAATGGTATGTACCACTGGGATGCAATTATTTTACTTTACTTTTTCTATTTTGCCAAAATGGTGATGAATTTAATGCTTCAGCTTTCTTTTACAGAAAAAAAATTACCACTCTGGTTTAGAAATCATGGTAAATTTGGTAGGGAGCTTAAAATGGTTAAATATAAACTCCTAGAACTTCACTCTTTCTGGTTAAAAGAAAACGGACACAATTCTCATCACTACAGATATCAGATATGGACTAATTAAAGTCCATACTCTGGGATCCAGAAAATTTAAAGCCATCTAAAGACCTAGCCCACAGAGAGGCCTAGCATAACCCTTCTCTGCTGAGTCTTCTATTATGGTTCATTTTTGGCTATTAGAACTGTATAAGCAAAGCACAGCTCCTCATTTCCCCCTTTTATGGTGTGAGATTCTCAATAGCAGGAATTAGAATATGCTGTGGACACCCTGAAGAGGAGTCCAATGACGGAGCTGTCAGCAGAGTGAGGAACCATAACCAGGAGGCATCAGAAATGGCGTAAGCTGAGAACTGGGCAGAAGTGGTCAGAGTTATATAAGTACAAGTAAG
This sequence comes from Varecia variegata, assembly GCA_028533085.1. Taxonomy (NCBI): domain Eukaryota; kingdom Metazoa; phylum Chordata; class Mammalia; order Primates; family Lemuridae; genus Varecia; species Varecia variegata. Next base: position 36,582,094 of record CM052441.1, on the reverse strand, counting down.
TGTAAATTTCATAGCTAAATATAGACATATGTTTCAAAGCATTGTGTGAATATTAAAACACAGAGGTAAAGTAGTTTTATTCTAAAATATCAAGGCAAGAGTGAGCCCAGTGAGAAAGAGAAGCTGCACTGAGCTACATGCTACTTTCAGGACGTGGCAGAGTGGGCAAGACAAGGCCCTACAGTCAGATGGCTGGGTCACAATTCTCTACGTTGTTACTAGCTATGCCGCCCCAACAAAGTATTTAAACTTCATGCCTCAATTTTCTCACCAGTAAAATGAGATTAATAATATTAATAATATTTATACCTCTGAAAACAAAAGGAGCTATCTAATATCTATAAATTAATGAGAACAGTGCCTGACTCTAAATGCCTAATAAAAAAGTTATATTTATTTTAAAAAATTATTAGTTATTATCATTTCTCACCATGTGGAAAGGGTCATGGAGGGTATCTAAAATCAAACAATATGGCAGATCCACAGGTAAATGGACAAGGTGCCCCATGTGTTAGAGACAAATAGGGTCTTAGGTACATGGGCAAAAAGATTCATTGTAACAGACTACAGATCTGGTCTTTAAGCACACATGCCTGAGTTTGGACTTGGTACGTCTGGTTTGTTAGTAGTACATAGGCATTGATCCATAGCCAATGAAAAATTTAAAATAAAGCGTTGATTCCCCTTGTATTCTAACAGAATTGTATAATCAAATTGGTAGTATAATTTTAGAATATAAGAAAAGAATGTAAATCAAAGATTCCCAACATCTTTAGTTCTGGTGTCCTTAGTTTCTCAGTAATTTTTTTCATGGTTCCTTGGACTGAAAGTATTACCTAACAGTTCCATTTATTAAGGATTATAATTTAATAAGTATGCATAACCTAACAAATCAGTAGCTACTTGAAAAAATGCATAAATTTAAAGACAAAAATCGTATATTTATTTCATTCTTAAGTAAAAAGGATGCCTACTAATTGCATACTAATGGGATTTGTGTGCCTGTTGGGCACTGCACAACTTCTCCACTCTTGTAATGAGACTTAGCATCGTCATCCTCCTTTCATGTTCCATGTTGAGTTTTTCATGGTACTTGCTTGTAATCACAGCAATTCCAAAAACAAAAAATAAAACATCATTGCATGGAAAGAAATGTAGGCAGCACGATCTATTGTTTATACTGTGAACCGCCTCCAACTGGTAGATCCAACCATGTCCAACAGATGTCAACTATCCCTGTGTTTCCCTGAAGCATTTAAAATACCCCATATCTCCCTGTGAGCTTGCTGTGATGCCCTGGAGCACATTGGTGCACAGTTTGGAAATCACAAAATATAAATTTTATCCATAGCTAAGTCCTGCAACATAGAAGAAAAAAATGTAATCTCACTACCTCTCTACGGAAATGTCAAGGAGCATCTTTTGTGGACACTAAAGGGCAGAGGCAAGTCAGGACAGCAAGCTGACCTCCTCCTTCCACTTTCCATCAGCCACTGAGAGCAAGGAGCAAGGCATGGAAAGAAGGACTACAACGTATGGAAGAGCCAAGTGTCTCCCAGTCTGAAGGAAACTATTTCTTGGTGGGAGGAGATCCTAAGGAGTTCTGGAAAAGATATCTGCTAACATCCAGGCTATGGGTTGTCTAGGCATTGGCCCTTCAGAAACCACTGGAAAAACTAACACAATAGGGCAAAGCCACTTAGACATGCCCAACCTACGCTGAAATCAGGCAGAGGGAGCTGACATACACCCAAGTCCTCTAGGTACTCAAAATCTAACACTGAGAAGCATGGCTTCTATACAGTTAACAAATTTCTAGAGGCTTTTGGGGGGCCGTGCACATAGTAGTCACTCTATTGAATAACTGTTAGCTGAGTAATGAAATACACATTAAGTAAAATATTCCTATACTTTCAGCTCATTGAAACAGTGGCATTCCCTGACACTGTCTGCTCAGGAAGCACATTTGTCTCTCATGAAGTTAGAAGTAACTGCAACTACTGACCCTGAGGACAAAATCTGGTCCTAAATATCAGTCATGTCCCACATTTTCTCACTTTTGCCCTGGAAGAGGAGTCATGCTTAGTCTTTTTCAGAATTGTCTCCATGTTTGAAATTATTGAATTTTCTCTTTAAATATGTATTTTTTGATCTTACTGAGATGCAGAAGTTTAGGTATTTTAAGAGGTGTTTTGTCATCCCTAGAATGGTGTAGAGACTATTTAACAGCGGCATGTGTCTTCTTACCTAGCACTTCCTCTTCATATGCACCCTCCGCGCTGCTGCAGCCGACTTCACACGACTCTCGCTGTGGAGGACAGGTAGCACGCCAGTCAGCGCAGCCTTGCTGCTAGTTTTTCCCGTAAGTTTCAACTACATTTTGAAATCTGAATGCCTGATATACAAGAATATCTTTACCAACTATTTCAAGTATAATACTTTAGGTTCCCACTTGCTAGTGAGATTAGACCAGCACTTCCCAAACTTTTCTTGATCGTGCTCCATAGCAAAAAGTCATTTCACAAAGCAACTTCGTATACACATACATATTTTAAAAAAAGTATTTAATACTTACTCCCCCCCTAATTTTTAGCAGTTTCATTGATATTTATTCAAATGCCATAAAACTCACCCATTTAAAGCACACAGTTCAGTGGCTTTTAGTATATTCACAGAGTTCTGCAATACTCACCACAAGCTAATTTCAGAACATTTTCATCATCCCCGAAAGAACCCTGTACCTGTGATGTATTCGTATATGCTTGATTTTATTCCATTCTATTCTGTTTCATTTGGTTTAATGTGACTTTTGATTCACTGAATTGATTCTATGACTCTCTAATCGGTCACAGCCCACAGTTTGAAAAAACACTGAGCTCAACAATTATATGTTTGCATCTTGCAATTATATGTTTGCATCTTAAAGTTCTGATGAGCTAAACACTTAAAAAACTCTAGCCTAAAATGATGCTTAGAGATTACCTATATTTTTGTATATCCATGCCTTCCTTAGAGTATTAAAAGTTGACTACAAATTTTTATAGTAGGTGAACATTTTAATGGTTACCTTAATATCAGCGTTGAATTTTAAGATATGAAAGCCTAATGATGATTAACATTTTCTCTCATTAACAGAAAACAGAGTACACAGTTTGATAATTGAAACAAAAATTTCCTGCAACTCTTAACAGATGCATTAACATTAGCTACAAAACATACACACACCTGGAGAAAATACACACATTGTAAAACTACAACACAATCATGATCAATCTTCCTGTTCTCTTTCAATTTATAATTCTAATACTTAAAACAACATGCTATTGTTTCTCATGATAATAGTGGAAACCAGGGCACAATACATGTGCCCTAAAAAGGTGGGCTGTAACTGGCAAATACTAAGTGTCCAATGTTTGATGTGCACTAAAAGGAAGTGGCGCCTGATAAGCCCAGGTTTGCTTAGTTAAGGATTAATTTAAATACCTCAGTTTGTGCTCAGGATTATTTAACTTCAAGTTTTAGTATGCTTTTCACATCCTTTTTGTAAATTTTAGTAAAACTCATTCAACATATTCATTAACTACAAAGAATACACAAAGTGACAACAAAAGTATTATATAACATAAGTCTTTTTTCAATAAAGAAAACTGAGGGGCCAGGCACAGTGCTTCACGCCTGTAATCCTAGCACTCTGGGAGGCCAAGGTGGGAGGATCGCTTGAGCTCAGGAGTTTGAAACCAGCCTAGGCAAGAGTGAGACCCCGTCTCTAAAAAAAAAAACTGAAGAAGAAAAAAAGGAGATGTGTTTGACAATATAGATTATTTAGAAATATAGCTAATTCTGATAATCAGGGGAAATTGTGGCCCTATTTTTCCTGGATTTTTTTCAGGGGAAATATATAATAAAATTCCCATTATCTGGGAGTTTAAATGTTATCTCAAGTGGAAACAAAGCTATCAGCTAGTTTTTCCTTCTCTCTATCTGTCTCTTTCCGACCCATGTAGCCAGTTCAACATTAGACTTCCAGCAAAGTTAACCAATGCTTCTCAAGCTCCAGTTGCCTAGAGAGAATCTAGAAGTGGTTGGATTTAAGGAGTTCACAGAATCTGAGCCCGAAGCCCCTAGATGGGACATTCTTACTGCATAGTACAGGTTACTGAGCTGCTGTTCCCACTGTGAAGGGCAAGTTTACTCTTCCCAGGGCTACATCAGCCAGCTGTCTCTGTTCCCCTCATACTCCCATCTATCTATCCCATAGCAGGCAGACCATCTTTACTGTCCCTTGGTTTTCCAGACTGGCACATGTGCTGCCAGTGGCTTTTCTAACTTCTGTAACACAAGGAAGACATACCCACAATCCTCCATATGAATTATGACACTTTTTCTTAAAAATCATTCATTCATTCATTCAAGAATATTTGAACATTTGGCCTTTTATGTGCCAAACACTGTTTTAGGGCCTAAGAATATGGCAGTGAGCAAGAAAGGTAAGTTTCCTGACTTTATGGAATTTACATTCCCTTAGAAGGAGATAGATGATAACTAAGTGACAAACTTTTTTTAAAGTTCTGATAATGAAAATTGCTAGGAAAAAAATAAAACAAGTCAAAAGCATAGAGTGTGACTAGGAAGGAAGAAGACTTCCTTTATCAGAGTGATCAGGAAGAACTGTGTAAAGGTGATCCTCAAGCCAATACCTGAGTCATGAGAAGGAGCTGGGCTTGCAAAGATCTGGACAAGAGCAGAAGCAATGGCAGGATGAAAGCCTTGAGGCAGACATGTGCCTTCTATGTCAAGGAAGAGGACCAGGCTGGTGTGGTCAGCACAGAAACAAAGGGGATGGTAGGAAATGAGGTCAGACAGGGACACAGTGGAACCGGCATACCTTCGTAGTTTGTAATTTTTTCCAAATAGCAATAAGCCATGAAAAGGTTTCTAGAAATGATAAGATCTATACATGATCTTAGCCAGAAGGCCAAGATATTCACTCCATAAAAAAGACATCTGCACTCAAATGTTTGTAGCAGCACAATTCACAATTGCAAAGATGTGGAAACAACCCAAGTGCCCATCAATACATGAGTGGATTAATAAATTGTGGTATATGTATGCCATGGAGTACTACTCAGCCATGGAAAAAATGGTGAACTACCTCTTGTATTATCCTGGATAGAGCTGGAGCCATTCTTCTACATGAAGTATCACAAGAATGAAAAAACAAGTACCACATGTACTCACCATCAAATTGGTATTAACTGAACAACACTTATGTGCACATATAGTAGTAACATTCATCGGGTGTCAGGTAGGTGGGAGGAGGGAGGAGAGGATGGGTAAACTCACACCTAACGGGTGCGGTGCATGCAGTCTTGGGGATGGGCACACTTGTAGCTCTGACTGGGCAATACAAAGGCAGTTTATGTAATCGAAGTGTTTGTACCCCTGTAATATTCTGAAATTTTAAAAAAAAGATAAGATCTAACTTGTGATTTAACTTATCAGAAATAAATCACCTCACTTGCTATCATCATTTTCCAAGTTATATTTTGCTGTTATCACTTTCAAGACTATTTCCTCCAGGGAATGCAAACTGCAAAAATTCCAAGCTGCCTAGGTTGAAACATTAATGATTAAAGGTTTGATTAATCAATGATTAATAATTTGATTTCCTAAAGGTGTGGACAACTGAGTTAAAATATATATCTCTATGTCTTTCTATATTACATGTGTTCCTGTTCCATTCTACTTTATTTAAAGTATAACATTATAAAGTGTGAAATAGCAAAGTGTAAAGAGAATAGAATAATTATGTAAATTATAACACTGTAAGATTTACATTATAGAAGCACAGACAACTGGGCAGCATAATGATTAACAAGGAACTAGTACGTTACAAATCAGGCCTGGGCTGCTTCAGGGCTCTCGAGACTTTCTCCCTCCTAGGTTTTTCTGACGCTGAAACAATCTTCCCAGGAACTGTTCTTTGGGAGTAATTTTGCTTTAATTGCATAAAGGGGTTCTCAGGATTTTTTTTAATCTCAATCAGGAGACACTTTTAATTGTCTATTTATATACCGGGTGAGTTTTTCCCTCTATTGTATCTTTTCTTAGCCAGTTCCCACCCCCATCCACTCCCAAGGAGAATCACTCAGATACAAAATAACCAAGCACTGACTATTGAGAAAATATTCCAATATAATAGTTTTTGTTTCAATTTTTGCTCTCTATTAAGGGGGAATTTTAGTGTTTTTTTAATTGATGGAAATGTATAGTCCTTCCCCAGGCAGGATAAGATAATTCTGCTCACTGGTTTCAAGGGTGTTTAAATAGAATACAACATAGGTTTTAAAGTAAGAAATAATGTAGCTTCTTCACAGAACCTATTGTAAAATAATCTTATTCTGAGAGGAGGAAATCCAGGAAGGGTAAGCTTCGTTGAAGAAGACTTAGAAGGGAAAGATCAAAATGTCAGGGTCTTTCTGAAGGAGAGGAGCAAATCCAGTGCAGCAGAGGCAGGCTGAGCGGACCATGGAGAGACCTGGGCAGGGCAGGCAAAGCCAGCATGACAAGTCACCTATTACCAAAGGCGAGTGGGGGTGGGGTGTGGGGGGGGTCTGTGTTTCAAAATGTTGAATAAGAAATAAAATTGCAATCAAAGGGTTCTCTTTTAATGCACTATATTTAATGATAAAGCACTATACCTTGTGGGGAAGAAAATGGCATCAGCAGAGGTACCCCTACATGTGCCCCTTCCTTTCCCCTCTCCTCTGCTGCCCTCCGCCCCAGGCTCCAGGAACTATAACCTTCCAAAGCAGATTAGAGTAATACATGTGTAGATTTGTGAGCATGTGTGTATACATATACACACATTTATATTTTATATATTAATACATTATGTATATACACATAGATACATAAAACATAGTAAATATTTGCACCAAAAATGGAATTATACAGTCATTTTTATATGTAGAGTAATAACACTCCCAGGAAGAATGTCTCTGTGCACTGAGAATACCTCAGTTTTCTTCATTCTTATTTTAATAGCTTTTTAAAGATGAGAGAGAAAGATGTGGTTTGAGACATCTTTTTTGTGATTGCCAACTCACCTCACAAACGGCGGCATAGGTATCGTTCTGCATAGAAAAAAAAGAGCATAATAAAATGACTTAAAATCTTGAATGTTGTAAATAATTTTAGTGATACTTAGCTGTACATTTATTCCAAATTAATTTCTTGTCCTGCCATTGATAACCAATCAACAAAAAAACTAAAGCAGAGAAGCCTAGAGCTGGGCCTTCTGCCTTCTGTCCAGGTAGGCCACTGTATGAACAGCTCTAGAAATTATGTTGTTTGCATCACTGGAAAAAGGGTAAAGCATGATGTCTATTAGAAAATCTCAGACAACTAAAAGGTAATCTGTGATGGACCAGGTTAGAGAGCGAAGGAGTGTTTGCAGATATCCAAGAAAGACAGAACTGGAAATGAAAATCACCAACAACTCTGGCTAGCAAAGGCCAGCAGATGCCTCTGCCCAAACCTGTCCCTCTACCGTCCACACCACTTTCTTGATTGTTGCCTGGAAACAAATGGTGCTTCCCATTCATTCTCCCAGCAAATGCTGACTGAGCAGTTGCTACACCCCCATGCTGTGTTCAGTGGAAGAGATACCATCTGAAAAAGACAGAGAGCTGCTTGCCCTGGTAGAACTTACATGTTGGGGTAAAATATATTAAACACATAACTAGACAAATAATTATTTAAGTTGCAATTTGTGGAAAAGATATAATAGCTACTAACTCTAGGTAACATATGCTCCGCCTTTTGACAACTTCCATTCTGTGAGGCATGCAGTCACAAAGCTGAGAAGTGGGCACAGTTAACTTCTGTAACAGAGGTCTGCAAGGACATACTATATAAGAAAAACTATGAGGACCACATATAAGGAAAGATTAATGTCCTTATTTAAATCTTAATGCAATAATTTGAGTCATTAATAGAAAATGACATTAGGATTCCCCAACTTTACCACAATTCACGATTCTTATTGATTTAATCTCTAACATGAACAACCTGAACAAAGCAACTCACTTTTAAATAATAAAATTCTTATCCATGAGATCAGAGTAGTTAGAATGTATCAGACACTAATCTTAGGAGTAGTTAGAATGTATCAGACACTATCCTTAGGAGGGAGATCCTATTATTATCCTAATTTACTAATGAGGAAAGCAAAGTACCAAGGGATTAGGTCAATTACACACTAAGTGGTAAAGCCAGAGTAAATTAAAAATGAAAAATAAAGTATCTGAGGATGTATTTCCTACATAAAGTGGAGTAAACCAAATGTTTGTGACCTCTGAATTGAATTGCTACCACGTTCCCTGCAAAGAAACTTAGAACATGACCTAGGGTCCCGCTATCCAGTCTGTGATCTGGAGACCACCAGCATCGAATCACTTGGGAACTTGTTACAAGTGCCGAATCTCAAGACCTACTGAATCAGAATCTGCATTTGAACAAGATCCTAGATCATTGCACATTAAAATTTGAGAAGCTCAGGCATAGGAAATTTAACAAATATTCAAAAGGCCTTTATAGTTTTAGAGCAATTGGATATCTCTGGGCATCCCTGGGTTCCACGATTTGCATTAACCTTGCTTGACCTCTAGCTGCATTAATAATGTTAATCTCAATTTCTTTTCCATTACTACTTATTACTTAGGCTATCATATTTTCCCCTCAGAGTCAAGCAAACTAATTGAAAACCAATGGACATGCGAATAGGAATCCTCTCAGACAAATTTTCTCGAGGGAAACATCAGTATCAAAACAGAAACATAATTAATACTTACACACTTTAAAGCACAATTTTCCTGATCTACAGAGTTCCAAAAATGACATCCTTGAATGCACTGCAAGAGACATTAACAGACAATGGTGACTGAAGAAAGTGACACTTTCTTGTCACTTGAAAGAGCAACACAGTAACGAAAAGTATCACCTTGTGTTTTAGAAATAGAAATCTACCAAGGAAGCTGAGGCCTCCAAAGCATCAGGACCTTTGGGATGCTAAGCTGAGCTGTGCTGTCTACAGACAGAACAGGGATTGGTGTGGCTCACTGCAGGCCAGCAGGGCTGCTGAGTGGAGCTAAGCCCTGGGTGGCAGACCTAGAATCCAGAGAACACCCAACCCGCAGGGAACACATTGCCCACGGGGTGGCTGGCAACGGTGAAGTCCAAGACAGCATGGTATCAAGTGCATCCTGGGTCCACAGGGTGTCCTCACACAAGCAAAACTCACAACTGGGCACTCGACCAGATGGTAGCATGTCGAAACCTAAATAGGTAGACAGTTTGGGGAGTCTGCTGCCTGCTAGCCGCTTTCACCCCTCAGCTCCCCTGACTGCGTTCTCCCAAAGCTGCCCTGACCTGCTGTGGGCCAGATTCGACACCTTTCTCCTTACCTTACTTGATTTGTTTGCGTCTGTGACTGTGTTGACCGTTCCTTTCATGGGCCACAGCGGCACCTGGATCCCTTTCTCCTTCCTCCCAGTTCCTGCTCAGTCTCCTTGGCCATCTTTTTTCCTCTCTCCGCCCCTCTTATATCTGTGTCCTATCCTCTCACTTTTTCTCCTCTCACTCTTCAAGTTCTCCCCGAGCGAGTTCATCCACTACCTCAGCTTCAGCTGTCGTCGGTGTCTATAACCCGCAGACGTGTGACTGCAGCTGAGGCTCCTTCCTGAGCTCCACACCCAGAAATCCACTTGCTCATTAGACATCTCCAGTTAAGTCCCTACAAGCACGTCAGATTCAGCACGTGGAACATTAAGTTCCTCACTTTCCACCATCAGATCTTCTCTTTGTCCTGTGTTTCCCATTAACACGCTACAATCTTCTGAGTTGCTCAAGCTGGAAGGAAGCTCAAGTTGCTCAAGAAGGAAGCCTTCTCCTTTCCCCATCCCCCTCCGCCTCCCATCACCAAGTCCGACTGACTCACCTTGTCATTAACTAACATCCGTCTGAGTTCCTCACTCACTGCCCCTGACCTTCTGCTGTGCCCTTCACCACTGACCAGCAGCCTCAAGGAGGACCCCTCCGGTTTCCACATTTGGAGTAATCTTTTAAAACAAAACACACCTTTCTCTTTCCAAAATTCTATATACCTCTATCATCTTGTGGCTTGAGACCAAATTACCAAGCATGGTACAGAGCTCTTCGTGATCCGGCCCCCCCTAACTTGCCACGTCCCCACTCTCCACACACGCACCCCATTTTCCAAGCAAGTCGAAATACTCTCACTTTCCCGAACAAGTTAGGCTACCTCATGCACTTTTGTGTCTTGACAGAAAGGGCCTCTCTGACTGATATGTCTTTTCCCCTCTAGTTATTCTAGGAAACTCGTCCTCTTTCTAATTTTAGTTTGAGGCAAGGTGCTTTTTACTCTGGCATATTCTTTTTTACCCTCACACACACCACTATTCTGGTTTTCATGATGCTGCTGATCATGGTTTTATGGATGTGTCTGTCTCTCTTGTTTTAAGTACGCATTCCAAAAGGTTGACAGTCCCTTTAAACAGAGACCCTATTTTATTCATTCTTAAGTGTCTAGTGCCTAGCATAGGGCCTTGTTCATAGCTACACTTTGAGTCACTGAACGCTTACTGAATGAGTATATGTGTGGAAAAGTAATAAAACCATAAAATATAATTGTTAGAAGAAACATTAGAGACTATCTCAGGTAACCTATAATAAGTCTAAATCTCAAAAATATTAAGTAGTTTGTCCAAAGCCACACAGCTATGTAGGGTCAAAAATCACAGACTTAAATTAGTCCTGTGCCATTTCCAGTTCAACACACTTCATTTTTAAATAAATTGTACAGTTCAAACTTCTCACTATTGTCAATTGACCTTCTTCCAGCAAGGACAAATAAATGAAACTTTACTTAGTAATTATTCTTATTGCCATAAAACCTAACCATTGTCCCTTTTTTATCAAAACAAACACTGTAAAATTCTTGACAATAGAAGCAATTACTCACCGGTTCACTCAGATTATATGGTGTGCCAATGTCAAGCTGCCTGCCCTGAAATGAAGAAGGAAACACCAGCTATCAATATACTGGGTTCAGTGTAGCTACCACAGCTTTAAGGAAAAAAAAAAAAAAAAAGCTTCCTGGAATTATGTTGCCTCTTCAGTGTTTTGTATCTATACAGTATGGAGTCAAATCTCTTAAAGTCATTAAATTTATCACAAAACCAGACAGAATGCCAGTGCAAGTTATAGATGTAATATCTAAGAATTCTACAGGAACTACAAAGGTGGGAGTGAGGGCATGGCTATCAGGAGTGGTTCAGAACCATAGAGAGATTTTCACACAGAACTAAATAAACCTGTGCCATTTGTCAATTAATGAAGTCAAAGGACTCGTGGATTAGAAATGAGTTGTGTTCAGATTTTTCTTTTTTAAAATTACTAATTAAAAACAGAGAGAAAATATAAATTCAGAATGTCATATATATAATAAAACATATGATTACTCTATTTCTCACATATTCACAAATTTTAAGAACTTTTTATACTTTCTTATTTTTATAAGAAAATAAAAGAAATGGAAACTAAGTTTTAAAAAACCTAAAAATTACTCATCCTCTCCTTGGTCACTGTTTGAGTAGAGTCCGTTATAAACAGGAGGATTCATAAAGGTTGGCAATACTGGGCCTACGATAATGAGATAAGAACCCAAAGAATGTTATGTGCATATGATCTAATATTCATAGATCCCGTGCTCTACTGACTGACTTAGAATTATGGGCAGAGGAGAACTAAGTGAATATTTTTAGTAACTCTCATTGATGCTGATCAGAATCTCCTCTTAAAGGTTTGCTGAATTTGAGCCATTGAATTGGAGAAGTGATTAATCCAGCAAGGGACATGGCATCTATCCTTGGCTAACCAAGCACTGCCAACACGGTATGTCCCAGGAGATGGTAGTAAATCTGAAGAGGGGTTGGGCAGTGTTTTAAGCATCTGTGAGGTCTTCTGAACAGCCCATGCTCTTCAGGGGGAGAGTGAAGCCCTCCAACACCAGGCTCACTGAGCTCTCTCCTCCTCCCATCCCTTTTGCTCTTGGCTCCATCCCAGCACCTAGAACAGTGCCTGATGGAAATGGATATTTAATATACACTAAAGGAATAAATCCACAAATTCAAGTGCCCTCCCACTTAAGGGTGCTCCAGAAGTCCTTTGGAAGCATCATCTGATGGCCTAGCATTGTGGGGATTTACTTGAAAAGTAATCAGACACAGGAAGCAAAGAACAAATGTTGCCTTTCCTTTTTCTCATTTGACATGTGAGCAAAGATTCCTTTACACTTCATTCCCCACCCTCTTACATTTGTTAGGAAAGAAGGATGCATACGTGTTTTTGGTTTTAGATAATATTTAGAGAGTAAGAACTATATCTTTTAGATGAATTTTGCAACCAATTGCTTCACAGTACGTTGTTCCCATGATTTTGTTCAAAATAAAGTTTTAATTCCCATTTATATGATCGAATCACAATCATATACAATCAAGTGAAAGATAATGAGTTCATAATTTAATTTTTTCCAGTCCCTTCAAAAATGTACTTTAGATCATAAAACAAAAGAGTGAACACTGGGTAGTCTTTGTGTTCCATTTTAAACAATAGGACAACGGAGACATTTCTTGATGACCATAAAGTTGCAGTGTGACAATAATGAGTCCTTCTGATGGCACTTCTCAAGGTTAAATTTAACAGGCTGAATAGAATGCCAATCAAGTGGTCTTGGGCAAGGTAGCCTCGAGAGTCACGTCTGTTGGTTTCTGATGAAACAGATTTTGTCAACACTATTCCCCGACCTCCACTCTCTCTACCTTCCTCCTCATAATCATCATAGCTAACATTTATTGAATTATTCCTCTGTTCCAGGCACTTTTATAGGCATTTACACTAAATCTCATTCAATCATCTCAACACCCCTATAAGGTAGTGCTCATTTTACAGCTGAGGCACAGGAAGGTTTAGTAATTTGCCTGAGTTAGGATTTGAAGGGGACAGAAAGATTGCCTCCAGAGCCTGTGCTCTTAACCAATGCCCAGATGCCTTCCATAATCTGCACAAAATTCACATTTCTAATTTTGTTTCTTTATTATTATTCCAAAATATTAAAGGGGTACATATCTTTTTGTTACATGGATTCATTTTACAATGCTGAAGTCAGGGCTTTTAGCATACCTGTCACCAGGATAGTGTTCATTGTACCCAATAGGTAAGTTCTTATTCCCCTCCTACCTTCCCCCTTTGTTGATTTCCACTGTCCTTTACATCTCTTTCTGCCTGTGTGTACCCAATATTTAGCTCTCAATTATTAGTGAGAACACATAGTGTTTGTTTTTTCATTCCTGAGGTACTTCACTTAGAATAATGGTCTCCAGTTACTGGCCTTGCAGTCATCCAAGTGACTGCAAAAGACATTATTTCATTCCTTTTTATGACTGAGTAATACTCTGTGATATATATATCAAATTTTCTTTATCTACTCATGAATTAATGGTCACTTAGGTTAATTCCATATCTTTGCAATTTGTGAATTGCTGTGATAAACATTTGAGTGCAGGTGTCTTTCTGATAAAAATGACTTCTTTTCCTTTGAGTAGATACCCATTAGTAGGACTGCTGGGTTGAATAGTAAGCCTACTTTTAATTCTTTGGGGAATCTCCAGACTGTTTTCCATAGAGGTTGTACTAATTTGAAGTTCTACTAACAGTGCATAGGCATTCCTTTCTCTTTGCATCCATGCCAGCATCCATCGTTTTTTGAATTTTTAATAATGGCCATTCTGACGGGGGTAAGGTGGTATCTCACTGTGGTTTTAATTTGCATTTCCAGAAGTTCAAGACCAGCCTGAGCAAGAGTGAGACCCCATCTCTAAAAATTAAAAATAAAAAAAAATTTTAAAGAATTTGCATTTCCCTGCTGATTAGTGATACTGAACATTTTTTCCTATGTTTGTTGTCCATTTGTCTATTTTCTTTTGAAAAATTTTATTCATGTCTTTTACCCCTTTTTTTGATGGGATTTGTTTTTTTCTTGCTGGTTTGTTTGAGTTCTTTGTAGATTCTGGATATTAGTCCTTTGTTGGATGTATGGCTTGAGAATAATTTCTCCCATTCTATAGATTGTGCATTTATTCTGTTTATTATTTCCTTTGCTGTGCAGAAGCTTTTTGATTTAATTAAGTCCCATTTATCTATTTTTGCTGTTCCTGTATTTTCTTTTGGGGTCTTAGTCATAAATTCTTTTTCTAAGGCTATGTCTAAAAGAGTTTTTCCTATGTTTTTTCTAGAATCTTTATGGTTTCATGCCATAAATTTAAGTCTTTAATCCACAAAATTCATCTTTATATATGGTGAGAGATAGGGGGTCCTGTTTCATTCTTCTGCACATGACTATCCAATGTTCCCAGCACCATTTAATGAAAAGGGCATCCTTTCCCCAGTGTATGTTTTTGTCTGCTTTGTTGAAGATCAGTTGGTCATAGCTATTTAATTTTATTTCTGGGTTCTCTATTCTGTTCCATTGGTCTATGTCTCCACTTTTATACCAGTACCATGCTGTTTTGGTTACTGTACCCTTGTAGTATAATTTGAAGTCACCACTTCTATTCAACATAGTACTGGAAGTCCTAGCCAGAGCAATCGGGGAAGAGTAAGAAAAAAGGGCATCCAAATTGCAAAAGAGGAGGTCGAACTATTCCTGTTTTCCAATGATATGATCTTGCATCTAGAAAACCCTAAAGACTTCACCAAAAGTCTCCTAGAAGTGATAAATCCAGCAAAGTCTCAGGTTACAAAGTCAATGTACACAAATCAGTAGCATTTCTATACACTAATAACAGTCGAGCTGAGAGTCAAATCAAGGACTCAATACCATTTACAATATCTACAAAGAAAATAAAATACTTAGGAATGTACTTAACCGAGGAGGTGAAAGACCTCTACAAGGAGAACTACAAAACACTGATGAAAGAAACCATAGATGACACAAACAAATGGAAAAACATCCCATTATCGTGGTCTGGAAGAATTAACATTGTTAAAATGTCCATACTGCCCAAAGTGATTTACAGATTCAATGCAATTCCCATCAAAATACCAACATCATGTTTCACAGATCTAGAAAAAATAATCTAAGCTTCATTTGGAACCAAAAAAGAACCTGAATAGCCAAAGCAATCTTAAGCAAAAGGAATAAATCTGGAGGCATTACATTTCTCACTTTGGACTTTAGGCTTCCCACTGGTACCTTAGTTCCAACCGCTCAAATTATCTACTTTGAAGAGACAAACCCAGTCCCGGATCTCAGACCCTCTTAACCTAACACCTACTTCTTGGCACAGGTTTTTCTACCCTACCCACCTCAGCCACAACTAATCTCATTCTTTACTTCCTACCCTAATAAATGAAACAGAGCAGAATGATCTGCATTTTAATCCCACATATGATACTTGCTCCCAATGTGACTGATGTTTTAAAAGTTACTTGTGCTGTCTAAACTTAGTATTTTTATCTAAGACACAAGTAAGATAATTATATTTATATATTTACTATATTTAATGTATAATCTTCTGTGAGGATTCAACTAAATGTATTAAATTATTATAGTACAGTATAGGCACTTAGAAATCTATTATTAATATTATGTACCAACTTGCTATGACTTGCCTTTTACATACATATCTTTGGTTAGTTATACAATAATCTCCTCAGGTAAATTTCTTGTACGGGGTTAAAAGTATATGTTCCCTTTTAATTTTGATATTTATTAAATTGTTAGAAATCCATCAATTTACATCCCAACCAACAGTTCATAAAAGTGTCAGCTTACCCATACATTTTCCAACTATAAATGTTTTTATCTTTGCCTATCTGATAGAAGAAAAATTGATAATGTATTTTTCCTCTGCAATTCTGTGGTTGCTGTGAGGTTGAATATCTATCACATGCTTTTTAGCCATTTATATTTGTTCTTTTTTGAAGTGGCTGTTCATGTTCTAAATTCATTTTATATGTTTTTATGTATATCAGGGTTGGTAAAATTTTATTTATTATATGTAATACTTTTTTGCTCTTTTTGGCTTTGTTTTCATTGTATTCTATTTATTGTCATAACAGTTAAGGTTTCTAAGTAATCAAATTTATTGATAATTTCATTTTAGGGAGTCTGAATTTTTGAATCAGGCTTCTTAAGGCAATCTCACTTCAGGATTATAGAAACATTCACTTATAATTTCTTTTAATATTTTTATGAGGTGAACTCTTATTTGTTTCATTTTTGTTATTTGTCTATTTATATTCAAAAGACACCTTTTTTTAATACCTCCTGGAATTTATTTGAATCTGGTAGTGATGCAGGGATTTATTTTTTAATCTAAATGGATAATGCCCCATTGGTTGAAGTTGTCATCTTTACCATATTCCACAGTCCTTTATGTGTCTGGCATTATTTCTGGATAATATTCTGTTTTACCAGCCAGTGTATTCCTATACCAATCAAACTATTCTAACTTCTGGATATTTTATAGAATTTTTTAATTATAGTTCATTCCATTATCTTGCTTTAATGTTATTATTGATATACAAGAAAGGTATTGATGTTTGGAAATTATTACTTTTTAAACAGGACAATTGGCTCCTTGGCTTAGCTGGTTAAAGCACCTGTCTGGTAAAAAAGACAATATTCTGAACTCTATTGTTTCTAATAGTCTTTTAGGGGATTCCATTGGAACTTTAGATGCAACTCAAAAGAAAAATGTACTGTCATCACCTTCTAATATTGTAAAAACTATAATATATCATATTTGTAATAACTTTTAACTGTCTAGTGGTAGAAACCTTGACACTTCAACATGTTGTAACTTTCTTTAGGGCACTGATTACATAATTTAATTCTTTTGAATTACCAATGCATCCACTACAGAGTTGAATATACATAGATACCCAGGGAAATTTATTGAATTGAATTAAGAGCACTTCTCAATACTAGTTCCTCAGTTGTTGGGATCTGTTACTCAAAAAAGGCATTTTGTTGCCAAAGAAAATGGAGAAATTATGAAAAAACAAAGCCTTTAAATATGCTATTGTGCTCTGTGATTCTACAAAAAGAGGGCATAGCAAAATATGCTTCCACAAATCATTTGACCATGATTTTTTTTCCTTTTCATAAAGATTCTCACAATACTAGTGTTCTCAAGAACATTAAGTATTTGTTGTTTTCGGCAGCACATGGCATCTAGAATTCAAAAATATTAAGTCAGTTAATACATTTAACTAATACATGCAGATTCCTCAATCAATGTAAGATACTCATGCTCAAGCATAGCACTATGATTTGTGCATTTGGGCCAGCAATTCTAACATTCTTTTTCACAATGCTCTTTTGTGTGTGTGTGTGTGTGTGTGTGTGTGTGTTTAAGAAAAGATATCAAAGAAGACCTTCACAGCAAATGCTCATGTGTAAAAAAATAGCACAGAAAATATAATAAACTCAGGCACTTTGCATAACCTCTCCCATGATCTATGGCTGCACTCAATTGTTCATTCACCTCACTTTTGTCCCTCCAAGCCTGTGTGGGAGGCCCAGATAGAGAACATTTATTACATTCAGCGGTCAAATTGGCAGACCGTGTCTCTCCTGCAATCACCACCACATCAGCTGTGCCTTTCTCTGTAGGTGGCGAACGGAAGGCAACTCAACAAAGGAACAAACTGTTTGTTCCTACTGCCAAACTCTGAAATCAAGGAGCCCACGCAAAAAGATAAGAATAAATAAAACCAGAATAAAATAAAATGAGAGACTGCAATAATGGAAACAACCAAAATCAGTTTCAGTAGTAGGGAAATTTATAAATAAATTATGGTAGAATACGCTAAACATATTAAAAAGCCTACTTTCAGAAAAACTTCAGAGTATAGGGGAAAACGCACAATATAACTTAAAATGAAAAAGCTGGGTGCACAACTGTGTGTGTGTGTGTATGTGTGTATATATACATATACATATATATAGTGTGTGTATATATATATACATATATATACTAAAAATACTAAAAAAATTAATCAGAAGTTAAAAGGAGTAGAATTATAGGGTTTTTCCTTTGTTCTATTTCTTCTTTGTCTTATAAATATTTCATTATAAATACATATTCTCATTATAATCAGAAAAAATTTAAATCCTTTTAGGAAAGAAAACATTTAGTAGTGCCATTCTTCCATTTTTAAGTTTGTATTACAACTATAAAAATACAAAGTGGATAATTGTATATTAAAGGCAATGAAGTCTTGGGCAAAGATTTATATGAAATACCAAACTTTTTAAAAAATGCTACTATCCCTAGTAAGTATAAGCAGTATTTTCAACTACAGTTTAAATTAAACCAAAAGTGTATAACACAAGTTTCTTTCTTAATATACCACAGAATTCTCTCTCTAATACTTTAGCATAATAATGAGTACTGTATTTGGTGCTTTCATTTTCATTATTTGAAAATATATGACTATAGTGTCATATGCAAGCTATCATGCTATTTATTTTGTCTTCACACAAAAGAAGAATGCATCTTTTCCTGTCTAGAAAGTATTTGGTTTTTAAAGTTGATTCAGTGACTCCTTTAAGCAAAACTAAATCACAACTGAAAAGAGATGATACAATATATACATGAAGGGATAACACCCAGAAATGAGAAAGAAAACATCAATTTCCATATCAAAAAACTCAGTAATTAAAAATTACAAATACACAGAAATAAAGGAATTTACAAATAATTCTTGCTTTTAGAATAAAATGTTGTTTTACATGTTGTTTTACAAGGCAACATGTAAAACATGTATCTACTTCCTTGGTCATACAGCTCCCCATACAGCAATCCATCCACAATATAAGTATTGCTGTTAGTCTGGAACTAAAAGGCATTACCCTGTGGCCAAATCTATTTTATGCTTCAAGACAAATATTAATGATTTTGTAATAAATGAGTTTAAATTGAAATTTTTAAAGTGTGCAAAATTGATTCCATTTAAGCGTTCTTTACCCAATCCCTATGACCCTCCCCCCAAAAAATCTATGACCAGATAAACAAATAAAGTAACCTGCTCTATCTTCTGTAATGATAAGCGATCCTAAGTTATTTCAGAAAAAATAATCTATGTTGACTTGCTACCATTTCTCATGAGAAAGCATCTCATAAAGAGAAAACAATTCTATCAGATATAACAAGCTAAATTCTGTATGTTTTAGTTCCTGCAAAGACAAATATTGGGCCAGTAAAACTTACCAGATTAGTTACACACGACTTCAGGCAGTTGTTCAAAACTGTACACTGCCCCAGAGAAATCCATAGGCAGCCAAGAGTTGCAAAATTGACAAGTTTCAGATTAAGCCAGTAAATGTTCTTCATCACTTCACCAATGGCAGATTTTCAGACGGCCAGTCTTCTAATTTTCTCCATTTTGCTATATGAATTCTCTGGGCTTCATCTCTTCAATTGAAAGAGTGGTTAATGGCTTTTTTGTTGTTTTTGTTTTGGAGTGTTAGAATATCTTTGCCTTTTGAAATAATATTTACACCTTTTAGTTTAGACCTTTGAATCCTTGAGAGCTTAACGTTCACATAACCAGCTATTTCATAACTTAGCTTCCTTTTACTCCCATAAAGAAAGTCACCCACTGACTAAAGGTTAGATCTCAGAAGAGCACTTTGCGTGGAAGGTATACAAAGTAGAAAACGCAAATTGCACTTCAGCAAGTGTGTGACACATGCACAGTCTGAAACCGGAACGTTTCAGTGGGTCCTCCACCACTTTGCTTCTTTGAGGTCCATCCAACTCTATAGGAAATTGGGTTTTGAACATCTATGCTTTAGCAAACAGTAGCACTATTACAATAAAGAATTACCGAAAAAAATAGAAGCACCTAAATCAAGCAATGCAACAGAGAGGGAAAACAGAACGCTTTGAAACCAAATATCAAATATCTCTTTTAAAATTAAAGAGCAAACAAAAACTGAAATTAATAGACAGATACTCTAAGGGTGAGTTAAAGACAAGGAAGTTTGTTAGAGCACTCTGAGAACTTTACTACATATTAACTAAAATACTACCTTATCAGGTCTACTGAGACAGAGCTGAAACTAGCCACCAGAGACCTAAGATATGTACAAATGTAGCTGCCTTGAGAAGGAAACATTGTACAGAATTTCAATTAGCTTAGCATCAAGATAAAGTTAAACTGAAGCCTAAAATAAGAATTTGAAATCTCCAAGGTATAGAAGTGAGTCATTCTGGATAACTATTTTTTAGATTGCTGAGCGTTAACTCTTTAAGGCCAGATATTTTTATGATAGTGCTCTTTTAACGGCAATCTAAAGTGCCAAATAAACTTCCTTGTTTTCTTAAATAAATTACACCAAATGTAATATAGCCTTTTCTTAATGACACGAGCTTCTCCTTGAGAACAGCACATGCATGAAATTTTGTTTTGAAGTAAACATCTATTAGTAAATGTTGACAAAACTGATGTATGACATAAAGATGACTGGGTACTGACCCCAGAATTGACCGCTAAGACTTTCTTCTTGAAAAAATTTTCTGCTGTCCACTTGTTCTTTGTTCATTTTCTGCATTTTCAGGAATGTATTAAATAGATTAAAGAATATACAGCTATCCGATTTCTTGGTCAGAGGAATGTGGCCATCTTTCTACAAAATGCACTTTTAAATCATAGAATAAAGTACCTCCCCTAAGGGATTTTCTCATCCTAACAAAATTTGTCTACTTCACTGTGGCTACAAATGCCATTTGCCTTACTAGCATAAATAATATTTGTAACTTTACGGTGCCAACAAAATGGACCACCAGTACATCCTTAAAAACCTAAGTACATTATTTTATCTCACTTGATCTAACTTTATTGGTGGGGTGTGAAAAAGAAGTATTCCTCCAACTTCAAAACTTGTTGTCTATTGTGGTTTCTGGAACTTGACCAGCACATAAATTCGTACTTGTCCAAGATGAAGTGTGTTCAGAGACATTTGTTGCAGAATTACTTATGTCAGCAAAAGACTGGAGACAACCTACAAGTTCAATAATGTAATACTGGGTACATCCATTCACATAATCTTCTCCACGTGGGCTTGTTTGGACTTCCTAACAGCATGATGGTGTCTAGGCAATCAGATTGCTAACATGGTGGCTTAGAGCTTGGTGAAAATATTCCAGCTCTCCAAGAATAAGCAGTATTGTCTTTTATGACCCAGCTTTAGAAATCCTAGTCCCTTCTGCTGCATTCTTTTGGATACCAGGGAGTCACAAACCTGCCCAGATTCAAGGAGAGGAGAATTAGAACTCCATCTCTTGATGTGGGAGAGGTAAGATTCTAAGAGAACATGTAGGATGAGAGAGGTTATTGTACCACTTTTGGAAAATGCAATTTGCCACCGTATAGGCAGTCATAATTTGCATGGTTCTGATATGCAGAAATTTCAGTTACCACAGTTTAGTTAAATAACACCGTTTTCCCAACAAGACAATTCAAACTTCAGTTACCATGATATATTAACTGTGAATAAATGCATAAAGTGCAAACCTCTCAGCTATCCGTTCAATCTACAAGTCAGATGTAAATAACAGATGAACCTCATGCAGAGAGGCCAATCATGTCACTTCTTTCAAAGTCTGTCAGCGATGGGTCACTGCACATCTGGCATTCGGTTCATGCACAGACAGCAAGGGAAGTAACTGTGTCATCTCTTGTTTCCCAGTGGTAAATCCATATGACATTTTACAAGACGACATTTAGAAAAATGGATATTTGAGAAAGGGAATTGGCCAACAACGAGAAAAATGCAGCAAAAAAATGAAAAGTGATGAAACTAGAAGTGAAATTTGAACCAAATGTAAATGGAGTTATAGAAGAAATCACTGACCATGACGATGTTGGTATTGCTGTTTGCCAGACTCTGGACATATAGCCAGAGGAACTGAGTGAAGGTAAATTGATGGACATAAATAAGGAAAGTGGTTGTGATGAAAAGGATGAAGATGTCCCAGAGGAAGTCATGCTGGCCAAAAAAATTCAAAATAAACATATGTCTGGGAGATATTTCATGACATTAAAAATGCAAAAAATAAAATGTGGAACACTGATTCAAACTTGGAGAGGGGTTTGACAATTTGCTAAGGCATAGGAAACAGGCTCTCTCTGAATTAAGTTATAGGATAAGAAGAGGAAGATAAAGAACAATTATAATTTTCCCACTCATTATTAAGATTACTTTGCATGGTTCCAGCTTTTACAGTCATTTTTACAGTACTGCACCACCATGAAAAATGAAGGTTGTCTAAATAATAAGCTACCATAGGGTGAGAGGGTCATAGTTTACAGGCAACTGTGGTTTTCTCAAGGGAGAAAGAGAAAGATTTTTTCTTCACTGACTACTCATTTGTAATGTCAGAATTTTGTACAATGAGCACATACTAAATATTCAAAAATAAATTTAAAAACAATAATTTTAAAAATATACTGCCCTAGGATTTTAAAGCCTTCAAATCCATCTCAAGTTAGAGGAGGACACTCTAAATACATGACAAGAATTCAGGCCAAACAAGTTTCTCCAATGGGTCTTTGAACCAAATTTTATGTATAAACATTAAAATTTTATCCTAACAAACAAGACTGGAACTTCTGTATAATCCCTTACAATAAATCAAATTCCCATGGATCAATTCTGCAATTAAGAGACCACTTTCTGAAACAATGGCCTTGTTCATAGATTGCATTAGTGAGGTGGTTTAGTGCAAGGGGAAATTATTAAACTGTTCTCCACATTCTAATCCTGCTTCATTGGAATGGGTTGTACGATTAGTTAGCAATGGAATAGATTTGATATAATCAGATATATTTATGAGTTCTGAAATTATATTTGTTGAACATATAGGCCAGGCATGGTGGCTCAGGCCTATAGTCCCAGTGCTTTGGGAGGCCAAAGACAAAGGATCATTTGAAGCCAGGAGTTCAGGACCAGCTGGGATCACTTGAGCCCAGGAATTCGAGACTATAGTGAGCTATGATCACACCACTGCACTCCAGCCTGGGTGACAGAGCAAGACTCTGTCTGGAAAAAGAAAAAGAAAATATAAAGTGTATATTCTCAAACTCAGTTGCACTCTGTGAGCATCATATGACTCAAGGGAAGGGAAATTGTACAGTCAACAAAAAGAGCCCCAAACATGGACTGGGCATGATGATGGCTCATGCCTGTAATCCTAGCACTTTGAGAAGCTGAGGCAGGAGGATCACTTGAGGCCAGGAGTTCAAGACCAGCCTGAGCAAGAGTGAGACCCCATCTCTACAAAAAGTAGAAAAATTAGCCAGGTATGGTGGCACATGCCTGTAGTCCCAGCTACTCCAGAGGCTGAGACAGGAGGATTGCTGGAGCCCAGGAGTTTGAGGTTGCTGTGAGCCATGGGCCTTCCTCCATCCATCTGCACTGCCTGGAAAGCCGACTCCTCTGTGCATCTGACCCATCGTACCCATCCCTCACACTACCTCCCAGGGCATCTTTGCTGACCCCAGAGACTAGGTTTAGTTTCTTCATTATATGGGCCCATGGCTCCTTGCATGCTCTTTTTCCTTACAGTTGGCACCTTTATAATTATTTGTTGCTTGATAATTATTTGGTTATTTGTTTAAAGGCTGTGTTCCACACTAGATTATAAATTCCCTGAGAGTAGGGGAGGTTTCGCTGCTGATTCCTTGAACAACTGCTTTGACTGATAGGTTTAACCGTGGAAAATGGCTGATATTTGAACACCTTGACCCAAAAGAAAGTCAGTTTCATATGGTCCGATCTAATAACCAATGAATATTTATTAAACAAATACATTAATAAACCATTCATTGTGGTTTTAGACTTTTCTGTGTCTGTGTGTGTGTGTTTGTGCCTGTGGTACAAACTATGTGCCTGTGTGATCAGCTATTAGTGTTAACTGTTATGAAAAGAATCTCCTTAAGTTCTGCTAACTGTTTTATTTCCTTGGGTTTCAGGGAGATTTTGCAAAGTTAAACACAATAACAAATTCCAAAACTGGGCCCTACCAGAAATACAAGTTCAGCAGGTTGTCTCGGCGGCTTTGATCTCAGGTCAATTTTCTATTCTCCTGAGTTTTTTTCATTCTTCTGTGAGATTAAGCTCAGGCACCTCTTGAGCTCTCTGGATCCCCTGCAGGTGAGTTCTGCATGATTTCCTTCTGACTGACCTGTGGAAGGAGGCACTGGGCCAGATCCAGATTCTGTACTCCCTCCCTGAGCATCCGGGAGGACAGTGGTGACCAGACGTCCTTCTTCATTTTCCCCTCCTAAAACTGATTTAACCATTTAAACTGCTACTGGTTCTCTCACCCAGGAACTCCTCTCCAAAAACACCTTGCCCAACCTCCCCTACCATTTAGAACTCCATGGAACTCCTCTGATTCAAGCACAACAGAAAGTTACTGGTACAGTGATGCCAAGTCTGAAGTGTCTGAATTAAGGCACTTTAAAAACATTCTGGCTGGATGAGGTGCTCACGACTGTAATCCCTGCACTTTAGAGGCCAAAGCCAGAGGATTGCTTGAGTCCGGGAGTTTGAGACCAGCCTGAGCAACACAGCAAGACCCCGTCTCTGCAAAAAATTAAAAAATTAGCCGGGCATGGTGGCACATGCCTGTAGTCCCAGCTACTCAGGACGCTGAGGCAGGAGGATTGCTTGAGCCCAAGAGTTTGAGGTTGCTGTGAGCTACGATGATGCTACTGCTCTCTAGCCAGGGCAACAGAGTAAGACCCTGTCTCAAAAAGCAAAAACAAAACAAACAAACAAACAAAAACGTTCTTTTATTCCTCCCATAGATTGACCATGTCAGAGACTTTGGATGAGGGGACTATTGTGGTAGGAAAACACCCAGGAAAATGAGAAAAGGCAGTGACAAGGGGCTTGAAAAATACCACATAAAATTCTGTCCCTATCCCCAAAGACTCACTGTTACCGATTAAATGGTTTGCTCACCTCAAGTAAGCATTCAACAGGTACATCTTACACCAACACACAGGGTAACATCAGCACCCTAGAGCCACTGGCTTCCTGGGTTATGAAGCCCAAGGAAGCTAAAGAAAAGGAGCGTTGATGATATAGAGAAAAATAAGAATGGGCTAAAAGAAGGCAACTGAAACAGCTTAGTACTAAAACTTAAAATCTTTGCTAATTGCCCATGCTTTGGAGTACTAGAGAAACAATTGCATTTTAAATATAGGACAACAGATACTGGTATGGATCATAAAATAAAATGATGCTTAATGGCTGGACGGGAGAAAACAAAGATGAAGGAAGAACAAGTGGTACAAGAAGAAAGGAGCAGGTCGTTCAGGAAGAAGATTCGTGAGAACCTGGTACCCTGCCCCTCATCCCGCCTCAGAAGCTGCTTGAGATCGGGGGCACCTGAAGCCCTTCCTCCCCCGCAGAGCTCAGTGTGGAAAGCCTTCAGCGCAACAATCTGCTGGTTTTAATTTCTGATGAATGGCAGCTCTGAGGAGCTCAGCATAGCCAGACCACGCCACCCCAAAGGACAAAGGCCCAAGACAGCCTGTGAGCAGACGCTTTCTGAATTTGATCAAGTGCTGAATGGCTTTATTGAGATATAATTCACATATCATTTAATTCATCTATTTAAGGTATTCTATTCAATGACTTTTAGTATATTTACAGAGTTGTGCAACCAGCACCCTAACTAATTCCAGAACATTTTCATCACTCAAAAACGAAACCCCTACCCATTAATAGTCACTCCTCATTCATCCTCCCTCCAGATCCTGGCAACCACTGATCTACTTTCTGCCCCTATGGATTCGCTTACTCTGGACATTTCATATACATGAATCATACATATGTGGTCTTTTGTGTCTGGCTTCTTCACTTACTGTAATGTCTTCAGGGTTTATCCATGTGGTAGCACGTGTCATTTTATTACATTTTATTGCTGAATAATATTCTATTATATGAATATGCCACATTTTCTTTATCCACTCAACAGCTGGCAAACATTTGGGTTATTCTCGCTTTTTGACTGTAATAAATAATGCTGCTAATAACATTGGATCAATTTACTTTCAATTCATCAGACTCTCTTTTTGCCCTAAAGAGGTTACTGTGAGCTCCCATAAGTTGGTAACAAATTGCTAGAGATAAAGAAGGCTAAGATCCCTGGGATTTAGCAATATGAGTATCGTGGTTAGGGTCATCAACTCTGCCCAGTTTGCCTGGAACTTCCCCAGTTTTAGCCCTGAAAGTCCAAGTCCTGGGAAAACTTTTAGTCCCAGCAAATATGGGACAGTTGGTCATCCTAGACTGGAACTTAGCTAAAAAGGCAATTCTAGAAAATCTACTTCCTGGAATGAGTTTTATGGTTGCTGAGAAAAGGCATAGTTACATTTAAAGAAACTGGTTTATACTGTAACTATCACTTTATACAGTTTTAACAGGAAACAATTACTCTTACATAGTGAGCAAGGCCTAAAATTTTTATATATACTCATTTAAAATTATAATTGATAAAGCTATTTGCCTTGCATATTTTTTAGGTGGAATACTAGTTACTTATTAAAAGGTCTTGCTAAAAGCTAAAAAATCTCATGTCCACAGGGTGGCGATATGACACTCCACAAACTCAAGCAGACGTGAAGTGAAAACTAATTAATCAAACCTCGTCTTTGTTTGAACTATGTGACTTTACGGGAAAATGGATAAGGTCCATCAACTATTCATGAGATCAATTACTTTGTTTTATTGATTGATTGGTTGGTTTATTTATTTATTGTGAGACAGGATCTCACTCTTGCCCAACTAGAGTGCAGTGGTGTGATCACAGCTCACTACAACCTTCAACTAACTCTCAGGCTCAAGTAATCCTCCTGGCTCACCTCCAGAGTAGCTAGGACTACAGGCACACAACCAGCTAAATTTTTATATGCATATATGTTTGTTTTAGAGACAGGGGTCTTGCTGTGTTGCCCAGGCTGGTCTTGAACTCCTGGCCTCAAGCTATCAGTTTTCAAAAGTGCTAGGATTATGACAGTCAAGAGCCACCACACCTGGCCAGGCTTTGTTTTATATTGTTAAACAGCCATGTATGGCTAACTATTGATATCTCCAAACCACAGGTTTAAGATAAGAAATACAAATTTGATCAAATGGTTCAATATCTATTGATTGAGACCTTTTAAAAGCTGTTTTTTTAAATTGCCTCTGACAAAATTATAGAATCTTAGGAGCCTTAGAAATCACACAATTTAATATTTTCAGACATTTTTCCACCAAAAAAAAAAAACCCACAGGTCACATTTTCTGGTACTATCCACGCCCATGAAATTTCATGGAATGCAACTTCACCTTCACTTAAGAAGGGATATTGAAGTTCATGTGATAGGGGCATTATAAGGATAATCTCAAATCTTTAAGTTAATCATTCACTAGCTTCAATACTTGATTGTTAGAAATAAATTACTTCTATATGGTTTCTCAATCCCAACACATGAGTGTGTTAAAATTTTTAAGATGAGAAAATAATAATTGTAGCACAACCTCTCATTGAATGCTGGCCCCACTCCTACAATATTCTTGACAGGTATCTACCCTCAGGGAAATGGGCACAAAAACAACAACCTTTAAGGTATATTGGCTCCATTAGCATAAACCCAGCATTTGCAAACCTGATATTCATTTTATATTTATATATATTTTTTCTTATTCCCAGAAAAAAAAAAGGTCTAGAAGAAAATGTATACTTTTTTCTGCAAACAACAACAGACTTGGAATTTAGAAGCTATTTTACTTTGTTCATGCCATTAAAGGCAAGGGGAAAGGTATGCACCAGCTATTTTCATGATTAGAAAGACAACAATGAAACCTTTGAGAAAAACAGCTTCTCTGTTATGGTTTGTAACTGGCACCCCAGGCCGCCTTTCACCTTCTATTAATGAGGAGACACTATAGACTCAACAGCTGAGCAAAGATAATTTAGAAGAAGGAAGACAAACACAGCCTACATGTGAACCTAGTGACATATATTCACATTTTCTTCCTTTTTTATGTCAAATCACAACATCCACGGAAGACAAAGCAATCTGATCTCTCAGGGCTGTAATTTGTTTTCTTCTAGAAGTCTTCAGTCCAATCTTTGTTGTGTTTTGTTTGCTCATGTTGATTCAGACAGTGATCATGACATTGCTGAAATCCAAACATGTAGGCAGTGAAAAATCTAATCTAGGAGAGACTAGGACAGCACATGTTTAATTTCTCTACCCTGTTCTGTTTATGAACCTTTGTTTTGACATTCTAACAGAACCACTGGATAATAACAATTAGATTGAACTGAGTTGTTTTTGTTTGTTTCTAATATTAACAAGTGCCCTCCAGGACCGAAATCCATTTGCTGCAGAGGATCTTTGAGGCATAAAATATGTCTCTAGCAGTGTGAAAACTAATGTATTATTCTCAGTTAAATAATCTATTCTTTAAATAGAATTGTCTGATACGTGTGAAATGATCATTTGCTAATTAGTTAATACAATTACTCTCTTTTCCCATGAGGGCAGGGACTTCCCACTTAGAGAGTTTCTCAATAGATCCTGAAGTTTATCTTACAACTTCTTGTTTATAGAATAGGCAGTACAAGCACTCTTCTGATATGAATGATGCTTTTGAGGACTACATGCTTGATGTTCCTTTAGGGATGGCTGCTCACCTTTCAACAGATTCCAAAGGTCCATTCAGGTAACTTGTCTGTTGTTGGTGGCTCTGGTTGCTTTCTGGAGACAAACCTTAGCTGCCCAGTTGAACTCTGAGAGTCAGTTACTACCATCGAGGCCCTGAAGTTCAAACTAGAACTGCCCGAAAGTGGAAATCATAATAGCTACCACTTGTTGAACTCCTTAATACCAAGGCTAACCATCTATCTAATCCTTACAACACTGCAAAGTGTTTTATCCACAGGTGCAGACGAGCAAACTGAGACTGGAAGGGTCAGGGACCTACACAGTGCAGAGCAATGTTTGAACCTGGGCCTGATGTTGGCCTTGACCTTTTGTACCCCAGCATCCTGCTGTCCTGGGGCGCTTTACACAAGGGAGGACAGGGGCTTGTGTGGGAAGCACTTGTATGGCTACCCCAAGAAGCAGCATGGCAGTGACACGGGTCCTACCTCAAGTTGGAAAGTTGGAGAGCTGTGG
Organism: Varecia variegata; assembly: GCA_028533085.1. NCBI lineage: Eukaryota > Metazoa > Chordata > Mammalia > Primates > Lemuridae > Varecia > Varecia variegata. The sequence continues at coordinate 36,552,754 of CM052441.1, read as the reverse complement.
CCTCTGCCCTAGAACTACTGAGGCAGAACACTGGACTCCACAAAATGTCATCGTTGCTTTTTATTGTAGATATTTCTGACTCTCATCCTTCCCTAACCCTGCCCCACTTCAAGGCTTTTTCTGTTTTAGTCATTTCTACCTTGTTTGTAATTTCCATACATCTATTACTTTTATATTTTTAAGGCAACGAATATGTTTTTTAAAGTACTACAAAAAAGGCTGTACAACACCAGCCTTATAGAGATGTTTGACAGTTTAAAGTGTAGTGCACCTTACTGGGTACTGAGAGAAAGGATGAAATTGAATTATAGATTCTGAGCAGTCTGAAGCTAAGACTAGAGGATCACACTATCTAAATATCCCTCCCACCATCATCTGTCTTAACTATACCCAATCAAATCAAATTGGCACTGTTAGGAAACCTATAGTCAGCTGAGGCACCCATTAGAATTTCAGGTGAAAATTAAAGTAGCTTCCTTTGTTATGCAAACAAATATATTCATTAATTGAAATTAATGAATTGAAACAAATAAAAATAAACATTGTAACAAAAGTGTAATGTAACCCAGTGTGAGGTGTAACCCAGTGGAGAGGTAAGACAGCTCTCACAGAATGAGAGCCATCCTGGGAGAGCAGGTGTGGTCAACATATTACTGCTGCATCATAGCCTGAGGCCCGCCCACCCCAGCCCCTCCTTGATCCTAACACCAAGGTGATTCAGGTACAAGATGAGACCCAAGTCTATTGCACACACTAGTTAAAAATAAGAACAGATAAAATTTCAATAACTTATTTTTTAGAACCCTAAAATGGCCCCATATCAAATCAACTTATGTGATATTATCATATGCCCTGCCACTAACCATGTGACCTTGGGCAAGTCACTTAATATCTCTGATATCATTTCCT
>CM052441.1:36527235-36551345 GCA_028533085.1 Varecia variegata | reverse complement strand
ATGGATTTATCTTGGTTTACTAAAATTGACTAATTTTACATTGGAACAAAATGTCATTAACCATTGGATAAACTATTGTGTTTACACAAAATAAGAAAAAGCCTTCTGTACTACTGAAAATGTGTATCTGTAAAGATATCTGTAAATATCTATAATATGACCTTAGAACTGTACAACATTTTGGAATTGCAAAGGCTCTCATATATAATATTTTGTTTAACATTCTAGGTAAGTTTGAGAAGCAGGTTTTGTTATCTCTCTATTACAGATGAGGAATGCAGCATTGAAAAATAAAGCAATTTGATGAAGAACTCACAGTTAATAACTACGTAAGCAGATCCAGATCTATTAAATCAAGATATTCTAAGATAAGACTTTGAAATATAAGTTTCCACTCCTAATTTTGATTTCTGAGACAATTTACTTCAGGCTTATATAAATCAACTTTATGTCTTTTTTTTTTTTTTTGGAGAAACAGTACCAAAAAAAATTCACTCTGAGAACTGTAACTAAGCTGTTGATGTTTAGCTTCTTGGGATACCGCTGGTGTTCTGTTTTGTTTTTTAATATCCTCCCACAGTGCCATGTCCAGAGAATTTGGTCAAAAAACTACTTTTTAAAGAAATGGGTGAGTAGAAAGATAGACAGATGGATAGATGGTTGGATGGATGGATGCAAACAACAAATGAGTGAATAAATTAATGGATGAACTTAGAACCATTTGCCTTTTCAATTACTGATGAGAAAATATTGCAACATTTTTTAGAGCCATTTATTTATCCATTTATTTAGTAAGAAGTTTTATCCATTTACTTAGTATTTGCTCACTTTAATTAAACATTGATAATTGGAAACATAAAATTGAAAATTACTCGTCTACTTACTTTCACTCAACCCCATTTGATAAAAAATTTGGTTGCAAATCAATAGAGGTTGATTATCTACCTCTCTAATATACTTAAAAGTATGAAATGACAAATCATCATCTATTCAAGACCAAAGAACTTGGTAATAACCATCCTCAAAGTATTTCTTGATATGTCAGAAGCAGCTATTGTTTTCACCGAAGTTTAAGCTACTAGTGCCTATACTAGTTGACTTTTTCCTGCAAAGAAAAAAGTAGGCCAAGCACAGTGGGCTCACACCTGCAATCCCAGCACTTTGGAAGGCCAACGTAGAAGGACTGCTTGAGGCCAGGAGTTCAAGACCAGACTGGGCAACATAGCAAGACCCTGTCTCTACGAAAAATTTGTTTAAAATAGCTAAGCATGGTGGCACACGCCTATTGTCCTAGCTACTCAAGAGGCTGGGGCAGAAGGATCACTTGAAGCCAGGAGTTCAAGGTCCCAGTGAGCTATGATTGTGTCACTGTACTCCAGCCTGGGTGACAGAGTGAGACCTTGTCTCTAAAAAGACAAATAAAACCAAAAAATGATAAAAAGTACAAAAATAATTTCTTAGAATTATTGAAAGTAAAAATATATAGATAGTGCAAAAGCAAGTTTTTTCAGTGGGCCTACAACAATTTTGGTAAAGCTGGATTGAGCCAGGAAGATTGTGGGAATCAAGAAAAACAGGCCTAACCAGCTCTTCTTGTACAAAGGAATGGAATCTAAAATGAGTCAGGTCTCACACTGTAAAATGATTCCTCAAAGTCTCCATTATAACTTTACATATATTAAAACAAGTTTTACCTACATCTAAAATTTTATGTGTATGATGGTCAATATAGTCATGACACAGTAATTTTATTTAAATAGAAACATTCCTGTGGCAAAAATCAAAGCTCAGTTTTTGAAGTTCTAGGGGAATACACATGAAATGTAACAATGGTTACCTGAGAAGGGTGAGGAAAGGAAATGAAGAAGACAGAAAACTAACTCTGTCCTATACTTCTGAAACATTTTACCTTTTTACTATAATCACAGATTGCATTTTAAGCAGAAAATAATTAAAATTTTTGTTTGTGTTTAGCTTCTGCAGTTTATGTGATAAATAATTCCCAGAAGATTTCTACTCTGTATTATAAAGATGTCTTCTCATAGTCATGCTAATTCCTCCTAATTCAGTGTTCATGAAGATTTACGCATCTGAGTGAATATAACAACTGCAGAGATCACATATGTGTTTCTAATACACTGGAAGATAGGTGTTCTAATGATATTAGAAACATTATTGTCAGCCAAGGTTTTCAAACACACAGTTTCCTCAAACTGGAACTGAAGAAATTAAAAGTTAAAAGGCATTATTATCATTCTAAGTTGGAAAGAAATTTTGCAAACCCAGCTATATATGTAATATAAATTTAAGCTATATATGTAATATAAATTTATTACAGATTACTATTTAACTATGTTTCTCCAGATCAAAGTCTACAATCATGCATCATATAAAATACACATATTGCAAATTCACAGCACTCTGTAAAGCAATAGAGCATTCAGTATGAAAATTTAAATTGAAAACGCTTCTTTGTTTAAAGCACTAACATGTTTGACTGGTTTTAGAAAAGATCTTGGAAGTATAAAGAACCCATAATAATAAACTTGGCTTTATTACTTAGGTAACTACAGAGAGGAAAAAGTTGTACATTTTTAGAAGAGTATAAAAATAGACTTAATAAATATACAATTATTTTAAAATAGAAATATCAAACATACCTCATTTATCAAATAAGACTGGGGAATTAGGTGTTGCACATTAGTGATTTCTCAAATAGCTGAAGTTAACCATTTCAAATGCTTTTTTTAATGAAAGTCTTTTGAAACTGTATTAGATATTTTCTCACCTAATGGGCCTTTGTCCTGAGGTTGGCGACACCAGTTATTGTGTGGAATAAGGCCCTCCATGACTAAGGTTTTTAAGTGCTGTTGGACTCTCTCATTCCCTTCTTTGCTGCCATTGTTCCAGGATGCCTGTGGTCCCCTTTTCATTTTTCCTTCTAGCAACCCCACCCTAGTAACATAGTAATGATTGAAAGTATCTAGCAAAAGCCTGATAAGCAAGCTTGTTTAATCTGTAAACTTAATTTTACACATAAACCTGAGTCAACAGTTTCTCATATGAATGAAGCTCTGATAACACCTTCCCTCCTCTCTGGTGGTGAGAGCATTACCTTTCCTCCAGTTCAGTATGCTGCTTTTTGCTGAGACCAGGCTGTACCTTGATCCAGGTGGATAATATGGTAGGAAAATTGGTTAGCAAACACTAATAGTTACACAGTTGAAGTTTATGAAAGCTGTAGTCTCCAGCAGGTGCTCCCAATACATCGCACCCCTCATACCCATCCAGCGAGAAGCAATTTGAGTAAGAAAGTAAGCATGGAAGCCATTACTAGTTAAGCTCAGGTGGAAGTACAGACCCAGTTGGGCCTACTGGCTAAACCACAGCATTAGGAAGACTTGCCCACCCAATCCTAGGCAGCCTGAACCTGAGCAGGTCCACACAAGGAAGGCTTGCTCCCAAGAGAAAGAGGAAGAGCTGAGCCATGCATACTTCCTGTGTCTTTCCAATCCCTCTTAGCTGATGTTTGCACTAACTCTGCCCAGCTTCCAATTCTATATAGCCAGCTTTCCCTTACTTCTTCATCGCTTCCTCCTTTAATTACCTCAGCTGCCAGGGTTGAGCTAATCACACTCACTTCAAGGGTCCATGCATGGCCTCTTTTTGTTGGTTTATTCATTTATATACTGTTTATATTCTACCCCTGCTCTCTTTCCCACCATAGGCAGCAGCTGTAATGTGGTTTACACATTTTCTTGAATTTGTATACAACCTTGAAAAAAAGGTATTGTGCATTTAGTGTGTATTTTGAAACCTTATATAAATTTACATACACTGGTACCATTCTGTGTTTACTTTTCTTACTCCATGCCATGTTTTGAAGATTTTGTCTGTGCTGTCATATGTGCAAAATGTTCATTGCTTCTAACTGCTATCCAGTGCTCCAAGGTCTGCAGCCACCACATTTCACTTGCTCATTCCAAGTGTTGGACATCCTGATTCCTCTACCTCCTCATCCATGTCCCATTGCGGTCCTGGCAGCGTTGTAAAGCAATGGGTACCTGATTTGATAGGATTGCCAAACAACTGTCCATAGTAGCTATACTAGTTTACATTCCCTCCAGCAGTGCAGAAGGGTTCCCGTGACCTAACAATCCCACCAAATTTTGTGTTATCTAACTTTCTCATTTTTCCTTTTTTGGAGAATATGTCGATCTTTTCATTCTTGAAAGGTATTTTCTCTGGACATAAGATTCTGGGTTGACTTTTCTTTTAGCACTTGGAAAATATTTTTGCAGCTTCCTTCTTGTCTCCATGATTTCTCATAAGAAATCTGCTGTCATTCAAATTGCTTTCCCCCTGTATGTAAGGTGTTGTTTTTCTCTGCCTGCTTTCAAGAGTTTTTTTCTTTGTCTTTAGTTTTCACAAGTTTAATTATGATGTGTCTTTCTATGAATTTCTTTGGGTTTCCCTGGCTGGGGTTTGTTCACCACCTCGAATTTGTAAGGTTATGTCTGTTGTCAAATTTGGGGAGTTTTCAGACGTTATTTCTTCAGGTAATTTTTTAGTTCTATTCTTTCTCTCCTCCCTTTCTGGGAATGCATTGACATAATTGTTGGATCTTTTGTTATAACCCCGCAGATCCCTGAGGCTCTCTGTTCATGTTCTTTTCAGTCAACTTTCTCTGTGTTCAGATAGAGTAATTTATATTTTTCTATTCCAGTGTGTGATTCTTTCCTTTCATTCTGCTGTTCAGCCCATCCATTGAGTTTTTCATTTATCTGATTGCCTTTTTCATTTCCAAAATTTCCATTTGTTTTTTCTTTATGTCTTTTATTGCTAAGGCTTTCTATTCTGTTGCTGTTATTGTTTCAAGTGTGTTCCTATTTACTCCATGAACTATTTTTATTGTGGCTGCTTTAAAGTCTTTGTCTGATTTTTTTTTTTCTGATTTCTTTGTTGATTGTTTTTTTCATTCAGTTTGGGATTTTGGTACGACAAGGGATTTTGAATGAAACCTGGACATTTTTGTATAGTCATGTGCTACATAACATTTTGGTCAACAATGGACCACATATGTGACAGTGGTCCATAAGATTATACCACATTTTTACTGTAACTTTTCCAGCTTTAGGTATATTTAGATACACAAATACTTATCATTGTGTTACAACTACCTACAGTATTCAGTGCAGTAACGTGCTGTACAGGTTTGTAGCCTAGGAGCAATAGGCTGTACCATAGAGCCTAGGTGTGTAGTAGGCTATCCCATGTAGGTTTGTGTGAGTACACTCTGTGATGTTCATGCAACAGTGAAATCACCTAATGATGCATTTCTCAGAACATATCCTGATCATGAAGTGATGCATAACTGTATGATATTATGAGACTCAGGATTTTATTCAAACTTTCTGTTTTATCTGGCTTTCTCTCTGACACATCTCTAACAGGAGCAGAGTGGCATGCTGCCTCATGGAGCTGTCAGGTACAGGTAGAAGTCCAGGCTCCCTACTTGGCCTCCGCTGACCCCTGTAGTGTCTTATTGCTGGATGGGAATGGGAATTCTGACCCTATGTGGTCTCCACTGACACTGTAGGGGCAAGAGCTGAAACTCATTCCTAGCCGGTATGGATGAAAGTCTCAGTTCCCTTCTTGGTCTTCTGACATCACGCTGCAGAGGGTATTGGGATCCTTCCAACCTGGAAAGGGTGGAAGTCTAGGAGCCCTACTCAGCCTTTGCTAGTATGAGTGAGAGTAGGGCCAAGTTCTGAGCATGGTGTTTGGATGGACTAGAACACTTACTGTCGAAAAGTTTTCTGCCTTGCTGTGCTGAACCTTTTCTGGTCCTTTGACTAGAAAGAACTGGTTTTTGTTGGTTTTGATTATTTGTGTTTTGTCTGTGCCCATTGGTGTTTGTTGGTTGCAGGCTTCTTCAGCTCCAAGTCTGAGATGTGTAAAACAAAAAGAAAACTCAGGTTATTCACCACCATGGCAGTCCTCAGGTCCCAGTGTCTCTAGGCAGCCTGCCTTCCCTCCTCCTTCTAAAGTCTTCTTATGTTTACGTTATATGTGATTCCTGCATTTTTAGTTGTACTTAGTGGAAAGAAGAAGAAGTATGTCCATTCCATCTTCCTAAAAGCCAAAGTTTAATAATAGCTTCCTTTTATATAACACATTTTGATAACATAGCACATTGTACATTTCTAGAGAAGACTTCCTTCAGAGTGAATTAATACGCTTATGAAATTTCTGTGATACTTGAACATAGACAAAAACAAGAGAGAAACAAGCCTTGCTGTCATGAAAGGCAGGCAGGTAAACAGGAAACAGTTGTCTCTAAAAGAAGAATCTAGTCAATCTTGTACACTAGCAGAAGAGAGCCACTGACCTAATACACTGTGCAGAAGAACACGGCTGAGGGCCTAGCAGAACCTTCAGTTCTTCAGTCTGTCCTTTCCATTGCTGTATGTTTATTCTTTGAGCATTGAAGCTTTTTGTCATACCTCTGTCAGACATGCATGAAAGGTATAACAGGAACCTCACCATTCCACATGAGTAGACTTTGTCCTCAAAACAGGCTGTTTGTTTGCTTGGCTCTGGAGAACCCCATCCTAATCCTACTTCTGTCCTAGTTTTGACCTTTTGCTTGGTCTCAACAATTCCCAATATTGTGCAATTGTTTATCTTTGGTGGTGACCCATTATGTCTTGAACTGGACATCAGGCAGACTTGCCTTCTTCTAGTGAAAAGCAGGACCAGCCTGGCCTCCCAGTGGGGGTTTGGTGACTCTGGATACCCTAAGCTTGTGCTCTGAATCCCAGTTATAGTCAATAACTGAGAGGAGAAGACTTAAGAATATGGGTATAAAGATGTCCTGGGTCACCAGACCCCAAGTCTGATGAATAGTACTTAATCCTAAGTCCCATTGTTAGTGAGGAAGAGTCAGGTGTGTCCCAGTATTCAGGGGATGCCGTAAGAATGAAGCCAACTGGGTTGATCTTCAAGGAGGGACAGGAAATCTTGGCTGAGGAAATGAGACTGGATTGATATTGTTAGTTTTCAGTAGCTCCTCTTTAAAAACAAATCTCTGTTGAGATGTGATCAGTTAACATTTCAAAGAAATCTCTGGGCTACAAGAAGAGAGCACACGGCTTTGTAAAAATGGCTCATAAAATAAGCAGGGAGGACCCTTTAAAGCTGCAAAGAGGGACAGGGTGGAAGGGCGAGGAAGAGAAACTGTTTGGCTCGTATCTTAACCACAGTCTGCCAAACGTACCTCCTTAAAGACCTCATTTGGTAGGTTGGAGAAGGCAGTAAAGCAGGTGTTAGGAGCAGGGAGGTGGGAAGGAGAGATTCGGAAGGGGATGCCTGGCTTCCAACGGTTCTGCTGAGTGTCAGGTCTCCTGGATTCCTTAAACCTGCCTCTTGCTCATAATCTCCTAATTCTATGCTCTCTATCCAAATAAAAGTTCCATTAACTGAGAGAATTGTTGTTTGAATAAAGACTGGAATTAAACCCCATAAAAGAGCTCTCTATTTACTTAGAAACGTCTGCTAAGAAAGATTATTCAGCTTCTTGATTTCAAGATTTTTATCACTCTTGTTTTTTTCTGAACTTTGATCATCTCCATTTGGTCTGGAGTCATGATAATTTTTAAGTCATATGACACAAACATCAAGATTTTCAGAGCAAATTTTTAAAAATCCTCTTTGAAAAAGCAAAGCCTCTCTCAAACACGCTGAAATTCAATCCCTCACATATTTAACTAATAAGCACCTTTTCTTGGTATAAAACTTGTGACTGTAGGAGGTAAAAGGCTTTAGAAAATGAAAGCGGATGACAGCTTTTTTGTGTTTTTTTTTTTTTTTTTGATTAGTAAGATTTACTTTTAGAGCAGTTTTAAGTTCATGGCAAAATTCAGCGGGAAGTACCGAGTTCCCATACACTCCGTGTCCCCACACGAGAACAGTCTCCCCATTATCAACATCCCCCACCAGAGCAGCTTTTGAGTGGAGACCTTCATTGGTCCCATGCTTCATAACTGCCCCCTCTGTGGCCTGTGCAGAGTGTTCGTGTGTGTCCTACTCTTACCCATCCATGTCAGATACCTGGTTTCAGGAACCCTCAGCCCTCAGGTCCAAGTATCAGAGAGTCAGTAGGGATGCCAGGGGATGGAACCACTTTTCCCTGGGAAGGTTTTTTGTTGTCATTGTTTCTGTTTTGTTTTAATGCTTTAAGTTTCCAGCGATGCTGTCCAGAGATGCCAAAAGATTGCCTCCACTTCCCCAGAGGCTCGCACCAGCACCAGGACAGCATCCTGAGGGCCAAGCAGGAGGGGTCCCAGATCATCCAGTCCAGCCTCCTCCCTGTAGAGATGAGGAAACCGAAGCCCAAAGATGGGGAGGGGTTTGAACCAGGTCACAGAGTTTGTGGAGCCAGGACTGGAACCCAGTTCTCTTTGACTCCCTGTGCAGAGCCTTCCCCTTGCCTCAATTATCACATGAGCCTAACAGTTGGTAGGGGCAAGGCTGTGCTGGGGGCTTCTCAGTTCTCCTAGTCGCTGCTTCTGAGCCTTCCCACCTCTGGCCATATTGGTTTTAACCTGTCTGGTTTTAATGTCTCGATTCAGCCTAAAGGTCTGAAGGTTAGTCTTGGCTTCAGGGTTGGGACCCCCTGCACCCTAGGGCCTCCGCCCTACCCGTGGTATCCTCTGCTTCCTGCTGTCCTCTCCCTGTTAACCACTTCCTCCCCAGGCTCCCTCTCCAGCTCTTCCCACTTTGGTTCTAGGCTCAGAGGGAGGGGCCGGAGCAAAAAGGGTGAGGCCCTGGAGCCTGTCAGCTAAGCCCCAGCTTCTGGGTCTGATCGCAACACTCAGGTCAACAGCTGTGCCTGTCATGGGTGAAGTAGCGGGTTCTCCACCCTTATCTTGGGAGTTCTGAGTGCAGTTTGTACTGTTATAGATGTGCATAACTCCAAGAGGATTTTCCCAGAGTATTGGGACCTTGGCTCTGCTGTGGAGTGGAAGCGAGCTTCCAATTTCCACCCCTCCTCTCCTCACTCAGGTGGATGCCCCAGGGCATAGTAAAGTCCCCAGTCTCTCAGCTAGAGATAAGAACTTGGAAGACTGCAAAGCTTGGAGCACTCCACACTTGTCTGTCCCCTCCATCTCATTTTCACACACAGTTAAAGAGAGCTGAAAGGAGCCACTGGGTCAGTGATGGGCTCTTTTAAAACAGATGAAGCAATCCCACCCTGCCTCTTCTCTCTCCACTGAGTATATTTGGAAAAAACAAAACAACCACACAGTTATCCACCTTCCCTCCACATCATCCGAAACAAAAATAAAAACGAAATTTCAGGGGGGAGGAGGGGATGGGTATATTCACACCTAATGGGTGCGGTGCGCACCGTCTGGGGGATGGACATGCTTGGAGCTCTGACTCGGGTGGGGCAAAGGTAATATATGCAACTTAAACATTTGTACCCCCATAATACGCTGAAATAAAGAAAAAATCCAAATACATTTGGGAAAGAATAGGGTGAACAGGTAAGTTTCTTTGCTGCATAGCTTTTCCAGCCTTTCCTGTGTTCTGTAAATCTCCTAATGGAGATAGACTTGTCTGCTAGGAAGCACAGTTAGGAAATGCTTGCCTTGGAATCACCGTAAGAACCAACTCAGATTAAGTATTTGAAAGCTCTTCAGAAACTATTTTTTGAGGCCGGGCACTGTGGCTCACGCCTGTAATCCTAACACTTCTGGGAGGCCGAGGCGGGTGGATCGCTGGAGGTCAGGAGTTCGAGACCAGCCTGAGCAAGGGCGAGACCCCGTCTCTACTAAAAATAGAAAGAAATTATCTGGCCAACTAAAAATATATATAGAAAAAATTAGCCGGGCATGGTGGCGCATGCCTGTAGTCCCAGCTACCCGGGAGGCTGAGGCAGTAGGATCGCTCAAGCCCAGGAGTGTGAGGTTGCTGTGAGCTAGGCTGACGCCATGGCACTCACTCTAGCCCGGGCAACAAAGCGAGACTCTGTCTCAAAAAAAAAAAAAAAAAAGGAACTATTTTTTGAAATGACACAAATGTATTGCAAGCAGTACACAGGCAATGAGAACTTAAAATAGGGTTTCCCCTTGAAAGTTATACCACACATCAATGAATAATGAGTCAGAAACAATGAGGGAACAAGGAAGAAAGCCTGGGCCTAGTGAGAGGCATTAACATGTCTAAAGCGGGAGTGGTAGGACAGTGGGAAGTTTATCACAAATAAAAATTAGAGAAAAGATGGCAAGGTGGCTCACGCCTGCAATCCTAGCACTCTGGAGACCAAGGCGGGTGGATCGCTTTGGGTCAGGAGTTCGAGACCAGCCTGAGCAAGAGCCAGATTCTATCTCTACAAAAAACAGAAAACATAGCTGGGTGTAACTCAGGAGGCTGAGGCAGGAGGATCTCTTGAGCCCAGGAGCTTGAGGTTGCAGTGAGCTATGATGATGTCACTGCATTCTAGCTTGGGTGATGGAGCAAGACTGTGTCTTAAAAAAAAAAAAAAAAAAGAATTAGAGAAAGGCCAGTTTGGGAGGCAAGTGTTCACTGTGCCGTGTGGGGCTCTGCCACGGGGAGGGAGGGGGTTTGACCAGCTTATTCTAGCTGTTTAGTGCTGGTGGCAGAAATATCTACATGGGGGTAACAAAGATTCTCCTTGACCAAATTTTGGTCAGGCTCCTCTGAGCATTCTTTTTGAGGAGGCCTTGTCCTTGAACTCTGTCTTTAGCATACCTTGTCCAGTTTTATCAAGAATCCTGCTCAGTTAGTTCAGAGAGAATCCCCCATCCTTCATATCTGGTCATGTTCCTCATGCCCTGCCTTTGATGTATAAGTCCTGGACTTGCCTTCAGCAAGAATCCCATTAAGTCAGTTTACAGGAATCCCCTACCCTTGTTGTCTCCTCGTAGTAATTTTCCATCACTGACGCCACACTCTGCTCACTGGTTAGAAATCCCTGGCTGCTTTTGCTGTGTTCAGAGTACAGCCTGATCTCTCCCCTATTGCCATAACCTTTACACCTCATCCAACAGTCCTGAATGCAGGATTCTTTACTACTTTCACAAGGGTCGGGATAATTTTGTCTTTAGCAGGTGTGAGGAGTGGAAAAGACCTAGTTCTTTCACTTTGTTGCCTTCAGACCTTACAACCACTTAAATAATGAACCTTGCTTTTCTTTCACGTTCACCTAACAAAGATTCTAGCATCCAAGGTTGTTTTCAGGCTGAAGAGAATGTTCTTCACCATTTTATAGTTTTCATAGTTAATTAATAAAATAGCATTGAGATTGTTTTATATACTTGTGTGATTAGGTTAATCATGAAGCAGTACCCCCCCAAGGTGAAGCACATTGACAAAAAATAAATTTCTGGGCTCACAAAAGAGAAGAACAGAGGATAAGACTTGGCCACAGTGAGCTACAGCATTTAAGAATCCCTTCTGGAGCTTAGATGATGTGGCTACTTGATGAGTATCACTAACAAAATGTTTGAAAACTCAATGGAGAGTTAGAGAAAAGGAAATAACGTGAGTGATATGAATTATTTTGTCTGTTGCATTCAGAATTTAATCTTTCTTCTCTCGCACTGCCTATATCCTAAGATTCGATATGTTTTGTGTTTCTACCCTTTAACTATCTCTCAGACATGTGCATGGTTTCATCCTGACCTGGGGATCTTATAAAAATGAAGATTCTGCTTCAGAGGTGGGGGTGAGGGTGGGTTCAGTGGTCCTCATTTCTAGCAAGCTTTCAGGGGATGTGGATGCTACTGGTCCCGAAACCCCACTTTGAGTGCAAAGGGCCGAGGTCCCATCCTCTCTAGTCTGGAGTGTTGTGACAAACTCCTAATCCAGTCTCCCTGCCTGCCTTTCCAATCCATTGCCCACCTGTAGCCAGTGTGATCTCTCTAAAATGCAAATCTGAACAAGTTTCTCCACTTTCCCTGCTTCCCATTGCTCCAGGAACACTCAGATCCTGCTCCTGCCTCTCACTCTGCGTTTAGGCTCAAGTTCACTGAGGAAGTAGGTTCAATCCTTATAAGCACCCTAGGATCTCTATGTTTGAGCTTTTTAAATAATTTCTTCTCCTTGTCTGACAAACATTATTTTCTTTCTCATTACCATCTTTACCCCTTTCAGGCCCTGCCAGGCTTTTAAAATCCAGGTTATATATCCTTTTTCTGTGATTCTGTAGTACCCTGAGCCTCTTCTATCATCATACTTATGAACCTATACAATTAATTTTGTCTACGTAATTAATTTTCTCAAATTTCTATTATTAGATGATAAATGAAGGAGAGAAGGTACCTGTATTTATTATCATTGTATCTTCATCACATTGTTTTGTATCTAGAAAATGTTTAAAACACACGTGTTGAATTGAATGGGAAATGGGAGAGCATTCAGGAAATGGACACTTACAAGCATTTCAATTTTATATTTTAGATAGTGTCCATAGAGTAACAGTCAGGGTTACTTAATGTTAAGGATAAAATTGATTAAGTCATCAAATCAAACCACGATCTATTTTGTATCTATCCAACCACTTTAGAGTCATACCAAATTTGCAGTTCTGTTTACCTTCTATCTTACCTAAGCAAGACAGAACACATATTTTATATATATAAAATAAGGCAGGTCCTGACCAGCTGTTATCTATTTTTACAAAAGAGCTGGCAAATATAAGCAGAACTTGCAGTAAGATGTGCAAAATAAAGACTGAATGGCAAGTGTGGGAGGCCTTTTCCTAGAGATGTTTCACATCTTACTATGAGCGATGTTTGTGCATAGAGCCTGACAAGTATAATTTTTCTTAATGGAACTTGGTTCTGAGACTCCATAATGCATTGTTTAAAAAAATCAAAATGGAATCTTTTCAAGATTAAAACAGGCATAAGAGCTTAATATAAGTCTATGTGGTTGAAGTATATTAATTCAATGAGGCTTATTTATTTCATTATATACAAAAATGTACTGTAGGAAGCTGAGGCAGGATGATTGCTGGAGGGTGTTGTGTGCTATGCTTGTGCCTGTAAATAGCCACTGCACTCCAGCCTGGGCAACATAGCTAGACTCAATATCTCTAAAAAAATATATATATATATATAAAATATATATATATGTATGCACACACACACATATAATTGCTAATCCGTTGTATTTTCACACTTTTCTTTTACTATGCTTTTCTTAACTAGGGATTTACTATTTCAAGGAAGGAATGGCTTGATGAAAGCAATAGTATCCAGCTGGTCTTTCTGTTTCTTCATTGTTACCAGGTCCTAAATCGCTCCCAGTATGTGGCTCAGGATTCTGGTGTAGATAACTCCATTCCTATCAAGGTACTGACTGAGATGAAAAAGGTCACCCTAGGGAGCCCACCTGCCTCACCCTGTGAATTCCTCACTGGCAAACAATACCCTTCATTGTCTTTGTTTCATTCATAGCTCACAGAGTCAAAACTGTTAGAGCAACTGCACAAACTCACTTGCTTAGAAAGAATGAAGAGAGATAAGAAAAAGGGAAAGCCGGAATTAGAAAGTGATTAAATGTATCAAAGTATCTTTTTATGTTTTTGTGCACAAGAATATTCAATATTTTCATGGGTGTGAATTTACTTTCAATTAAAAAATGGTAACATTTTTTATTTACTTAAACTATTATTTTTTATTTATTTAAACTACATTTATTAAGTGCCTCCTTTACATGCTAGAACTTTATATACATATTTATTTCGTCTCCGTGACAACCAGAAAAGTTAGGTATTATACTCCCCAACAAAACTGGGGCCCAGACTCAGACTTGGATCCGCTTCATTTCTAAAGTCCAAGTTCTTTCCTCTAAGGTCTGATGCCACGGAGAAAGCAAAGCCCCAAAGACAATCTCATTGACATTTCAACAGCTTTCCTATCTAGTTAAAAAATAAAGACACAGGAAAAAAGGAATGCCATGTATGAAGTGAGTCCGTTTGGGATGTCCAAGATCACAGGACGGGCGAATATTTGGCCTTGAAGGGGCTGTCGCTTCCTCTCCTCCTCCAATACCCGCCCCCCAACCCCCACCCCAGGCCACATTTCCAGGTGTAACAACCTCTGGGTCCTGCGCAATGGTGCGAAGGTTAGGGCAGCGCGCAGAGGAAGTGCAAGGGGACTGCGAGGGGGCCAGAAACGTCGGAGTGTCTTTAAAATACGTATATAATCTGTCCTCATCCATTGCCACAGCCACTACCATTCCGCTTCTCAGTAATAGCCTTGAAATTCTCCATTCTCCCAACCTGCCCTCCCCCAAGCATTTTCACCACCCCTCAGAGGATCAGGTTGTGTCACCCCTTCTCTGAGCCTTCTGTGGCGGCTCGTTGCTCTGAGGACCAAGTTAAACATCCTTCAGCGCTGTTTACCGCCTTCCGGCCCTGCTCTGTACACCAGCTTCTAGCTTCCATCTCTGGCCGTGCACCCCCTGCTCACGGGGTTTCATCCACCCTGGTCCTTTTCCTCCTTCGGCTTCCCTGCACATCTTGTCTGTTCTGTTGCCTGCCTTGGTCTCAGTTTAGACGCCACTTGGTGAAGTTTTCCTGGCAGATTCCTCCCACGCAGCCCCCTCACTCGCCATCTAATTAGATCTCTCTAGATGTGCTCCACTAGCATCCTTCATGTCACTGATTGCAATTTGCATTATACACTTGCCTGATTATTTTTGACGTCTGCAAGTGACACTCGGGTTTAGCACTGTGCCTGACATGCGCGCTGCTGAGCTAACTTTTGAATGAATGAGTGAATGAATGAATGGAGGTCTTACTTGCCATCCTATCACCAAAATATGTCCAGTCCCCCAGTGTTGCTATAACTGGGATGCCCATCCCCGGGGGTTGACAAAACCGTGGAGGGGAGCAGGCTCTCCGCAGCACCGTTGAGCGCTCAGCCCCTCTGGCTGGGGAGGACTCCCGCACAGCGCGGCAAGGGGCGGGTCTCACGGCTAAGTCTCCTGGCTCGTAGGTTCGCGGGTACTGGGACAGGTGGGGTGGAGAAGGAGCGAACCAAGCAGGCAGCGCCAGACACTAAGAGAGGACCGCGGGCGGCGTCTGACTCGCCTCCGGCCTCGCGGTCGGTCACTGCCGGGAAGCGCGACTTCCTCCTCTGGGGGCCGGCGTGCGGGGCGGGGCGGGGCGGGGTGGGAGACGCCCCCGCCGGGCTGGGCCCAGGGCTGCCCCAATGGGATTCGGTGCGGGGCAGCGGCAGCGCCCTGTCCCGGCGCCGCGCTCTGCCGCAGAGGAGGAGGCCGGGCCCGGGCAGCGGCGGCGCGGGGCCCGTCGAGGGGAGGCCGAGCCTGCCGAGCTGGCGCCCGGCGGGGCCATGGTGCCTGGCGCCCGCGGCTGCGGCCTCCTGGCCCTGCTGCTCGCGGTGTCCGCCCCGCCCCGGCTGCAGGCGGAGGAGCTGGGTGAGTGGGGCGCGTCCGGCCGGCGGCGGGACCTGGGGCACCGCGGGGGGCTGGGCCGGGCCGGGAGGGAAGTCGGGCTCGCGGTCTGCACCCGCACAGTCCGGCTGTGCCGGGCGGCGGCTCGGGTAAGATAAGTTACTGCATTCCGGGTCGCCCCCCCACCGAACTCCTTCCTTCCCCGCCAAAAGAAGAGACTCAACTTGGCGCCTCCCCACTTTCTCTCTTCGCCGTCCTCCAGCCCCGTTCACTTAGTTTCCAGACTTCTTGACTCTCTGCTGGCCCTGTGAGAAGTGACCTGGCTCCAGGGTCGCCTTAGGGGACAGTCGTGCGCAGGGACAGTACTCTCCAGCCTGGTTTTCACAAAGCCGCTCCGCAGCTGGGCGGCCGGCCCTCCCCGCCGCCGCTCCTCCCCGCGCGGCTTGGAATCCCGGCGCGTGCGTTTGTAGGCTGGTGCGGAATGGTCGGGGAATGTTTTCCCGAGGGTGGCCCCGGGCGCGGACTAGCAGACAGTGCCGCCGCCTCCTCACTAGCGTCTTGCTTGCGCCGGGAGCTGGAATCATGTGGCTTCTTGTGTATTTCAGCGAGTCAAGCCCTGACCGGGCTGCTTTTTCTCTGGACCCGGTCGTGGGCAAGGAACTGGTCCCAATTAACCCACACCCGAGTTCACTCTCTGCCTATCCACCAGATTAAAGCAGGAAACTGTTTTACCAGCCCTGGGTGGCTCCACGTCGTTAATCCTCGTTAATTAGTTCTTTTTTTGATAGCAAGGGCCAGCTTTCTGCAGAGGTGTTTCAGTCGTCTCTCTCCTCCCCTCCCCTGCTTCTGCCCCTATATAGCTGAGGTTATTTAATGGCGGTGAGCCTATCCACAATACTTTGACAGCTCCCCCAACCACCGAGTTTTTTGGTAAAACAAGAATCAAAACTAAAACAAATGCTGGCATTTTTTCACTGAACCGTGCAGCCGTTCCAGTCTGAAACATGGATACTCAAGATGTAGGTAGTGGTAAATTTTACTGAAAAATACCAATTTGTTTAAAAAAAAAACACTAAAATTATTTTGTTTAGAGTCACTGTAGCACAATACTAGGCATACAGTAAAATTATAATAAATACGTAAGATTGTATTCAATGTGTAGGATTTTTATAATGGATGTTTTAAATATTTTAAAATATTTTTTCTCAAGTCATTATTTGAAGATATATCTTTATTACTGTACATCTATGAATCAGCCTAACAGTATGTCCCTGTCCTAATCTGTCCAAAGCTGTCACCCGTCTGTCCAAATGAAGCTTCAGAATTTATATGTCTCCAGGCTGTTAAGTGGGCACTTTGTAGAGCAGTTCTCTGGGAACAAGTGTAATTGCTTAGATTCCTATGGAGCTTCAAATCTGAGACTTTATTGCAGGTGACTTGATGGAAGAGGATATTGTCATTTGAGTTTCCTTGAAACATCCTATATATTTAGGATGTTAAGAGAACTAATAAAGGAGTAGTACTTAATTATACTCAAAAGGTAAGCTTAGATTTGGGACATTTATTGAAACTAATCTCCTGGGAACTCCAGTGCTGATGCCACTTGAGTAAAGAGGCATAATCAATGATTTTAAAAATATTTCTCCCATCTGTGATTTTCCCAACTAGTACTTGGTCACTCGTTTTTCAAGTTTTCATAAATTTAAGCATGCACACCCATTTGGGGTCTTGAGATATGCTACTGGCTCTGTAAATTGGATTATGGTCATAAGTAATATTAATATTTGTCCTCTCAAAAGTTTAGAAGGTAAGAGGGCAGCCTTAGCATAGTAGTCTGTTTTCAGTGAGAAGAAAATACCATTTATTGCATTAAGCTTCATTGTTCTTTGAGTCAGCTTAGCTGATGCTTCTTGGTTCCCCAGGCTCTCCAACCTGTACTATCACAATCTCTCTGGATGCTTTATAAAGCTCCAGCTCTCTCTTTTTTTTTTATTTTTTTGAGACAGAGTCTCACTCTGTTGCCTGGGCTAGAGTGCCATGGCGTCAGCCTAGCTCACAGCAACCTCAAACTCCGGGCTCAAGCGATCCTCCCACCTCAGCCTCCCAGAGTGCTAGGATTACAGGCGTGAGCCACCATGCCCGGACTCCAGCTCCTTATTTTGAATCAATTTCCAGTGAGTGGGACCTGGGAATATGTATCTTTTAAAAGTTCCCCCAGATAAATCTGATTCTAATCAGCTTTGAGATGGTGGGAGCCTTTTATAATGTTAGGGTTGTGATAAAGTGCTACCATCTGTGGTATAAGACAGTTTAATATTAGACATTTATTCATTATGTTTCAGGAAACAAATGTTATAATTTAACCTAAATGTTTATAAGCCCAATCAATAAAATTATTTATTTATTTTTTAATGGTCAGAGTCTGTTGACCCCGTGAAGCTTTACTAAATCCTTTGTAGGGCAGCTGCTTGTCTCTGTGGTGTTTTTGTTCAGTTACATTAAAAAAGTATCCACTCCTCCCAGTGTGCACAGCCAGCCTGGCTCCAGACACTAGGGCTTAGTGACCAGAATTTGGAATGATTTCAGCTCCTTCTTATGTCCTGTTCCTCTGGACCCACTTAACTAAAGAGAGATATTTACATGGATTGTTTCACATGATTTTTGACCTTAGATAATATGACATATAAGTTGATCATTAGTTTTGATTCAATTTATATAAATTCATAGACTTGGACTTAGTGCAGCCTTATTACCTTGATATATCATAAGTTTGGTAGAATAAAATACTCTTAATTTATACCATGAATTTCTACGAATTAAAAATCTCTGCATGTCTCTTCACCAAAAGATTTGCAAATGGGTGTTAATTAAAATTTCCTCCTTATAATTTAAGTATTAGTGAAGAATAAAAATGAGCACTTGATCTCTGAGGAAACTTCTAAGTGTAGGTTTCAATCTTGGATACTCAAAATTTCATTTAAAACCCCCAGCCCAACTCTTAATTTGTTGCTGTTAGAGGGTCTCCTCTTAACTCCTCTGTCATTTATATTTGGTTTGACATGGGCTCAGCTGATACCTGATGTTTCAGGTGAATGATTTTTTAAAAAGTAAGCACAAGTTTGTTCTGTCACCTTCTGTACCGGTGTGTGCACTTGCCCCAGACTTTCCCTCATCTCACCTGGCCTGGGGTAAGACTGGGTTTCTGCCAGCTCTGCAGACTAAGTTCCTGAGGGCAGAGACTGGGACTGTAGTCTTTGTCTTCATAGCATCTGACAAAGGTGCTTACTGGTTTTTGAGTTGAACTGAACAATCTCTTTGTGTTTAAGAGATATTTTCGAATTATTTCCTAATTGGTGGAAACTAAGTAATAAAGAGCCTACTGAAGTTCTTTATCAAGGTACATGTACTGCTTCCACTAATTTTGTTTATTAAGCCTAGCTCTGTTGGCATGCATTTTTCTGTATGTAAGGATGCCTTTTAAATGAAAATACAGCAGAAAGGAACATGCCAGCAGGACAATATGTGCAGTATATCTCTTGGCTCTAGTAGGTGTGATTCGTATGTAACACTGAGAGACATTAAGTTATATCATATATTTCAGAATAGAAAGAAGTTATTTAAAGGATTCACTACACAAATCAAAGGATGTTATTAAAGCAGGATTTCAACTCTGAATAATGTCCCAAGCTGTTTTTTATTAACTTTTCATGTCATAATTTGAACTCTTTAACCTTGTGGTACTGAAACAGACTTGAAAATCATTAAAAAAAACCACAACTTGGATATAAGTAAGACACCCAACATTTATGAGGACTTTTATTTTTAAGATGCATGGGGAAGTTAAATTAATTGCAGCATTTAGCAAAGGTTTTAGTCATGTTAAGGCAGGAGGTGGGGGTGAAGGGTGAGGGGAGGCTTGTTCAGGGAAATATATCCTGTAGAGTTTTGGACTTACTTTCATGTGTGTCCTAGAGCGTTAAGTCAACTCTATACATATTAGAGCAGTTGATTTTCTTTATTAAGAAGATAATGCATATAACCTATTTGGCATTGCACTCAGCACATAGTAAGAGCTCAATAAATGTTAGCTATCTTACAATTCATTACTGTTTATTACTATTAATTTGACCAATATTGGGGCCTGTTGTTCTGCTTCCCTCACCGCCCCTCTGCCCTCTTTCCCTGCCATGCTCCCTCATACTCACATCTCTCCAGCCATTCTGGTTTTCTTGCTGTTTCTCTAATACGGCAGGCACCCTTCTACCTCAGAACCTTTGCATGTGCTATGCCCTCTTCCTGGAACAGTCTGGTCCCAATTATCCATATGGCTCGCTCCTCCTCCAGTGTTTGTTCAGATGCTGCCTTCTCAGGGAGAACTTTCCTGACCACCTGGAACACCCTCTTCATTCCCAGAACTCCATGTTCCCCTTCCCAGCTTTCAGTTTTCTCTAGAGCACTCATGCTCTTCCAATAGAGTGTATAATTTACACTTTTATTTAATTTGTCTGTCTTTCCTGTACTAGAACATAAGGCCCCTAGGCGTTTTGTGCCTTGAACAGTGGCCAGCACGTGCTGGGTGGCCAGCAGGGGACGGATGCTCAGTGAAGGTGAGAAGACACTGGAAACACAAGTCCTGCCCTGTTGTTAAAGACTCAATATTGTCTCTAGTTAAGAAATCAAAACCTGGACACAGTGAAGGAATGAGATTGTATGTGTAATCCAACTGTTGTTTATAAGTAAAAGTCTGAAATTGTGGATTTAAAATAGAGAAACTCATTCTGGTATAATAGAAGTCTAGTGTTTAGCATGAAAGGAAAAATATTGCCAAAATTTCAGATTATTTTCCATCAGACTGTGGAATAATTTTGCCTTTTTGCAACTGAGGAGTCATGTTGATGTCATCTTCCAGATGTTCATTCTTTGCTTTGTATATTAAAAAAAATAGTTGTTTGTCTTGTGGGGTGGGTGAGACAATTGATGGGAAGAAAACCCATATGGTGACATGTAACCCTATATGGAAATACAGTTGTGAGTCCTGGTATGCTGAATCCAGAACTGTCAAACTTGCCTTTCAGTGGGAGTTGAAGAGGAGATGTTTTTAGGGGTTGGGGTGGGATTGGGGGGTTCTCTAAGATCCATGAGAGCAGAGATGAGACTGACCCTCTCTTTTTCACCACTACCCGGTGGCACAGTGCCTGGTAGATAACAAGCTCCAGATAACCTATTTCCTGAGTCAGCGCCTGAATGCTGTGGTTAAGGTTTGAAGGAATGAAGTGAAGGGTAATATTCACTAAGTCGTTTTAAACAGGAGTTGTATATATGACTATTGTGAAGCCTTAGGAAACTCTGTGCATGTATTCAAGAAAATAACTAACTTCAACTTCGAAAAGGGTTGGGAATCTCTGAGACCCCTTTATAGGCAGCAGCAGAAAAGTGAGAATGAGGAAAGTGTGAGTGAGTTTAGAGAGGCAGGTAATGAATGTACCGATTTGGACCCGGTGAGTCAGTGGTCCCCTAAGATCTGCTGAGGCTTATACATTTAGGGCAGCAGGGGCCTATGTCACCTTGAAGATCATTTTGGGACAGTGTTTAGATGCTTGTGACATTAGCACTGTGTTAAGCCATATTGCCATATATGCCTATACTGTCTACTGCCATTTCTACTTGGTTTATTAATCTAGTTTTTATGAACTATCTCCTTAGGAGCAATATGCTGTGTGACCAGATACCCGATACTTGCAGAAATGCTTTGTGTCTTGTATTTGCTTATATATGGTAATATTAGGTTAGGTGGGGTTTTTTTGGTAGGAAAAGCTGCAAAGAATATCACTGAAAAAAGGTAACAGCTAAGTGGTTCTATGTTACCTCCATCCCCCTGTTTTTAAATAAAGCTAACACTATAGCTTATTTTTTTTTAAAAAGAAAGAATAAATTTCTCTTAGGCTGGGGCTTTCTTTCCTGACTACTTTCTCAAAGATCTTCCCTAATGCTTACAACAGAAGCAGAACAGTTGTGGAACAAACAGGGTATCATATATAAATAATGTTGTACTGACGTATCATAATCCTGCAAGGAAAATGTTACACATAGAACCACTAAGGACATGTTTTGGTTTTAATATATTTTTTATATAAATACACACACTTATATGCCCCAGAAAATACATGTGTGCACACACACTTATATACCATCTGTCTACTATCTGTATTAAATATTAAATAAGGCCAGGCGAGGTGGCTCATGCCTGTAATCCTAGCACTCTGGGAGGCCGAGGTGGGAGGATCACTTGAGCTCAGGAGTTCAAGACCAGCCTGAGCAAGAGTGAGACACCATCTCTACTAAAAATTAGCCAGGTGTGGTGGTGTGTGCCTGTAGTTCCAGCTACGTAGGAGGCTGAGGCAGGAGGATCACTTGAGCCTGGGAGTTCGAGGTTGCTGTGAGCTAGGCTGACGCCACGGCACTCTAGCCCGGGCAACAGAGCGAGACTCTGTCTCAATAAACAAACAAACAGACATTAAATAGACACAAAATTATATTTATAAAATATAAATAAAGATATAAAGAACAATAATAAAATTAATACCTGGGTACCCCCTCTATTACCTAGTCTGTGTACATGCTTTTATATTCTACTCTTTTTAACTTACATTTTATTTATTAAAAGTTTTTTATCACATTATTTGGAAAGACTAGTGTTTATATTTGTTTTTAACATTCACCTTCAAGTAAACCGAGAACTTATCTCTAAGTCATTTATCACTACTGACGAACACCCAGTGAGAAAGTGGAATTTTTGTCTTTGCCAAAATTATATCAACTGTGAGTCTTGTCAAGATTTTTGTTTTTTGTATTATTTAAATAACTCTTCCTTGCTTATGAATGCAGAAGTAATTTGCTTGTTCATTCTTTATTTGAGAAAAGTACTTAAGTTTAAATGTACTAAGTATCAAAATGATATTTCTTACTCTTCTTAGTTAAGATTCTGAATTTATATTGAAGGTGTCAGGCATGTCCATTATTAAATTATTTGGAGTTTATCTTTACTGAAAACCACATTTGCTTTTATATTCAGCATTTTCAAACTCAAATTGTACCCCTATTGTAGCCTTTTTACTCAATGTTCAACATATTTATATTTTACTGCAAGAGAAAAGATCAGTCTTTGTTTTTTGTCATCACAAAATGAAAATCCTTATATGATTCCATTTTTACATTTGAGTGTGTATAGTGGATGTGTCTAAAGGTTGTGTGCAAATGATTTTTGTGAAGCACTCTATTCGTGAAAAAATGGAAAAGAAAACAAAACTTTATATCACTATTATTTCTGACAAAGGAAAAGGATATTAAATTTTGAAGTCCAGTTAAATTTGAATTGCCAGTGCATCAGATTTCCTACAGGGAAAATGGGTAAACATCTCTGTGTTTGTCGCCTAATTTTTAAATGTCTGAGTGGATTTAATTCAGCCTTTTTATTGCTTTGCACAAAAGCAAGTTTACCTCAGATTGAAATGTGGTTGATTTCAGCCTGAAAAACGAAAACTCTGGAGACTTAATAGCCCATGGGACCACTGGAACATGAGATCTGTATATTGAATTGCTTCCACTCTAAAGACTTTAGAATGGAGGCTGCTTATTTTGAGAATAACACTAACCAAGATTTGCCTTTTTATTTTTGGCCCCTGGAAAGATCCTGCTTTACCTGCTCTTGCTGCTGCTAGCTCAGAATGGTCTAAAAATCTTTTGAGACTTCAAAATCTATTAAGGCTGGGCGGAGTGGCTCTTGTCTGTAATCCTGGCACTCTGGGAGGGCCAGGCGGAAGGATCCCTTGAGTTCAAAATCTATTAATAGACTAAAAGTTTATTAAAGACTTAATGGCATTTTCCCCCTAAATATTTCATTTGCATCTCTAAATATTTTATTGTATAACCACAATGCCATGAGAACACCTAAGAATACTAGTAGTAATTCTTTAATATCATCTAATACTCAAGTCATATTCAGATTTGCCCAGTTATCCTAAATGTGTCTTTTTACTGTTGATTTGTACAAACAAGGATCCAAACAAGGTCCACAAGTTACAGTCAGTTGTACCCACATACCTTTTCCTTCAAGGAAACCAGGTTCAGTTGTCCTGTGATATAGCTCATATCCTAAATTGTACTGACTGCTCCTGAGTGGTGTGTCTTTTACTTGGTGCACTGTCCCCTGTGTTTCTGTATAAATCTGAAGTTTGGCTTAAAGACTTTTTTTTTTTTTTTTTTTTTGAGACAGAGTCTCACTCTGTTGCCCGGGCTAGAGTGAGTGCCATGGCGTCAGCCTAGCTCACAGCAACCTCACACTCCTGGGCTCAAGCAATCCTACTGCCTCAGCCTCCCGAGTAGCTGGGACTACAGGCATGTGCCACCATGCCCAGCTAATTTTTTCTATATATATTTTTAGTTGGCCAGATAATTTGTTTCTATTTTTTAGTAGAGACGGGGTCTCGCTCTTGCTCAGGCTGGTCTTGAACTCCTGACCTTGAGCGATCCACCCGCTTTGGCCTCCCAGAGTGCTGGGATTACAGGTGTGAGCAACCGCGCCTGGCCTAAAGACTTTTTTAGATTCAGGCTAAATGTTTTTGGTAAAAGTACTCAAAGGTGCTATGTACTTCTAATGG
>CM052441.1:36384926-36526735 GCA_028533085.1 Varecia variegata | reverse complement strand
TCTGGGTTTTTATTTACGAGACCAAAGTAACTGAGACTCTATTCAAAAGAAATGCTAATGTCCCTTTCCTAGTGTAGAATCCAATATGAGGCCATGAAGCATTTAGTTGTCATGACTCCTCAGTCTTTCCTTATCTTTTGAGAGTACTGAACAGTTATTTTGTAGAATGTCTGTCAATTTGGGTTGGTTTGATGTTCTCTGGTGATTAAATTCAGATTATGCATTTTTGGCAAACAACACTCACTTTTTGAAGTAATCTTTAAAAGGCTTGCTTATAATAATTTCCAACATTAGAAATTGTGAGGTCATATATCCCCCCAGGAATCAGAACTAAATCTGCGTTAAATTTCTTTGCTTTTCACTCTTTTGTTAGGTGGACTCTTTTGCATTCAAAACTGCATTGATGTTAAGTTATTTCAGTTTGAAATAACTGAACGGTTATCCCTGAACGGTTCTTTGTTGTTCAAAAAGATCAATGTAATATGAGACCTTGAAAGGGCTCAAATATAAGGTGTCACCTTCTTTTTAGAAGATAATTTTGGAGAAATTTGAGCACATGAGATAATAGAAAATTGATTAGGGTAGCCCAAGCTGTCTAGGACTGAACACAATTACTATTAAACTTGGAATTTGAAGATTCAAAGAAGTTTATTAAATAATATCTCTTTAAATTTAAAATTCTTATATAAGACATTTAAGATTAATGCTTTGGTCCTGATTCTGAGTCCCCCCCTTTTACATTTATGCTGTGAAATAATGGGATGTTAGTTATAGAAAACAGTAAAATAGCTTAAACTTTGAGGAAAAGGAGGTGCTGATTTAGGCATTGTGTCACACCAATACACCCAGATTTAGAATATGAAATATCTAACATTGTTTTATTTATGACAATGAAGAGGGGAGGCTGGAATTCATACTGAAGATCAGTTCTCTTAACTTTAAAACTCTTTAGTGACCCTGTAACCTTCATTTGTGCCTTCTAGTTAAATTCCATTTCCAGTCTTGTTGACCAGAAAGGACCTAGAGATTTTTTAAATTCACTCAGAAGTTTGTTTCAACACTACCACTTGTGGGGAACCCGGAGGAACTGTCATTTCTGTTTCCCCAATCTTGCAAGATTTGATTCTGGTTCTCCCCTGAAAGTTGACCTTCCTTCTGTGATTGGAGTTTGGGGTTATTCCTGGAGAAGTCATGGCAGGAAGCAGATAGTGGCCCCTCAAGATGTCAAAGGTCATCTTTCAGAAAAGAAATGGAAACTTCTCTAGGCCTCCTCACCGGGGTATCCTGAGAATAAAATGGGGTTCTGAGAAATCACTCACTTACAGAGTACTGGTCCAAAATTTAAAGTTTAAAAAATGCTTCTTAGTCAAAATGCTCAGAGGAGGCATGGTGGCCAGTGATAGAAAGAAACCGGTTTACTACAGGATCCTAATTGTAGTCAGTTAAATTGGTTGTGTTCTGCTAAATGATTTGCACTGTAGGAAAACCAGGAAGTCCAAGAATTGTTCTCCTATACTTCCTGTACCTCCACCTTCACCCCCAATATTTTTTTTTACCATTGTCGGTGACTTACACGGACAATAATGTGAAGTCAACTGTTAATGTTTATGTTACAGTAGGAACAAAAGAAATAGGAAAAGTGGGAAATAATACTAAGTGTTTTGACTCATAATCACAGCAGATTTCTGTGATCATTTTTTAAAATGATACATATCTGACATACGGCAATAAGATCTAATCATGTCTTGCCTGTTGAGTTTTTTTTAAGCCCAAAGAGGGAAAGGCACAAGATAAACAGTCTCTATTTCATATATAAATGGTTTATGTCTGTCAGATATATTGTAGGGTAGAATGCAAAATTCTTTGACCTTTTTTTTTTTTTTTTTTTTTTTGAGACAGAGTCTCCCTCTGTTACCCAGGCTAGAGTGCCATGGCATCAGCCTAGCTCACAGCAACCTCAAACTCCTGGGCTCAAGCAATCCTCCTGCCTCAGCCTCCTGGGTAGCTGGGACTACAGGCACGTGCCACCATGCCCGGCTAATTTTTTCTATTTTTAGTTGTTTGGCTAATTTCTTTCTATTTTTAGTAGAGACGGGGGTCTCACTCTTGGTCAGGCTGGTCTCGAACTCCTGAGCTCAAGCAATCCTCCTGCCTCAGACTCCCAGAGTGTTCTTTGACTTTTAAAGATAAAACAAAAGCCTTCAAAAAACTTTCCAGCTTGTGGAAAGTTGTTTTAGGCCGCAAACACCCTAGAAGTGCATTTTCCTCTGTGATTGGGGCTACTTCGGTGGAAATTATCGAGAAGAACTGGTTTTTGTTTGGTTGTATTGTTTTGCCTTTTATGCCAAGATAGAATTCAGAAAGAATCTTAAGTGTATAAAAGGTTATATCAGCCAGAATGTTTTACTCTAGGTATTTCATAATATAACCATAAGCCTCAACGAGAAAAAGCTTTTGGCCTCCTCCTCTTTCCCCCAAATACTTCCAGGAGACACACTGTGATTCACTTTAAGTAACTGTCATCTTTTGTTGGGAGAGAAGTAATGGCTTAGGTGGGTAGCCAGCTCTGGTGTTGAGGCACTGCTTGACCTGGGTCCCGTAGCCCCAAGGAAAGCCGCACCTTTGTCTAGGAATCTGCCTGGTTCATCTATCATCTGTCACTGACTTTTGTCTGGGAACCAGAGACCAAACTCTCCAGGGATACCACTTACATTGTTACGTGACTTAGGTTTTAATGGCACAGTCCAGGAATATCCCTTTTTTATGCTAATTTCCCTCCTTTTCAAAGAAAATGGCCCTGAAAATTCTGTAATTTTGCACAGTGACCCTACTGCAATTAGCAAGCAAGGACAAAACCTGCCATTTGACTGCACTGGAAAAACAAATGGTAAAAGGACACAAATGTAATGGCGTTTGCAGCTTCAGCATTTCTGAAGATTGTTTTATCAGCATGCCTTTGAGCAGAGATCTGTGCCACTCCCGCACCACTTTCCTGGCAGCTAACCGTGTGCCCTGTGGCTGGCTCTGCCCGTGGTACTCCCAGGGAGGGTCACTTGGATCAATCAGGCATGTTCTTATCTGTGCTGAGAAAGTAAAGGTATGAAGATGCTCCATAAGGTTAATGAGGGTTTTTAGGAGGTTTTTTGTTGTTGTTCCTTTGGATTCATGACAAACCTCTCAGGAGTGAGGTTTTTATTTGATCTCTTGGTGTTTTTTTTACCACTGACAGCATGGTTATAGAGGGGAAGGTTTGTTTGTTTTTTTTAATGGCATACATACCATTTTTTTTTTAAATTTTATTTGAAGGTGCCCCAATTCTCCTTTTTATTTATTTATTTATTTATTTATTATAGCTTATTATGGGGGTACAACAGTTCTGGTTAAATATATTGCCCATACCATTTTTTAAAACATCCCTTTGACAGGATAATAATTTAGCATCAGCAGTTTCAAGATCAAAACCACATACCCATTTGAAATGACTTGGAACAGTTTTTAACCAAAGTATCATTGCCTTGAAATACCCAGAGTCTTGGGCAAGAACAGTCCATGGAAAAATGGATAAGCGCTATAAATTACTTGGTGTAAAGTCCTGTGGATGAATGTTGGGCACAGTTAACCGATCTTCAGAAGACCTGGACACATGTTCTTTTCAAGGATGTGGAAAGAATGGAGCTTCCCTCTGATTCTAAATCCTTTAAAGTGAAAAGAAACTCAGCATTTTAAACCTTTAAGACAGATTGTGCTTTGTTGAAATCAGAGTTAATTTAGTAGATTAGAAAAGAAAATCTGCAGTGGGGACATGGAGGTATCACTTATAGGAGATGTGACTTTGAGGTCTAGTGAAAAGAAAAGCAGTAACAATCTCAAG
Organism: Varecia variegata; assembly: GCA_028533085.1. NCBI lineage: Eukaryota > Metazoa > Chordata > Mammalia > Primates > Lemuridae > Varecia > Varecia variegata. The sequence goes on along the minus strand of CM052441.1, from coordinate 36,522,864 downwards.
GCACTGTAGTTCAAATGGGTCAAATTCAAGGCCGTTAAAAAACTGATAATTAAACACTTGATATGAGAATGGAAGTAAATTAGCTGAATATTTCTAGATGAAATGCCGTACTTTTATTTTTTCCTTTCCTTTTATGCCTATATGTGAAAGGTTTTACTACCTTTTTTCCTAGGTTGCAGCAGATCCTTGAGTTTGGAACCCGACAGGCAAATCAGAGCTTCTTCCTCTTGGCAGTGGGTCAATGAGAGTGGAGAACAAATTCACTGGTCCCCTGGCCAAGCCCGACTTCAGGACCAAGGCCCGTCATGGGCTTCGGGAGACAGCAGCAACAACCACAGACAACGGGAATGGCTGGAGATAGATTTGGGGGAGAAAAAGAAAATAACAGGTACAGAAAATAACACAAGTGCAGGTGCAGTTTCATGATTGCAAAATGACTTGCAGTTAGAATTATGCTTTCTGTTTACATAGGTGCCCCTCTCTCTACCCTCCAAGTACTTGAAATCTTTTTAAAATGTAACAAATCTTCACATTGTCTCTGTGAAAAGAACCTGTGTGCAGGTTGTATATATGGGTGTATAGATTAGAGATGATACCTCAGTAGTGAACCCTTATTGTTATGGTGTATTGTCAGTATGAAATCACTCATCTGTGGACAGGTTTCTTTCTTTTTTCTTTTATTTTTCTTTTTTTTTTGTTTCTGAGACACAGTCTCACTCTGTTTCCCGGGCTAGAGTGAGTGCCGTGGCGTCAGCCTAGCTCACAGCAACCTCAAACTCCTGGGCTCAAGCAATCCTTCTGCCTCAGCCTCCCGAGTAGCTGGGACTACAGGCATGTGCCATCATGCCCAGCTAATTTTTTCTATATATATTTTTAGCTGTCCAAATCATTTCTTTCTATTTTTAGTAGAGACGGGGTCTTGCTCTTGCTCAGGCTGGTCTCGAACTCCTGACCTCGAGCCATCCTCCCACCTCCGCCTCCCAGAGTGCTAGGATTACAGGCGTGAGCCACCGCGCCTGGCCTGAACAGGTTTCTTAATGCAACTAGTAAGAGTCGGCCTGTAAAACGATTTGAGATTTCAAATGGGGGTGGGGGTGGGGAGAAATGTGAAATTATAATACATGTTATATATAAAATATTTTTAAAACTAACCTATAAATAATGTTTTCTTACAAGGAATTAAGACTGCAGGATCCACACAGTCAAATTTCAACTTTTATGTTAAGAGTTTTGTGATAAACTTCAAAAATAACAACTCCAAGTGGAGGACCTATAAAGGAATCGTGAATAATGAAGAAAAGGTAAGAGAAACTCTGGAGGGAAGGGAACTGAGTAGGATATCAGACCTCTCTGTATTTTCATCAGTGTGTTTACATTAAATATATCATTAATAAAAGACAATAATGGTGCTTCCTTGAGCACACAAGTGTAAGAACTATATCAATAAAAACCTTATGAGATCTTTGTGATTTAATTCTTTTCTCACTCAGGAATGAGATACTTGTCATTTTCTTGGAAAGGGAAAGTTGGTAACTTGCAATGGTTGTTTTGGTATAAGTGTGGTGGATGTTTGGATTGGAAATTTGTGTTGAGATGCTGTTAGTGGCAGTGGGAATCAGGAAGGGGACGGCAAAAGTGAGAGCTGAAGACTTGTGCTTTTGAGGTTGCTTGTCAGTAGCACCAGATTAATGTAGAAATATCAAAACCAAGTAATGCAAAAAGGCAATTTTATTAATAGCTTCCTCATCCAAAATGAAAATTTAAAGCAGAAAACAGATTAGCAGCACCGTCTTAGTTAGATAACTTGACCTTTGTTTACAAAGCCTTGTATCTTCAATATCCAGAGTGTCTGCAAAAATCCAACAGATAGAATCGTTGCTTTGGTTCATGTAACCAGGTATGAGTGGGATGATAAAGACCTAAAAACTAACTAATAGAACCTTCAGGTGAAAGTAACTTCTTTCATAGGTGTTTCAGGGGAACTCCAACTTTCGGGACCCAGTGCAGAACAATTTCATCCCTCCCATTGTGGCCAGATATGTGCGGGTTGTCCCCAAGACATGGCACCAGAGGATAGCCTTGAAAGTGGAGCTTATTGGTTGCCAAATTACACAAGGTAGGGCCCAGGGCGAGTCAGTGAGTTATTCAAGTCTGGTCATCTCCTTTTGGGTATCGCTGTTACTAATGTGGTTTTTCCGACATCCCTTCTCTCTCAGGTAATGATTCATTGGTGTGGCACAAAACAAGTCCAAACACTGGTGTTTCAACCAAGAAAGAAGATGAGACAATCACAAAGCCCATCCCCTCAGAAGAAACTCGCAGAGGTAGAGCAGTTATTGTTTTGTGGTTTCATAAGAAGCACAACTAACATCTCGCCTGATATCACAGTAACTTTCAACAAAATTTATTTTTCTCTGTCACGTAAATGCTGGTGGCAGATGGTCCGGAGGTATTTTGCACGTATGTAAAATGACATATGTCCACAGCTATTCATTGCAACATTGTAAGTAGAAAAAGTTTAGAAACAAACTTATATGCCCTTCAAACACTAGGTAAATATTTTATGGAAAAATAAAATATTAGCACATTCATGTAATGATTACTCCGCAGCCATAAAAAAAATATGTTGGTAATATAGAAAGCTTTCTGAGATATATCGACAACTAAAAAAAAAATAAGCAAGGTATAGAACAGTCTATGTAGCACTCTACCATGTGTAAAAAGGGGAAATAAAGAATGAATATTCATTCCAGTATCTCTAGAAGAATGTGAAGAAACATAATTTAGCTTCCTATGGAGGAGGAACAGAGGTAGAAAGGGAGACATTCCATTACATACTTTTTTTTTTTTTGAGATGGAGTCTCGCTCTGTTATCCCATCTAGAGTGCCGTGCTGTCAGCCTAGCTCACAGCAACCTCAAACTCCTGGGCTCAAGCGATCCTTCTGCCTCAGCCTCCTGAGTAGCTGGGACTACAGGCATGTGCCACCACGCCTGGCTAATTTTTTCTATTTTTAGAGTTCTAGCTAATTTCTTTCTATTTTTAGTGGAGACAAGGTCTTACTCTTGCTCAGACTGGTCTCAAACTCCAGACCTCAAGCGATCCTCCCGCCCTGGCCTCCCAGAGTGCTGGGGTTACAGGCATGAGCCACCGTACCTGGCCCATTCCATACCTTTTTATACTTTTTGAATTTTGAACATGTGAGTGTATAATCTATTTAAGTAGTGAACATTAAAAGTGCATTTATTTTTTTAGAATATAAAATACTTTACATATTAATTTTATAAAATTTGGAAAGATTGGAAAATATAAATAAGGAAAAAAATCAGCCATAAACCAGCATCCGTAGAGGATCACCACATCCCACTGTATCTAGTCAACTGTATTGTATTTTTAAGTTTAAGACAAAAACTGCAGCATATCATATATTCCGTTCGGTGGCATATAGTTTTCATTTAACATTATATTATGAGCATTTCCAATGTGATTAAATAGTTAAACAGAATTATTAATATCTTGGTAGTAGTATTTCATATGGCTATATCCTTATTTACTTGACCATTCCCCTTCTGTTGGATGTTTAAGTTGTTAGATTTTTCCCAAATTTTCAATGTTATAAATAAGCACTGCTGTTACTTACATAAGTTTTGTTCCCATCTAAGTTCCTTTTCCTCCTCTTGATGAACCACACTTTTCTACTTCTGGTCATCCCTTTATTTTCTCCATAGGCATCACAGAAAAGAAGGGTAAAGCACAAGTATTTCTCCTTTAGTTTGCATAGTTTCTACAAACTTAGAGCCTGATTCAGGGGCTGATAAAGTGACCTTCTTTTTTAGAGCAGAAAGAGTTGGAGAACACGGTGTGGTGTTTCATGCAACACAGGGGAAATGCTGTTTGAGGTCATGAGGCTGCATTTCCTATCAGTCCGCAGCGCCAGAGCTCTGGTGACGAGAATCTCGAGCTCCCCAGGCTGCTGTTAGGGTACAGGTCTGAACCTGCCCACTGTCTGGGGAAGCTGGTTGCTTGAGCCAAAGTAGTAGCTCCACGCTATACTTAAATCATCTACCTATCTAAATAGTTTCTGTCTGGGTGGGCCCACTTTAAACCTTCCCCTTTGATTCTGATTTTTGGAATCTAATATGGGCCAAGCAACAAGCTCACGGTAAATGTTAATCCCTGAGAAACATTGGAAACTGCCATTGGGGGAGGGAGAGTTAAATTTTATTTTTCCAAACTTTAGCCAGGATTTTGAGTCCTCTCCTTTTGCTTTCTAATATCAGTAAATGCCTAGCATGTATTTATTTCTCCATATATTAAATAGCTAAGGACTTTTCAAATCAATATTCAGTTTTAGATCATGAAATCTGGTTGCTGGTCATTTACGTTGTAACATGGTGGCTTTCTCCCTTCTTTAGGAATAAAAGTTACAACTGTGGTGGTTCCGTTGGTGCTCTTTGTTGTCCTGCTGGTTGCTGGAATGGGGATCTATGCAGTCTTTAGAAAGTATGTGACTTTACATTTTAAATTTGCAAACAATCAAAAAACCAAAAAGTCTACTCTTTAGATACTAATGTGTAGAAAAGCAGTATCACCTCTTTCAAGAGAAAATGTTAGCAGATATTTCTATTTATTTATTTATCTATTTTTAGAGACAGGGTCTTGCTCTGTCACCCAGGCTTGGAGTGTAGTGGGCAGATTACAGCTCACTGCAACCTCAGATTCCTGAACTCAGGTGATCTTCCCACCTCAGTCTCCCGAATACCTGGGACTACTGGCGTATGTTGCTACACCCAGCTAATTTTTTAAAATTTTTGTAGAGACAAGGTCTTGCTATATTGCCCAGGCTGGTCTCAAACTCCCGGTCCTAAGTGATCCTCCTGCCTCAGCCTCCAAAAGTGCTGGGATTACAGGTGTGAGCCATTAATGGATATTTCAAAAACAAGTTAGGTAGAAGTAAGAATGATCAAGTATTACTTTATAAGACATTCTTATCATTTAGAAACCTTTGATAAAGACTTAACTGGTGGGCGTTGTTGAAGAAGTATCCGGGAACCTATATATTCCTTTTGAGGTATCTATGTTTCTCCCACCTGTAAAGTGGAAGGAGCATTAGAACAGGGGTTGGGGGATGGGGGGCCTGTGTTCTGGTCTCACCTGTGTCATCAAGCAACCCAGTCATTCATCTCCCCAAGCCTCAGTCTTCTCACGTATAAAATAAAGTTTACCTGGATGAGTGCTGAGTCTCTTCCAGAATCCAAAACTCCGTGTTTATTGTAACAAATATTAGGTGTTAGATCTAAAGAAAAATTGGGAGGCATTTTTAAGTTTTGTTTTTTTATATTTTAAACAACTTTGGAACTTATACATGTGTATATTAGTGCAAATAGACTGATGAATAGTTTCTGACAAAAGTGAGAGAAGGTGTAAAATCTCTGGTTTTTAAGCTTCAGGTAGATATTCATAAGTTAAAGCATATCTTAGTGTAATGCGTTTGTGTTAAATGCTTTTAAAGACACCCACAATTTTGGACTGGAGCATATAGTAAAAAGGTGAAGTGAGAGCATGCGGTCACGAGGAATTGCTTTAGGATTTTACTGACTGCATGAGCTGGTGAGAAAATAAAACAATAAAACACTGATTTCTAATATATAAAATAAAGTTAGTATATATTCTTCTGGTGAAAATAGTGGGACCTCTATTATAAGTGAGATAAATTTATATATAATTCTACATATTCATATGATTCTCCAAGCACATAGCAGTTGTCTCATTGAATCCTTACATCAGCCCTATGAGATAAGTACTTTATGATCCTCATGTTATACAGGGAGAAAGAGGCAGATAAATTGGCTTATAAATATTTAGTAGGACTTTTTGTCTCGATAGGAAGAAGAAGGAAGGCAATCTGTATGGATCAGCTGAGGCTCAGAAAACAGGTTGGTTGAAAGCTCTCCCTACAGTTTTCTCCTATCTTCGAGGATGGGACAGGATCTGCTGATTGAAAGCGTAAGGAGGCTGGTGGCCCACACTTACATGGTTGAAAAAACATAAGCTCTATAGCCTCTAAGTTAGCAAATCTACGTGGAAGGAATTTTTATTATACCCTGTCTCATTATTTTAATTCTGAATTTTCGTGGTCACTTTACTTTTGTTCAACATCACCCCATCCCCATCATTTGTCAACATGCCTTTTTTTTTTTTGGCTACTGGAGTTTCGGTCACTATACTGTCATCAAAGAGAAGTTACAAAAGCCCCACTGGGGGACTGAATGTGGTCCAGTGCTCTCAGCATCTATGGGCCTCCACTGTATTTTCCACTCTCGGAAAGTGAGGAGAGGAACAGGCAGGCTCCTGTGTAGCTTTCAGAGAATCCTTAGGGCATAGGATGCTCAAGCAACAAGTTAGCCATGGTTCAGAGAGAGGGTGGAGGGGCATGGCTTCTGGCAAGTCTCAGAGACCACTGGGGACTCTGTTGTCTCCTCTGTGTCATGGATGCTGTGTAGATGCAGATCGTGGGAAATCGTACTCAGATGGTCTCACCTAGGGAAATCTGGGCTCTGATGGGGACACAATACACTTTGAAGGCACAGTGGAGAGCGTAGTTGGAATAGAGTTTGCTGGTGTCGTTGATGACCTCAGCATACCATTCTCAGCGCACACACCTGAAGAGCTGTGGCTGCACATTTATCACTGTCAGCCGCCCAGAGACGGCCTGACCTCTGACTCATCGAGGAACATGTCATGGAGGACTTGTGTTACATTTCTGATATATTAGTTTTTTTAATGTTAACTTTATTCCAGACTGCTGGAAGCAGATTAAATATCCCTTTGCCAGACATCAGTCCGCTGAGTTTACCATCAGCTATGATAATGAGAAGGAGATGGCACAAAAGTTAGATCTCATCACAAGTGATATGGTTGGTAAGTGTCACACCTGTGGGACTGTGCTATTAGGTAGGACGTGCTGCTCATGGGTGGGGGGAGACAGGAGGGAAATAACAAAATCCTTTTGTTTAGTGTCCAATAAATCAGAAATGTGTTCAGTTTTTTCTGCATGCTGCACAGAGTTACAAACTGACACTGAGATATTACTCAAAAGCCCCATTCAGCTGAGTCTCTTACACCTGCGGGGGATTTGATGACATCCATAGTGATGGCCCTGAAGTACTACTAGTATCTGGAAACCCTTCATCTATTTTTGTCACCAGTGTTTTGATTAAGGCACTGGGAGAGAGGGACTAGAAATATGAATTCAATACAGCTCCTGTCCTTGGAGAAGGGGAGATAGGAAATGAAGGAACTCTTCTAGGATTAGGATGGCCTCAGTGTCCCCGACAAGCCATCATCCAGAGTCAAGCTTCTCAAACTGACTGTGGGGAAAGATCTGCTTTCTTTCTGCTTTTTGCTTCTTTTTTTTTTTTTTAAATTTCTAATTCATCATGGACAAATACTTTTGTAAAATACAATATAAATTACTAGTAATGACATTTTTAAAAAGACACAGAATACAAAGCTCTAATTTCTTTATTATTAGATTCAATGGACATAAAATTACTCTCTCAAGTTGCTGTAAGTTTCTAAACACTGCGTCTCAATCTTCTGTACTTATCTCTGTGTGGAGCTATCACAGACAGTTCTAGATAAGTAGGTGTCCGGGCCCATGCTCTGAGTAGCATCGCGCTGGGCCCTCCCTGCTTCCATGCAGTCTGAGGACCAGGAGTATCCCATCACCTGGGAGCTTGTTAGAAATGCAGGCTCCCAGGCCATGCCCCAGGCCTCCTGGACCAGAAGTTCCCCAGGTGATACGTGCACATCAGGGACTCAGGGGTGCCAGCATAAAGGTTGCTTAGCCACTTCATGGACAAGGAGAACATCTTTGCAACCAAAATCCATCTTCTTGTTCCTTGGGAGTGAAGTGAAGGGAGGACCTCTTTTCTGTTCTCTTCTTCCTTTCATTTCATCCACCTTCAGCTCCGGATATAGCCTCTCCTCTTTCCTCCCTGGAAGGTCCTTCGCAAACTCCTTAAATGTGTGATGTCCCGGGTCCTGTCTTGCCCCCACTCACCTGCAGTCCCTCCCCTAAGCAGTCTCACCCACTGCGGAGCTCCTTGCAGCGCCATGTGTGTCTGTACCGCTTCTCACGCCTGGACTTCCCTCCCAGTCCACGGTCAGTAATTCCTAGCAGCCTGCTGGGTGCCTCTACCTACAGGTGTCCCCAGTTCCTCAGTGTCCAAAATCAAATCCATTGTTCCTAACCCTCACCACAAAAGTTCTGCTCTGTCCTTTGCCAAGTGGCCTCCTGACCGTATCCCAATCTCTTCCAGGCTTGCCCTCTGGGAGGGGTCCTTGGCTCCCTTCTTTCCTCACACCCCACATGTCATAGGTAACAAATTCTGCTGATTCCTACCCCCAAGTGTGGCCTTTCCACTCTCCTAGTTGGTGACCTCTGTGTGCATTTCTCTTTGCTTTTTACTTCTTGGTGGTTTTTTTGTTTTGTTTTTGAGCCAGGGTCTTGCTCTGTTTCTGGGGCTAGAGTGCAGTGGTGTCATCATAGCTGACTGCAACCTCCAATTCCTAGGCTCAAACAATCCTCCTGCCTTACCCTTCCAAGTAGCTGGTGTGCACCACCATGCCTGGCTACTTTTTAAAAATTTTTTTGTAGAGACAGCGTCTTGCTATTGCCCACGCTGGGTTGAACTCCTGGGCCTCAAGCAATCCTCCTGCCTCGGCCTCCCAAAGTGCTAGCATAACAGGCAAGAGCCACCACGCCCAGCTACTTCTCCCTTTTGATCTTTCCTTCTTCATTCTGCAGTTTTCTACAGAATTAAACCAACCTTCCTAGCAAGACAACCAGCACTTTTCCATGGTCTGGCCTGGTGCCTGGTTAAAAGCATGTGCTGCACTCCTGGCTCCATTGCCTCCACTGTGTGACCTGGGGAAAGTTACTTAGTCTCTCTCTGCTTTGGTTTCCCATTTGTAAAATGGAGTAATAGTCCCCACCTCATGGGATTTTTTTTTAAAGATTAAGTTAATTAAGTAATATCTTGGTATATTAGAATAGTGCCTGGCACAGAGAAAGGGCTCTATAGATGTGAGCTCTTTCATTATCCTCACCATCATCACTAGGCCCCGATCTACCTTTTTGATTGTCTATATCCTCTGAAACAAACTACTTCATGTTCCTCATACTCCAGCCCTATCAAACTGTTTTCATGGTTCTTTCCTCCCTTCCCTCACGGTGTTACCTGTTACCTACTGCCACCTTCATAATTTAGCATCTCAAGAGCCTCTTCCTCCATGAAGTATTTTCTGCCATGCCCCAGGGTTAAACGTAATGTCTCCCTTTTCTGGGTTCAGGTGATCCTTTGAGACTTCCTAAAGCGGGCAGTATGGTTAAATAAGGCCGCGTGTGGCCTCTGTGACTTGCACATCTCGTCCTTCCCGCAGTGCCTGGGACACCTAGGGGCACCCAGTGGAGGGTCGCCCCCCACTACGTTAAGCAGAGCGTCCCCTCTGCAAACGCGCAGCTTGTCTGTGTCCGCGTGGTCTTCTACTCGCTCTTTGGTTTCAGATTACCAGCAGCCCCTCATGATTGGCACCGGCACGGTCACGAGGAAGGGCTCCACCTTCCGGCCCATGGACACTGACGCCGAGACCGGCGCGAGCGCCGAGGCTGGCGGCCACTACGACTGCCCTCTCCGGGCCGGGCGCCACGAGTACGCGCTGCCCTTGGCGCACGCGGAGCCCGAGTACGCCACGCCCATCGTGGAGCGGCACCTGCCGCGCGCCCACACCTTCTCGGCGCGGAGCGGCTACCGCATCCCCGGGCCCGGGCCCGGCCACAAGCACTCGCTGTCCTCCGGCGGCTTCTGCCCGGGAGACTACCAGATGCCGCAGAGCGCCAGGCCTGCCGACCCCGGCTACGACAAGCCCAAAGCCGGCAGCTGCTTCGCTGTGGAGAGCAGGGACTCCGACCCTCGGAAGCCACCAGTGAATCCCGGGATGAATGGTGGTTATTCAACCCCCAGAGACTGCCTCAAACCCCTCAGCCCAACGGCCATGACTGCTCTTTTGTGAGCGCAATGTGAAAGAAACCTGCTGTGGTACTGAGCGTCGGGCTGTTGCAAGTCACTGGAGGAAGGGAGACTGCTGTTCCAGACAGAGAGAGAGAGAGAGATTCAGCAGGACCCCGGAGACCACCACTCACACTGTTTACAAAACTGTGCAGCTAGTTTTGTTCTGACCCTTAGGGGGAGAGTCTGTTGGTGTTTCTTGGGCTAGAAAAATGAAAATTTTCAGACGGCGTTTTCATTTCTCTAACTGTGATATTAAGCTGCTTTGTTGTAAGATGTGCAATCTGTACAGAATCATATTTAACAAGATTTAAAGTAACTTAAGTTTGCTTTATCAGATTTTAGTTCTGCGCATAGGTTAAGTGGGAAAATGCAGCTGTTGCAAAAACATATAATAGTATGTTCAGTTTTTTCAGTACGTTTATATTATCTGATACTGTGTTAGCAGCAGGTCTGTTTAAACTTAATCTTGCTACTGTGGCTCATTTCCTTTCCTTTGATAACTAGAACTAAAAGCATTTTTAACATTCTTCTCCTGGAAGAAATGAATTACTTGAAGCCCGAAAAGCACACCAGGGTGGTTGTTTGTTTAGTAATTATGATTTGTAGATTTAAAAACAAAGAAACAACACCCCAGCAGCTACCTCAGACTCCACTTCAGAGGGGGATGTGAAGTGGTTGGTCGGGGCAGCCCAGCGGCTGTAACCTGCAGGGGACCCCACTGCGCTAGGCTGGAGGGAGTGGGCTCTTCCTCCTCCCCTCTGGCCTGGAAGATACTATGCAGCCTTCATATGCAAATCCACCTTTTCAAACTGTCTGCAAAGCCGAATGCTGAGACTTCCAGGCAACCAAAACTGCGCTCTCAACAAATTGAAATGAAGGTGGCCCAGCAATTACAGTCTGAATTGCTGTGTCAGATGTTTTTGTACCTCAGATTAAAGATTTAGCCGAGGTCAGATGACCACACTTTTCATGACTTTCTTCAGAAATAGCACATTTTAGTGACTCCCAGTTATCCTCTGGAAAACAAAAAAGTTATTTGAAATGTGTTCTTGCAAAAGTGACTAAGGCCAAGTCTAAAAAGAGCTCTTCTGCTGAGATGCTTGGCAACTGAGCTGATTTTGTAAGAAACAATTTTCCCCTCCAGTATATATCTATAATCCTAGACTAACCCAGACCTCAGCTGTACCTCATGTTCAGTGCTTTTTATCGGAGTTTGCTTTGTGAGTTAATCGTGGGGGATTTAACCTCTTTTGCCAAAGAGGAACGTGTGTGTTTGTTTTTAATAGACAATATGGACCAAAAAATCCTTTCCCTAAAAAATGTATTATAATTCTATTTGTATGGTTTTCACTTTCTGTGAAATGCGCATATGTTAAAATAGCGAGGGTGCTGGAAGGTCATGGCAGACTATCTCGTTGATTGTTGGTGTGGAGGATAAACCGTTTACTTCGTGGAGTTTACATGGTTTTATGTGCATACTAATTGTAATAAACTCTGCCAAATCAAAGTGCCCCTGACTGTCATTGGTGTCCTGCTCGCTGGGCTATTGAAGGCACTGGAGGATCAGCCTCAATAAAAGGGCAGGTGGTGTGGAGGAAAGAAAGAACATGGGCTTGGAGTCAGGTTGCTCTTGCCTCCAGACCCGGATCTGCCACAGAATAATTGAGAAATCTTTGGCTAATTAATGCTGAGCCTCAGTTTGCTCGTGTTTGGAATGGTTTTATCATACCTTCTTCTTCATTGATAATTAATCGAGACATTTATCAAAGTGTTATTCTACAATAGGCCTGTTTTCTAATGCAGTTCCTCAGTGGGCTGTGTATAGCATTTTAGCATTAAAATATTAGTCTGTAAAAATAGACTTGGATCTACTGCCCTTCTTTATAATAGAGCTGTCTTCATCTATCACTTTTCTTCCCCATATTGGTGATCTAATGACAGAAGAGGGAGAACAGGACGTTGTTTTGGATCAGCACTTCCTCAGGGTAGGCTCACGGGGTAGAACAGGGTGGGTGAGTGGAAAGGTCTGATAAACCATACGTAGCTAAGCCTAGGCTAGCAGATACAAGCAGAAAAATATCATTCTCTTTTGGTGTTTTGCAACATTAGCATGTATGATAAGGTGTGAATGAGACAATTCTAATTCTACATTATCAAATCTTACAGGGAGACAAAGATTGTATTCTGTCATTTCTTACAATTGTGGCTGAAACACATCTGCTCTGACAAGACAACGCTGACCACAGGCTGCTGAAACTTTGTTCTGGGTTTTTTTTATTGTTATTTAAACTTTCATTAACATTTATAATCAGTCTAGAAAATATCTAGAAAGGATGTGAGAGATTGTTGTGTGTTTATTTTACACTGCTTTGGATTCTTGGCAGAAAATGAAGTCACACAGGCACAACTATAGATACCATGAATAGCTACCAGGCCTTTTCCCCCGCTCTGACCAATCACAGCAGTCCAAGTGTGGCCGCCACGTTGGCTTCACTGTTCCTAAAATACTCATCTTGCATTCATTAGGGTTCTGAGAGCTGTGTTCACCCTGTGCTTACCTGAGTTGAGAGAGAGCATGCCCAGCCTCTCCCCAGGACCTGGGAGCAACTGAATCCTGCTAATGGGAAGCTAAGATTGAATACTGTCACTCACCCAAACCTGCTAGTATTTCCTGCCCAAAACACAGCCCGTGCCATCACCCAGTGCCACATTGCACATCCACACTGCTGTGTTCACAGCCCACTACGGATCTCTTGTCTCCCACTACTGATCTTGCTCCTAGCCTCTCCCTGTTCCAGGAATCAATTCCCCCAGAGGTTTTAAAGATTTTTGCTCTGTCTTTGATATTACATGATTTTACTACTGTGTGTTTGGCTATGAACTCATTTGTATTCTTATTGCTTGAGACTTGTGCTTCTTGAATCTTAGGATCTATCTTTATCAACTATGAACATTCTCAGCCATCTTTTTTTTGTTGTTGTTTTCTTTATTCTGTCCCGGAATTCCTATCGGATGTTCATGAGAGCTTCTCATTCTATCCCCCATGTCTCTTAATCCCTCGTATTTTTCATCTCTTTATCTTTCTGTGCTGCATGCTGGGTAAATTCCTGAAAGACAATATGGCATAGTAGTTGAGTGCACAGACTTCAGATTGCCTGGATGAGAAGCTGTAACCTCTCGGTGCCTGTTTCCTTGCTTGTGGGAAAAACAATACTATTCACCTATCACTGTTGTGAAGATTGAATGAAGCTTTTAAAGCAGTGTTTGGCCCCCACAAAGCACTGTATAAGATTCAGTATTATAGGCCAGTTCACTGATTCCCTCTTCTGCAATCTAATCTGCTATTTAATTTAGCCACTGAGGTTTTAATTTCTTTTTTTTAAATTTCTAGAAATTCTATTGATTCTTTTTTGAATCTGCCCTTTTCCACAGTCTTAGCATTTTCTTGGGCTTTGATTCCTTCTTGTACTTATTTGAAACATACTAATGTTATATTGTCTTTCTTATTGTTGTTATCTTCATTTCACTTAGAGGAAAAGCCAAAGTCTGTACAATGATTTATCAGGCTCTGTCAACACTATGCAATAAAACTTTTGCAACAGCGGAAATATTTTCTAAGCTGCCCAATAGGGTAGCCACTAGCCACGTGTGGTTACTGAGCACTTGAAATGCAGCTGGCGTGGCTGAGGAATAAATTTTTAATTTTATTTAATTTTTAAATGTAAATAGTCTCATGTAGTTGGTGGCTACTGTATTGGATTGAACAAGTCTGTGATTACACCTCCCATCAGACCGCCTCATCCCTTACCATTCCCCACTTCAGCTTCCTGTCTGCTACTTGAGCATGTCAGGGACATACCCATCTTGAAACCTTTGTGATTTCTGCTCTCTCTTCCTGGAAAACCCTTCCCCTAGATATGTGCATGGCTTGCTCTTTTGCCTCAAGTCTGTATTCAAATGGAACCTCCATAACGTCTCCCCTCCTCTCCCTGTCTGAAAACTGCAACCTTCTCCCCTAACACATTTTCTTTCTCCTTTCCTACTTAATTTTTCTCCTTAACATTTATCATTGTCCAATACAGCACACATTTTAATTTGTTTCTTCCTTAGCCTCTCCCACTAGACCATTTACTCTAAAGGAAATAATTTTTTTGTTTGATTCCCTGCATATCCCTAGCACCTAAAACAGTATTCAATATGCATTTGTTAAAGAAATGGTCAGAAGTTCTTGAGGCTCTATTCTGTTGGTTGTTTCCATTGACTCCTGTTCATGACGGTTTGTGTCTTTGTGTGTCTGAAATTTTTTGATGAGTGTCCTTCCTTAGCAGGGCTTTTTCCTCCTTGTGAAAATCTCATGATAGTGTCCTTTCTTAGTAGTTTTGCATTTGCATCTGTCAGGTATATCCGTATTTTCTCTGTCAGGTAGGGTTGCCAGATAAAATACAGGACACTCAGTTAAACTTGAATTTCAGACAAACAAAAAATAATTTTTTTTTAGTGTAAGTATGCTCCATGCAATATTTGGGATGTATTTTTGCTAAAAAAAAATTATTTGTGCCCTGTATTTTCTTTTTTTTTTTTTTGAGACAAAGTCTCACTCTGTTGCCCGGGCTAGAATGCCGTGGCGTTAGCCTGGCTCACAGCAACCTCAAACTCCTGGGCTCAAGTGATCCTCCTGCCTCAGCCTCCCGAGTAGCTGGGACTACAGGCATTCGCCACCATGCCCAGCTAATTTTTTCTATTTTTAGTTGTCTGGCTAATTTCTTTCTATTTTAAGTAGAGACAGGGTCTCGCTCTTGCTGAGGCTGGTCTCAAACTCCTGACCTCAAGCGATCCTCCCCCCTGGGCCAGCCAGAGTGCTAGGATTATAGGCATGAGCCACCATGCCCAGCCTGTATTTTTATTTGGCAAATCTGGCAACCCTAACACCAAGAGTATTGCCAGCCTTGCATCAATTTTTAATTTTTGGATTGGTAGTTTCTAGACTATGCCTTGTACTGAAAATTTAGACCTAAACCTGTGTGAGGCACAGGCCTGGGGTTTTAATGTCTTAGAGGAGACTTCACTTTTCATCCAGTGCTCATTCATTCATCCTTTGTTGTCTCTCTGTCTTATTGGGCAGATATTTTCACTGTTCCAACTCCCTGCCATGCTCAGCCCCAAATCTTGTCTCCTATCCCTTCATGGAGGTTAAATTCCCAGCACCTAAGTAACTGAAACCCCTCCCCTATCTCCCAGCCAGAGCATTGGCTCAAGTCTTGTCACTCTTTTTCAGTTTCTTCTTTATTTATATACCTGGGCATTTCCCTTTATTTCTTGTGAGATTAGCTGGGCCTTTTAAAGAATCCTGATTTTATTTTATGTGACATTCCTAGGACTTTATAGCAGACAGGTTTCATCTTGTCTTTGCCATCTTGCTGGAAGGATGGGCTCCCCAACAGGCACAAGATAACGTATCTATTGCAAATATCACAGACTTTAGAACCATACAGAACTTCAGGTTTAACCTAGGAGTTAATCTTTATAACCATATGATTTCAAGCACATTACTGATGCTTTCTAAATCTACTTCATCTCCAAGTGAAAATGACTACAAAAGGACTGTTGTGAAGATTAATATATATTATGGTGTTTTGCACACATTAGATGATCAGTAAATATTAGCTCCTTCTCCTTCTGCCCAATCTGAAGTCTAAACTGTCATCTAATACTATTTCTCTTAGAGTCCTTTTTTTTTTTGTTTCAAGTGCAGGCTGCCTTTTCTCATCACTGAGTGCACTTTTTGTGTCCAGTTGGCAATCCACACCTTCCTCCTGGTACGCTACTTCCACTTCCATTCTTACTCTTTCACCCGAATTCAAAGCGTTTCTCTCACCTGCTCTACTGCCTTTTTTTCCCAGCTGTGGCACCTAGTATCTTCTAAGCCACTTTCCCCATTCACTGAGGACATTCACCTAATTCAAGTTCTCTCTGTTCCTCCTTTGTAATCATGTTGGAGAATTAACTGTGTAACGCAGTCACTTTTATGGTTTCTTGATATCTATTCCAGTAACCTCCACCCCACGTAAACCACCCCATACATGTTCACACTCTTGTCAGCAGCAAGAACTCCACCTCCAAAATCTTAAACTCCAGTAATTCTGTTTTAGCTCAAAACCTTCTATTCTGGGTTCTTCACTTTTCCTTCTACTTATTCATTGATCTAATTAAGATATTTAGTCCCCGGATCCTGTCATTTTCCTCTAGTTGTTAAACTTTTTAGGTTGTATTTCTTTCCTAGCCATCACTGAACTGTTTTGCCTCAGCATTTTCACTCCATTGTCTTTCCAGGAGCTCCGGCAATGTAAGTCCCCTTCAGGATGCCGTCTCCCCATCTTTGCATTTTCACAGGGGGGCTATCACACTCTTAGTATCCAATTTACTTGGGGCCCATCACTCTTCAACCCTTTCATTTATCTTTGATCTGCTTCTTTTTCCATACCCCTCAACAATTACTCCAAAGCAAGGCCACTCTCTACACTCTCCCTTTACTCTGAGCTGCCCACCTCATTCACCTAGAAAGAAAAGTCATTAAAATCAGAACTGACAATTGACAGTCCATCCCTCTTCTCCCAAAAAGCTGTATCCACCCCAGTCCTCTCCTCTTTCCCTCCTGCATCTATCTATAGAAAAGGTATTCTAAACCTTCACCTGTGATGGTAATTAATTCCCACTGCCTCTTCTCTATCTCAGATTTTGCTCCAATTATCCCTTTTCCCCCATCTTCTTCTCCCTCTCATCTGGTGTCTCCCCCTCGGCCAGTAAACTTGCTCAAATGTCTTCCAAGTGTAAAGAATTCTCTCTTAATATCCTAAGCCCTTCTAATTATCTGTCCTCTTTCTTCCAAGAGTGATCTATCCTTGGAATCTTCATATGCCTTATCTCCCATTCATTCTTTTTCTAATTTAGTTTTTACTTTTATCGGTTATACATGTACACAAAATATGTTATCCCTTTCCATTTGTTCATGCCCTCTTTTGCATCCTTTCAGAGTTTTTAAAAGGGTTTTCATATAAGTCCTGCATATTTTTTGTTTAATTTATGCTTACTTTTTGTTGGAACCAGCATTGTAAATCCTCTCTTTTAAATATCAAGAACTGGTATGGCCTAGTTGTAAAAAGCATGGATTCTGGGGCTAGACTGCCTGCATTCAAATTCTACCCTACTTGTGACCAAGGAGTTACTTTACCTCTCTCTGACTCCATTTCCTTATTTCTAAATGGAGGTAATAACGGCATATAGCCCATAGGATTGTAGCGAAGCCTGCAAGGGTTAATATATGTAAAATCCTTGCAGTGCCTGACCCATGGTAGGCACCACATTGGTGTTAGCTATTATTATATATAGTCTTCTTGTTTGATTTCTGTGAAATAATTTGTATGCTGCTTCTTTACATATTCCTAGTGGCTTCTAATTTATACTCATACGTTTTTCTGGAATATGACAATAATGTCTGCAAATAGTGCTAGTGCTACCTCCTCTACAATATTTATGTGTACATTTAATTCCATTGGCAATACCTGCAGTGCCACATTAAATACTTTTAGTAGCTCCTCACTTAGCATGATGCTGGCTTTTGGGCAGAGAGAGATATATTATGTTGAGGTATATGTTATGTTAAGAAAGCATCAATTTATTCCTTTTTTTCTCTCACCAAGAACATGTGTTTAATTTTGACCAGTGCCTTTTCAGCATCTATGGAATCAGAACAAATGATTTTCCTCCATAGTACCCCTCCCTAGACCCAGTCAATGATTGATTATGTCATTAGATGTCCCAATATTAAACATTTGGTTATAGTGTATGAGTCCATTAATGTGTTCAATTCACATTGTTAACATTTAAGATTTTTGCATTAATATTCTTCTGTGAGATAGGCCTCTCATTTTTTCTTTGTGGCAATCTTGATTAGATTTTAATAGCTTGACAAAAACAATTTAGAAATTTTCTCCTCTTTTTCGGCTCTTCTCTTGCTAGGCATTGGAATTATCTGCTCTTTACAGGTTCAGTAGCATTGCCTTGCGAAACCATATATTCTGGTAATTTGTCGGGGAGCACATTGCCAATATTTTTCCCCCCTATGGAAATCAGTTTGTTTAGATTTCAAAACTGCTCTGGAACATTTTCCTAGAAGAGTTTTCAAATTTATTCCTATAGAATTGAACAAAGTAGTCTCTTACTGTCCTTTTAGTTTTCTCTTTTATGGCTATTTCCTCCTTATTTCTTATTTTGTGTATTTGATTTACTCTTTTTTCATGACTACTTTAGCCAGCAGTTTATTGTCTTTTTCCTCGAAAAATCATTTTTTCGTTAGTTCTATTTCTCTGCTTTCAGAAGCCAGCAACCCATTTGTTACAGCCCTGGGCAAGGCTAAAAATGCTCTCAGCCTAGTGAGGATGACACCTTTTCAAATGTCACAGATATCCTTGTTGAAGCCTTGCTTCCGAAAGAATAAGGGGACAGTATGCACACAGCAAGAATTAATTTATTTCATAAGTATTTCCTGGGGAAAGGAGGGGAATGCTAGTCTCAAGGATCTAGGAATCTACTATGTAACTTGGGGAGTTCTCGCATTCTACAATCACTCAACTACAACAAAAATATTTCTCATGAAATTCACATCCAGCTCTATCACTTTTAAAAATTAAAACTGTATCAAACCTTGCATCATTCAACAAAAATAAAAACAATTATTGAGGAAGACTGAAAAGCTGCCAATTCCATCTTTATTTCCCTTTTCCTTCTTTATGGCCTATTAAAGTAGAATTAGGAGAGGGATGAGCCCTGGCTCTAACACTAGCTGTGTGACCCTGGACAAATGATATAACTTTTCCAGTCTTCAATTTATTTATCCTCATAAGAGTATTTTATATGATTTTCAAAAAGCCTCACAGTTCTAATACGCTAAAGTGAAATTAATATTACATTTGGAATCTGCTGCCCCCTGCTGGCACTCCACCAAATTGCAAATGCTATCTTTTCAAAGCATAGAACCCTAGCTTTTAGTGTCTGTTCTACATTTTATCTAATTTTCCGCGTTATAATCCGTTATATATCTTCCTACTTAGAAGCCATAGGTATGTCTTTCACAACCAAATGCCCTCTTAAACTTTATTTTTTTATTTTATTTTATTTTTTGAGACAGTCTCTCTCTGTTGCCCTGGCTAGAGTGCTGTGGCGTCAGCCTAGCTCACAGCAACCTCCAACTTCTGGGCTCAAGCAATCCTTCTGCCTCAGCCTCCCGAGTAGCTGGGACTACAGGCATGTGCCACCATGCCCGGCTAATTTTTTCCTATATATATTTTTAGCTGTCCATATAATTTCTTTCTATTTTTAGTACAGACAGGGTCTCGCTCTTGCTCAGACTGGTCTCGAACTCCTGACCTCGAGCGATCCTCCTGCCTCAGCCTCCCAGAGTGCTAGGATTACAGGCGTGAGCCATCATGCCCAGCCTCTCTTAAACTTTAAAACAAGCTTTTACTGTTCAAATCTTCCTTCTTTCCTGATTTCTTTGAAGGTTTTATTGTAATCTCCCATGATGGTGATAGATTTTTATAATTTTTTTGTGGTCCTATCAATTTTTGCTTTATATATTTTGAGGCTATTTTAAACTGGTGTATATAATACAAGATTAGAATTATTTGAACTTTGTAGTAAATTGATTCTTTAAAAATTTAAGTAATCTTCTCTATCCTTAATGATATTTTGTCTTAAAATCTATTTTATCTTGTGTTAATGTAACTCTATCAGCTTTCCTTTAGAGAAAATATACCCAGGGTATCTTTCTTCTTTCACTTTCAAATGTTCTGTGTCCTTATGTTTTAGGTATGTAGACAAGAAATACATTGCTGGATTTTTTTCCAATTTAAATTCTTTCTTTTAATGAGTTTAGTCCTTGATCAAGCACTCTCAAAAATCCAATCCTAGGAGTACTTCCTTGGCTCTTGCCACGGTGTGCTAGCTAATTCTTATATTTGGGGAGCATAGTTTCTTTTCTTCCTTATCAGACCTAGTACATCCCTGGCAAGGCTTCACTAAGATTTAACCCTAGTTATAGGCCTGGCAGCAGACAGAGTAGGTGGGGGCAATTATTACTTTGGTGAGGTAGTTAGCAGTGGCCTCTCCAGTATCTTGCAGCGTAGACAAGGTACTAGGTCATATTAGAGAAGGGTGGGCTAATTCTGTAGAGACTGCAGAGTCAACACCCTCAGGGGCATCCATCCAGATGTCCCCATGGCATGTTTCAAGATTTTAGGTTTTCCCCACCAGGGCCCTGACTTTTACAAGATACATACAGCTTGGCTGAATATTCAGGTCTCTGAAACTCCACAACTGTAACCATTAGGTGTTCAGCCTGAAGCTCAGCTGTTTCAATCCTTCCATTACAGGAGGTAAAGCTTACTTGAAAGCTCCCCCCACCCTTTCTGTAGGACATCAGTACAATCTAGCAATAACCAGCCAATGCTCTTATAGACATTATTTTCCCCATATTTTTCAAATACCTCCATCACTGAACCTCCTGGAGAATTCCCCTCCATGGGGACATTTTCCCAAGTCATCACCTGTGTCTGGGGTCTTCAAAACCACCAAGTTGAGTGATTTGCTAGAAGGATTCCCAGGACCAAGCATAGAGTTGTACTCACAACTATGATTTATTACACAGAAGAACACAAAGCAAAATCAGCAGAGGGAAAAGGCACATGGGCAAAGTCCAGAGGAAACCAGGCATAAGCTCCAAGAGTCTTTTCCCAATGGAGTCACACAGGATGAGCTTAATTCCTCCAGCAATGATGTATGACAATATATAAAGTGTTGTTGGCCGGGCGCGGTGGCTCACGCCTGTAATCCTAGCACTCTGGGAGGCCGAGGCGGGAGGATCGCTCGAGGTCAGGAGTTCGAGACCAGCCTGAGCAAGAGCGAGACCCCATCTCTACTAAAAATAGAAATGATCTGGACAGCTAAAAATACATATATATATATAAATTAGCCAGGCATGGTGGCACATGCCTGTAAGCCCAGCTAGTCGGGAGGTTGAGGCAGGATTGCTTAAGCCCAGGAGTTTGAGGTTGCTGTGAGCTTGATGCCACGGCACTCAAGCCCGGGCAACAGAGTGAGACTGTCTCAAAAATAAATAAATAAATAAATAAATAAATAAATAAATAAATAAATAAAATAAAGTGTTGTTCATCAGGGAAGCTTGCTTGATTGAGCTTAGGAGTCCAGATTTTGGGGGGGGGGGGGTCACTCACATAGGTATCCTCTGTCTAGTATGTACCGAAATTCCAGATTCCCAGAGGAAAGCAGGTGTTGAACATAAATCCTATTGTTTGTACAAACACTTAGGCACAGTAAACCACCCTTATCGGTTAGGGAATGGTGGGAATACTCCTGAGATTCAAGTTGCTGGACACTAGCCAAGGGCTAACCTTGCAAGCAGGCCTAAAGCAACAGGTTCAGGCCTGCTATGTTAACTTTTCTGCATATACCATATGTGAAACATTTAGCAACTGGGCCATGACCGTTCCGAGAACTATGTGAACTCTGCTTACCAACAAGGATGTCGTTTTCTTTACCCTTTGGGTGGGCGATGAGCCAGTTCCTAATCCCCACCTTACCTGTTTCCTCAGATCTCACTCCTGGTCCACTTGTGTTAGTCTGGGTCCTCCTAGAAGTAGATGCCAACACCAGAAAGGGATTCATTGTGCAAAAAGATTTATTAGGGACAATGCTGGTGAGGAAAAATAGGTAGGGAGCTGGGGTTGGTGGGAGGCTGGGGGGAAACAGACCACAATGCAGGTATGAAAAGAGGAAGAAAGGTTGGGTGAAAGCAACTTAGACTATACTGTACTACTAAGGGAGTTTGGCAAGACCATCAGGGGGTCCTCCAGCTAAAGTTGAGGGGTCTCTGTCATCATCAGTCATTGGCTAACAGCAGCATGGAGAAGCTCAGCCTCAGTATGTATGCAGGGATGGATTCCAGAGCACAGCAGCTGGACCCTCAGTAAGCCACGCTCCCTCCTGCAGGACAACTGAGAGATGCACTCTCATGGTTGCCACCACGGTGGTTATGGCTCTCAAAATATACCTGAAAAAGATTTATTATTAAACAAATATTTAGCACCAACAGCACATGGTAATTTGCAATACTTTTAACTTTTTTAAAAAAGGTTACACTTATAAAACTACCTAAAGTAGAACACTGATTAACAATGAAAATGCAGTTGGGCATGGTGGCCCACGCCTGTAATCCTAGCACTTTGGGAGGCCAAGGTGGGAGGATCTCTTGAGGCCAGGAGTTTGAGACCAGCCTGAGCAACATAGCAAGACCTCATCTCTACAAAAAAATATTAAAAAATAAATAAATAAATAAAAAATAATGAAAATGCAAGTCATCTTTAAAATTTTAGAAATTGAACAATATCCTATGGGGATGAATTCTGGGGAAAAGATTTTTCAAATGACTTGGTGAATTGGGAGCTTAAACTAACACACAGAAAGCATATATGTATTAGCACTAAATCAAAGTCAATGACAAAAAGTATTTCCAAATGTTCATAACTCAAGTCATTTTCTGAAATATGACTTATATTAATTTATAAGTGTGTTCTAAAAATATTTTACATATAATTTTGTTTATATGTAAAAATACATTTAAATATTTATACATATTTAAATGTTAAAATGGAAGCCATTCCTCTTAAATATCATCTCTAATAGGACTGGTTTTCTAATTTTTATCAAGTTATCCTCATAGATAACATCAGCTGTCAATGTAACACAAAACTAAGCCAAATCCTTTGCATGGACTTTATGACATGTTGTTACAAATAACAGAAGCTACTAGGAATAATAATAAACCAAAATATTTAATGTAAAAGAAACACAAAATGTTTATTTTAAAAAAATGAGATTAATATCATTTTGATGTAGAAGATGCCATCTTTATTTACAGGCTAATAAAAAAATATTAAACTCAACTAGATATAATACATTTGTCACGAATGCTGTAGATTTGAGGCCGACCATAAGTAGAAGACTGAACAGATGGAATAGCAGATTACATAATAAGGATGTCAAATAATGTGCAACTTACACATGAACCAGTTTGTCTTTTTGTTTTTAAACATGAAAACAAAATAAGTCCACCGTGGTAGTGGAAAAAACCAGCACCATGGACAAAATGTGCTAACTTTTGATGACTGCTCAGTTATAATTTCCAAGACTCACAAAATTTTCATCTTTCTTAAATCTATTTTAATAATAGTCCCATAACCCAAATGTTTCTTTTCCGTCATCTTCATAACAGAGATACTATAGAAGAGAATTTTAGAGGTTACGTGTCAATGTACACACACACACACACACCCACCCCCATGTTCTACTGAAAAGTTTTTCTCAACTATTCTGTTTCTGTATGCATGTGTGTATTTTTCTTTTTCTTTCCCTTTTTCATTGGAATGGCTCTGCAACAGTTCCCTCCTTATCTGTTTGGCTTTGTCATAGTAGCTTCAGTGTTACCTATTAGTTTCTTTCCTATAAACGTGAAAATATTAAAACTGGTTCTTACTCAGTCCTTTGGAAAAAGTCTATAATTTTTAGTTCATCTCCAAAGACCATATTTTCTAAAGTGAACTTTTAACTAGGTATTTTCTAACACCTAACAGGAAGCTCACAGTAGCATCTGAGCAACAGTGTTCTCACGCAGGCTTGCAAACCATGGTGAAGCAGGAATGAAAAGGAAGGTGACCTGTGGAATTTTAAACTACTCAGAAAAATTTTCATTCTGTTTATCAGCCCTTGAAACGAATTTATATCATAACCATCTCATACAATCCTTCAAATTATATAGCAACCTCACAAAAATTTCAATTCAAGGTTCTAAAAAAACCTTTTTTACACTTATTAGGTAGTTCTTGAAAATCAAAGGGTTATAGCTTCCATTTCCTAAGGATTCAGTCATAGTATATAAAGGGTATTCTCTGAAAAAATGCCATGGTCATTCCATCCCAGGCTGTGTCTTAAGAAGAATAACATGGTTTCCTGTCAAAGAAAAAAAGTTTTCAGATCCTCTACTACGGAATTTTTTTTTTTTTACTAAATAAATACAATGGCTAAAATCCAGTTTGCAAATCTCACGTCATGCATAGGGGTGTATGTGTTTGGCATGGGGGAATGCATACTGAAAAAACAATTTTTTTCCTTTAAGAGGCCTTACCCTGTCAGGAGCAAACAATAACATGTAACTTGCTTATTCATTTGTACAATTAAATACTAGCTTTTGCTTAGAGGCAATGTTATGCTATAAAGTATTTTCGTATCAGTAACAATATCTACTATGAAGTGCACTTCTATTACAAATTAACATGGTGATATACAGAAGAACAAAACCACCCAAAACAAACCATAAATGAGCAACAGTTAAAACATTAAATTTATAAATAGCAAAATCACAAAATAAAGTATATACATATTATAGATTTTACCTTTGAACAAATATATAGTGCATCTGGGAAAACAAGAAAACGTGTTTTATCATATAACATTTGTATGCTAGAAATGAAGATACTGGTAATATTCTAAAAGCCTTGTAGGCTTTCTCCCACTTAATAGTCCCTTAAATGTATATTCTTTAAAACAGTGATATCAGCAAAACTATCACCTCTTGAAATGCAATGTTTGACTTTGTCCCGCAGGGTACAATGGCCTGCAGAACAGTAAATAAGAGAGGAGGCACTCCATGCTTAATCCTGCAAATTCATAGTTTACATATGAAAAGTGCTTTAGTCAAACATACACTGACATGAAAACCCAACCAAACAAGTACCGTATTAAAATGTCTTCACCTCATCTTGCCCACCTTTGCCCTTAGCTTTTGAGATGATTGGTGAATAGGCTACTAGGAAAAAAACCTGCTGTTTGAATGCAGTGTATTTTGTGACACAGCAATAAATTTGAGCTTTTACTACCAGAAAAATTTACCTTTAAGTGCCAGTACTATCACAAGACAAACTTTATGAACAACTCAAAATGTATAAAACTTTCGTGGATCCCAGAAAATAAGCATTTGAGACTAAATATTAATGGGTAAATGCCCCAACACCATGCACAGATCAACATAATTGAGAACGGATATTTTACATTCTTCTGCATTTCTTTTAAAAACCAAAAAAGTTAAAGGTACAGTAACTTTTCAGAAACTGTTTCTAGTGCAGCACTGATTGATAAAAGATTGCTTAAAGAAAACTATTTTGGACTGCATTGAATAAAGCTGAAAGGCAAACTCATTACAGTAAATGATCATTGAGAACTGATTTAGATATCAGGATGCACAATAAAGTAAAAAAAAAAAAAGCCTAAGACTGTTCTTTCAGTTTAAAAAAAATTAAGCTTGTATTTCTGCAATTCATTGAATCAAGTTCTGTCCTCTGAAACACCACAATTAACATTCTGAAATATATAATATGAATTCACTTACTCTCTGTATTTAAAGGCTATTTTGTATAAAATTCCAGTTAGCACTGTCCTACAATGGAAAAGGAACCAAATAAAACAGTAGTATTTAATTTGGTGCTTAATAGCCTAGTAATACCCCTTTGGGAAACACATGCTTTGGTGCTTACAATTTCAAGAAAATCAAAATTGCTTTACATGCAATAGCTAATTCTAGTATACCACAGAAAACGGGGGGTTTTATGCATTTAGAATTGTTCACACGAAGCCCTGAGGTACCCGCCTTTCATTTAGGCAACAAACAGCCTCCCTCTGGTCTTGTATAGTCTTTGTCACCATCTTCCCTAGTGCCCCAAATTCAGAATAGTCTGATTAACAATCCTGTCTGGAGATACAGTCAATTTAATAAGATTTTTTATGATACAGACTGCTCAGATCATCTAATTTTGAAGCACTATCATCTAGTGGAGTTTCACTTGAAGTTCCCAGGTCTCCATTTTCATGTGCATCAGTTACTGCCTTCTTATTAAATCCTGAAAGAAAGGAAAAGAAGAAAAGCAGATACTTTCTGGTCTAAAAAAATTTTAGTTTTATAATTTTACTTTGCAAAAAACAAAGGAATGTCCACTGTAATTAGTAATTTTAATATGAGGGAAAATGACAGGGCCTTAGATTAATCAAGTTAGCAACTCATAACAACAGAATTCTTCCTTCTTAAGGCAGATACCAAATATTGTAAAGATTTTAAAATATCTATTGGACTTATCTAAAAATTATATTAAATTTCCTATCAAGTTTTCTACAAAACTTAGAACTGATACATATAATTGTAAAATTCAATTCTACTTACACAAATGTCTACTGAATTGTGAATTATTTTTATTTTACATTTTTGCTTTCATATCACTTTATTTAACTTCAGTTCACAGAGGCATGTACTAGCAGTTGATCACTAAAAATCTAGTCTGTTGGCAAGATGATGTCTAGCTAAAATTTAAAACTACTTTTAGTTGATCTACAAAATAGATAATAGGCTTGTAAATAAGTGTTGGCTATATCACCTATTTAGCTATGAAGTATGGAAATGTACAAAACAATAACCAATAGATACTTTTTTGTGATTTGAGTCAGTTAACAGTGATATATTATACAAGCATACATTTTTGGTTGAGTCACATTTTAAGTGTCTGCAATTTATATAGGTGACAGAGAAGCTTTCTAGCCTCAGTTGCAAAAAAAGAAAGGGACACGTTTTCTAATCCTGACAGAAAACAGAAAAAAGGGTACAATACAATGAAACCATACAGAGAGCAGCCCAACAGTGTGACATACTGTCACAATAGGTTTGCTCAAGATGCATGGTGAGAACAGTAATTGCTACTGCTGTCGTTGTGTAGACAATTCATAACACACAGGTTTACCAAAAGGGCAACAGGTCATCAGTTCATCATGAGACTATTCCAAGAGTTCTCTCAACTTTTTGGTCTCAGGATGCCTTTACATTCTTAATATGCGTTGAGGACTCCCCAAGAGCTTTTGTTTATGTGAGTTATAGCTATTGATGTTTATTGTATTAGTAATTAAAACTGAGAAATCTAAAAAAATTACTTTGTTAAAAATGACAATAATAAATCCAATAAATGTTAACATTTTTGTTTAATGACAGATAACTCTATTTTTCAAACAAGAAATTTTAGTCAGAAGAGTAGAATAATTTTATTTTATTTATTTATTTTTTGTTTTAATATGTAAAAGTGAAAGGTTTATTTTATCCTTTAGAAGGACAGAGAGAATTGAGCGAGAGATAGAAAATTAGCATAATTTTAGAATTTTGCAAATCTCCTTAGTGGCTTTATAGAACACAGCTACATTCTCCTATCTACTTCCGCTCAACCTATTAAAAGTATATAAAGTTAGTTCAGGGTCACATAGATACATAGTTGGGAAGGGGAGGAGTATTTTAATAGCCTTTTCAAATAACTGTCAATATTCTTCTTCTTTGATATTATACCAAAAATTGACAATGTGGAATTTGAAACTTTATCAATGAACTTTTCACACTGTTACATTAAAATCCATTTGCCTATCTTGCATTTTGAATGGATCTTTGACCCATTAATAATTTTGTAACATGATGCACTGGTCATTTGTAAATTTTGGATCACTAAGTTATGTAGCAATTTCAAAAGTTGACAAATTTCATTTTATTATATCAAAAAACTATGTTCATTAATATCACCATCAATCTTACTAGAAAAGTTCTTAGGTGTTAGGAAGCTGTCAAGCTCACAGTGATTGATGCATGTTTTACAAAATTCTAATTTTTACCTGACAGCTCACATTTTAACACTGGCAATAAATATTGTCAGTTGTCTTTCTTGAAGTGATGGATTATGTTCATTTTTAAGAAAATGGCTGCCAACAGTCTGAATAGCCATAATTTTTCAGTAATTCCTTCAAGTAAAAACTGTCTTCCATGAAAAAAATGACTAGTTCAGCTAGTAATTTAATCACTTAAGTGCTTTTCCTTGAGACCAGTATCTTTGTTCAGTATGCAGAATAAATGCTTTATGTATACTTCCCACCTCACCACACAGAATATTAAAATAACATGTACTCAAAGGTCAACATTTAATAAAATTAACAATTTTTTACTGTTTCATCAAGAATATTTTTAAGGGAAACTGGCATATTCTTTTTTCTATTTTTTTTTTTTTTTTTTTTTGAGACAGAGTCTTGTTCTGTTGCCCAGGCTAGAGTGCCATGGCGTCTGCCTAGCAGACAGCAACCTCAAACTCCTAGGCTCAAGCAATCCTTCTGCCTCAGCCTCCTGAGTAGCTCGGACTACAGGCATGCGCCACCATGCCTCACTAATTTTTTCTACATATTTTTAGTTGTCCAGCTAATTTCTTTCTATTTTTAGTAGAGACAGTGTCTCGCTCTTGCTCAGGCTGGTCTTGAACTCCTGAGCTCGAGCGATCCTCTTGCCTCGGCCTCCCAGAGTGCTAGGATTACAGGCGTGAGCCACCAGGCCCGGCTGAAACTGGCATATGCTGCTGCTGCTGCAGCTTCTTTTTTTTACTATGATAGTGCATAGCAAGGAAGAAAACAATGACTACTAGTACAGCTGGGTGCCACTGCCTTGATTCAGGCTAAGGCACCAGAAGTTTTACCTCAACTGCTTTTGTACCATTAGTATAAATAACAACACAGCAAAAAAAGACAAATGATATCTTAGTTTTATTATAAAAAGCTTTCACTTCATGGGCTCCCCTGAAAGATCTCAGGGACCCTCAGAGATCCATGGATCACAACTTGAGAACCACTGCTCTATATAAAAGAAAATGCTAGAATTTTTCCTTAAAATGTATATAAATGATAGCAAAAGAACCAAAGCAAAGAGCCTCAAGATAATATAACCTGATTCTAATAGCAATCATAAGACAACAATTTACTCATTCATATTTAGCCTATAATTCATTGTATTATGAAAGAAAAATGTACATTAAGGGAGACTACAATATGATATATCTACTCAAAATAGCATGTGGTCTTTGTTTCAGAGTCTGGAAAATTTGAATTTTAGTTATTTTTCAAGGATCATTTATAGTTGAGTAATTGGTATCATACTTAACAATCCAAGATGACTCTAGAAGAACATATATGTAAATAAAATGTTAGTGCAGTTACCAGTGTACAATAAAACTGTAAGCAAGGGAAAACTATTTATTCCTTTGGTTTCCCCACCATTAAGACAATGTTACTGAAGAACATCTGAGGCTTTTATATTTTAATCAATTCATTAATATTAATAATTAATGTAGTAATAATTTTTAGAGTGATTTTTACCTTGTAACACTTTGATTTCCCCACTTGTGTCTTTGCAGCTAGCACCAGGATTACCACCTCCTTCTAACTCATCAAGGTACAAACGGTAACGATGTCCACTTTCATCTTCATACTCTACATTTTCATCATCAGAATCCACTTCAGGAGCCACATAAACCACTTCAAATTCGATCTCTCCTCTCTAAATTAAAATAGGAAATGAAAATGAGAAAGTCAAGCTATTATAACTATAATTAAAAAAGGATTTCCAAACTCTTTGCGGGGAGGCTTATGGATGGGGAAACCTCAGATATTGCTCCTTTTCTGAGAACAAATAATGCAATTCTGGAATCTAAAGAGGTAGAAGAGGTCTGAGAGGTCATCATGTCCACAGCAACTCCATCAATCCCCTCTACAAGGAATTTCCTTTAAACATTACAGTAGCTCTTTCTACTGATCACATTTTTGCTAACAGATCTAAAATAAAAAGGGATGCTTAATTATTAAATTTATAGAATTCTGGAATAAGTATCAAGTTTAAAGTCATTTTGCCATTTTGTACTTCACATAGCAATTTAGCAAATCTATTTAAATAGTGAGATACTAAATAAACTTGCACATAAGGGTATCAAACAAGCTTTTCCTAAACTAATTAAAGAAACCCCTGCATAATGATTTCTTGTTTCTTATTGAATAGGTCTTGAACCTTTTTAACTTTCACAGAGTACCATAGTGTTAATCAAGGTATTCTGTCTAGTAATAATAGTAATTACTATATTTACTGTGCAAAATACAGCCTTTGGTCCTCAGAATAACCCTATTATAGTCCCTTTTACATGAATGAGAAACCTGAGTGAGTCCTGGAGAGAGCATTTAACTTTCCCAATATGATAAACAAGAATACAGGAAAAACAGGAATTTGAATCCAAAGTTCTTACACTTTCTACTATGCTAGACTAAATGTGTAATATCTGTACTGTCATTCTTTAATAACAACTGCACATTCAAGTAATAAGTTACAGATTATTTTATGTTAAAAAAATTCCAAGCTATAATTATCATTTAAGAGACTGCAATCACCCACAAGTATGGTTTTTGCAACTCTCTGAAAATTATGTCCTGCTTTTGCTCAGAAGAAAGTATACCATTTTTGACTGCTACCCAGTAAGTCACTGTCTTTGGTGTTCCCCTTTGCCAGCAGTTTAAGGTTATACGTCAGAATTTTAATATGTGCTTAGCGTTTCCTTAATAACTATCTATTGGTAGTTTCTTAAATACAGCTGCTAGTCATCACAATCCTGTGCTACTGGATGAATGGCAAGTTGAGTTGAGAAAACACTAACCTAAGAGGCTAGGGTGGCATTCTTAGATCTCCCTTATCAGATAATGCTTTAAAAATACCATTTGGCAAAGAGATTGATGATGTAGTCTTTAGTAAAGTTTTAGATGACAGAATTAGATCCGTAGGTAGTAGTCATGGCGACACAGATTTCAGGCTTAATAGGAGGAAAAGCTTCTAAAAATCAGCACTGTATAACAATGGAACAGAACGCTTGATCATCAGTCAGTAAGTTCTCCCTTTAATGCAATTGTTTACATACGTAGTGATATTGCAGGAGATTTATGCACCATGTAAAATGGAATCGATGAGCTATAAATTCATTTTCAACTCTCAGATTCAATTTTACAACAGGCATACTACACTGATAATCCAAGAAACATCTCAATGTACTACCAACACCTCTTTAATTCCCTCAACCCCATTCTCAAAGGAAAATAAAACAAACACATTTTAAGTACACTGGATAACAAATATGACTCTTGGGTATGAATCCAAATTCTATAACTTACTTGCTCTGGAACTTTGAGCAAATCCTTTAATCTCCAAGAACCTTAGTTGACTCATTTTAAATAAGAGAGTCAGGCTGGATTCTAAGGGTCCCTTTAATTCTAATATTCCATGACTAAAACCAATCCACTTCTAGCATTGTCTTTTCTGCAATACTTTATATATAGTAGTGTATATATAGCATATAGATAAACATCCATAAATATACATAATATGTTTTATATATAAAATATATATCATGTTTTAGTCATTAATCATGTTGCTTTCTAAATGTCAGGTTCTGTTCTGAGTACTTTGTATATATTAACATACTTCATCCTCACAGCTGTATTTCAATCCCTACCACACAGAGGCACAGACAACTTAAGTATGTTTCTCAAAGTTGTGCAGGCATAGAAAAGAGTAAACAAAATGGTCCATTTTAGTAAATCTGACTGAATGTCATCTATAAAAGCCCTAAATCAAAGGAAACAAGTATCTTCCTATAAACGTTTTACTACTTGAGAAACTTTGTAGGGAAGTATAAAATATTCAGTAGGTTCAAAAAGAACCAATTGATGGATGCAATTCTAATTATATTAAGGGACTCTACCTGCTGGGAAAGAATGGTTACAGCTTCTTTATGCTTTGTGTCCCTTAGGTTAACTCCATTGACTGCTAAAATAGCGTCCCCAACGTGCAGCCCTCCGCATCTATCAGCAGGTTGCCCTGGATGGATCTCAGAGATGAGGATTGGGACACCATGTTCTTTCCCACCCTGACAACAACAAAAGGCAGTATATTAGTTTATTCTTTGTAAAGTACAGTTACAGATGATTCTAGAGATAAAATATTTTCTAAAAACATCTTTCGATAAACACCTATACTGTCTCTATAAATCCTGGGTGAAATTTTATTTGCTGCTTAGGTTATGATAAATAAATTATTATGATTATCAAAGGGTAAAATGGCTAAATTCTTCAATATAAATAAAAATACGCATTAGTACTGCACAGCACCATTATATTTTATCAAATCTAAATCACTTAAATGTAAGATCAATCATTTTATGTACCACAAAAAAACTGTAAGATTATAAGATGAATTTCAACTTCAGAGAAGTTAAAATATGGAAAAAAATGCAATGTAGAATTGAAGAAATACAGTATTTGGTACCTATCACCCTCTACCTTGTATCATGGGCGGGGAGGGGGTGTGTGTCTTATTTCTCCTGCCAAAACTTATGCTCTTTCAGGGCAGTACATTAAAAAAGGTAGGTACTCAATAAATATAGATGAGATGAACTTTTTATTGTAAGAAACATTTCTACATTAAGCAATACCAAAAATCAAATAAACTTACACAGTGCCTGAGTATTACCAAATGAAAATTAAAATAAAGCCAACCTTATTCAGTAATACACTCAGACTACAACAAAATGACTCCAAATATATGTACTTTATAATAGAT
Source organism: Varecia variegata (assembly GCA_028533085.1). Lineage (NCBI taxonomy): Eukaryota > Metazoa > Chordata > Mammalia > Primates > Lemuridae > Varecia > Varecia variegata. The sequence continues at coordinate 36,490,174 of CM052441.1, read as the reverse complement.
TGCTCTCAGGAATGTTGTCCAAAACAATCATTTTTAAAGGCATCAAATTAAAAAATATATATAATAACAGTTGGACCCAAAAGCCAGTGAAACCTGACAGCTAAGAAATGAGGTAAGAGAAGGATAACACATACTCTAGAGAGAAGAACAATATAATCTAGAGCCATTTACCATAGAAAAAAACAGGCATATCTATTCCCAAAGGCTCCCAGAGACATCACAGTATATGGTATAGAACTATGAAGTGAGTCATAATGAAAATGTTAAGCTATGTTTACTAAAGGTACACTAATAGTTAGGAAGATTAAAAAAAAAAATGGTTACACAAAAGTGTTGTTGCCCATGGGGATAAATTTAGTTATTACAAAAAAATATATCCAGAATACTCTGTTCCCCAATGATGTCCAACAAAGGAGCATGATTATACTAGAAACTGCAGAAAAGGAGACTGGAAACACTACTTCTTACTGTAATTGAAATGCCAAGGCCTTCGTGATCTTCCTTAAGGAGGAGAACTTTCCTAATTGGACCAACCCCTTGGCTTTTCTTTAAGGAGTCTTGATCCTTATTGGGGGAAAAAAGAAGAAAAATTAGTATCACTTAACTAGCATACCAAGTAGAGTATACACATGCTATATAACTTGCTTTTAGAAATTTTTATTAATTTCCTGGAAAGGATACACAATATAGTGTTAAGAAAGTAACTGATAGATAAAATGGAAAAATGAAAAGTTATTCTGTTAACATGGTGAAATTTATAGATGATTTTCTTACTCCTTTGCCAATGATTTTTTAATATTGATATATCTCTTTTTAAATTGTAGGAATTACCAAAGAAACTACTGCCAGGAATTAACTGATGAACAAATATCTTCAAGAAATAAAAGTGAATAACTATCTTCACTGGAAAATATCTTAAGGATTTATATCCATTTTAACTGAGTTGAAGAGTTGAAAAACAAAATTCCAATTGGACCATTAATTATTTTTTCATTCCTTAGTGCCCTGGAGTCTACCTCTTAAATAAAGGACCTTACTGGATCTATTAATAGTTCTTTCTCTCTCTACTAAACTCCTTTCCTATTCAGTGGATAAACATTCCAAGCCTCTTCTAGCTCTAAAATACTGACGATGTTGCAAACAAAACAAAGCAAAAAACCCTTCAAATCCTTCTTTAGCAACTATCCTCTCCTCCCCCTTTTCTTATCTGCCACACAAAGTTCATCCTCACCATATCTACTTCTTGCCACCCATATCCAGTTCTCTGATCCCTATAATAAGGGTTTTGCCTCTAGCTGTATATATAAATAGAATTTTCTTCTCTGTGGTCACTGGTAACCAATATTGCTATATCCAATTAACACTTTTTAGTCACTATCCTACTTGAAAGTTAATACTATTCACTACCCCCTTCTTGAAACTCACTCATACCCTTGGTTTCTATTACACTACTCTCCTAGGTGGCCTGGATCTGACAGCTCCATTCGGGCTCCTTCCTTTGGTGATCCTTTTCTTTCCCTCACTCCTGTAAGTTTCTATCCTTGGCCCCCTATTCCTTTTTACTTTATATATTCTTTCTCTGGGTGACTTAATCAATTCCATGGTTTCAATTATAATAGATGGATGATTTCCCTAATATTTTTTCAACTCAGTATTCTCTTCTGAATTCCAGAGTCACATATCCAACTAGACGTATCTTGAATGTTCCGTTGGTACTTCACACACTACATGTCTAAATCTGATCTCATCACCTTTCCCCCAAAACCTTCCTTTTCCTTTATTTCCTTTACCAATGAATGCCAGATCACTCAGCTGCTCAAATCAAAAACCTAGATTCTTCCTTTTCACCTACTTAACCAAAAGTAGCCAGTCACCAAAGGTCCTCCTGCTTCTAATTCTCTCAAACCTGTTATTCCTCTCAAATGCCACTTCCCCTTCCTTATCACTCTCTCCTTATATTACCACAGTATCTTTCTAACACATCTCCTCGACTCCAATTTCGCCCTCTTCCAATATATCCGCTTCACTATGCCAAAGTAACTGTCAAAAAATGTAAATCTTATTAAGTCTGCTATTTTATTTAAAAGTCCCAAGATTACCAGGTTGAAGTTAAAACTCCTTTATTTAGTAAGAAATAACTTTTGTCATCCAGCCATTACAAAAAACTCCAGCCTCATGTTTCACTACTTTCACAAACATGCTTTTATCACTTAGACACACCTGATACAAACTACTTTGTCTTCTTCCTAACCTCTCCATTTCTCAAATCTACTGGACCTAGAAGTTAATAGAACCACCAGTCCTGGAGAAGACAATAGCACACATGCTTATTGCAACCCTCACTCCTCTTCCACCAATTCTATACACGTATCAGTTCTTACAGTGATCTTTGCAGAGGCAACAAATTGTTTTACTATTTAAGGGCATATCTTATCTGGTACTAAAACATGTGATCCACTGGGTAAGAGACATGCTTTCATATATTAAGGTCTGTATTATCAAGCAGCTGTTGTAATAAAATTTAATAAAGATTTATCCAGATAGAAAAGAAAGCTCCAATAAAATCATTGTTATAGAAGTAGACAACTGGACACAGATCTCAAATTCCGTCTCAATCCAAGATCAAACAGGTGTAAATGTTAGTTCAGAATCTACATTTGGATTTAGTTACCAAAAATTCCCTTAAATAACTACGTCAAACTATTAATGTTTGCCAAATTATCAATATGACCATACACTGTCATTTAGTTACCAAAGGTTCCCTGAAAAAGCTACCCCAAACTATTTGCCAAATTACCAGTATGATTATACACTGTCAGTTAAGCTTAAAACAAATTTAAGCATGCCCAATCATGATTCAGGAAAATTGTGAAATATGATCCAAAGTACTAGCAATATGTATTTGGTAGCAATGCTTCATTGTCTGCAGAAATATTCTCAGGGCATTAATCTGTAAAGAGCTAATAAAATTTCTATGAAACTTTAAAAGTATGTATCTATTTTGCATAAGTTGAATCTCATTTTCATTTTTTAACTAAAGGTTTCAAATACCACTAGAATAAAAGAAAGAATAGAAAAAACATGTGATTAAAGAAAGGAGAAGGAGGTTGAGTAAGCAGGGACAAGGCAAACATACATGGCCTGGTGGTGCTTGCATTGGTCGTTTCAAGTCATTGCGTCCTCTACAGGCTCTGATCACAGTTTTGTGACGATGCAAATGTATTTCAGCTTCTAACTGGTTCCAAAGCTTATCATGAGCAGGTCCCTTCATATCTCGTCCTAGTAACTGTATTTGTTGGACCCTTCATATTGGGAAAAGAGTTCAGTTAGTTGGTTTTTCATTATGCTTACTATAGAGAGAATTTAGCAGAATTACTGAACATAAGTAGCTTTTGCATAAATGTCAAGTTAGTAATAAAATCAATACTCAGGAACTTCCTGATGTCTCTCATATTTAAAAAGATATAGGATCAGAGGGGGAGGCAAGATGGCTGACAAGAGACAATGGTTGCCAAATCGTCTCAGAAAGAGGAAAAGTTTTAGTTAGAAAAAAACAGAGCTCAGGTGTAATTCTGAGAGAAATGTGCTAAAACTTACCGGAGATTCTATGGGAAGAAGTTATGGAGCAGAAGAAGGAGCAAGATTTCGCTAGAAATCAACCCCTGAGAGGCTTGAAGCCCGGTGGAAAGGCTGCTGCTGATGTCTTGGGGGCTCCAGGCTGTGGGGTGGATGCAGTGCCCAACAATCCATAGTGGAGCTGAGTGAGGCCACCCATGCCCAGCACCGGCCCCAACCCTGAGCCCTGAGCAAGTGCCACCACTGCCGCCTTGCACTGCCAGTTCCAGGACACACCACCACCACCAGGAAGGCAGCCAGTGCCAAGCACGTGGCCAGTGTGCCTCTCCACCCGGGGAAAGTCCCCCTGGGGCTGCTGGCAGGAGTTGGTGCAGGGTCTGGCTGCCACTAGTGGAAGAGTGTATCCTGAAGCCACCACCAGAGGGAGACCTCAAGAGAAGCTTGGTACCGATGGGCTCAAAGGGAAAGATACCAGTTGAAAGACAGTGGTTTTAGGTTTACAAAAAAAATTGATTCAAAAAGTACAGAAGAAGATGTGGACTAGAAGCAGCCCGTGAGCATGCTACTCTCAAGGAAAGCAGTGTAAACTGCAGGCAGATGCCTACCTACGAACTCTTCTCCCAAGGAACACTGTGAAATCAGAGAAGCAATGTGGGACACTTGGAGTGAAGGAGAAGGTGACAGGGAGATACATTTGACAAGATTGAAGGTAACTGTGGGGAGGCTTCTGCATGCGGGGAAGATTAGGACAGAGTGCTGGGGCGCCAGGCTCACCCTGCAGGCACTGTGCCCAAGTTGTGAGAGGGCTCCCTCCTATGCCACAGGCCTCTGCCTGGACAGACTGGGGACCTGCCTGGAGTCTGTGCAGAGTCATTACACCAGACAACAGGCACGGTGGAGATCAGGGGGCAGCTGATCCCAGGTTTCCGCAGTTGAAGCCATCCTGTGCACTCAGATGCACGGCACCAGGTCAGCACAAGACTCAGCTTTGTGGCTTCACATAGCCCCCACGGGCTAAGGAGGAAGCACACTAAGCAGAGGCTCCTCTGAGCCGTACCTATGACTGGCAGCCAGGCGCCCTCCCCTACAGTGCGATGGGGGATCTGAGCATGGGAGCTGAGTGGGGCGCTGTAGGCTCTGACCTAAGAGGTTTTGGGCAACTGCTTTGGCGGGTCCTGGGGGGCGGGGTGGGGAGAACGCCACGGTCCCTGGGCTGCTGGAACCAACTCTGGCCTGCGTGACCTGGCATCCGCTAGGTCCCCGAGCCTGTGGAATAGGCTGCCGCCTGCTCAGCCCTGACTCAGCCCTCCGTGTCTGAACAGCCTGCTGCCCACTGCCGGCATGGCCCTTCTCCTGGCTCTGAGGCCGTGCTCAGAAGCCCTGCTTCTGACTCTTCCCCTGTCCCGGCTCTGAGGTCCTCACGCTGGAGCCCAAGGCTCTGCCCCTGTGGCTAAAGAGCTCCCAGCAGGCCTAAGATACTGCTGAGATTCCAGCACTATACCTGTACCACAAGACCCTACCCATGAGCCTCCACCATTGCCACAGGGATGGCGGAACTGCTCCAAGGCCCAGTGCCCCACCAGGGACACCCCAGCCTCCAGCTGCCAATACATGGGACCTGGTTAGAACAAATGCCCACAGCCCGGGAACCCATGACCACTGCCTCACCCAGCTGCCACTCTCACCTCTATGGGAGACCCTGGGCAGAGCAATCCCCCAACCTACCTGTGGATCCAGCAATCCCACTACTGGCTATTTACCCAAGGGATGTCACTTTATCAAAAACATACCTGTACTCGAATGTTTACCGCAGCACAATTCACAATTGCTAAGATGTAGAATCAACCCAAGTGCCCATCAATTAATGAGTAGATTAACAAAATGTGATATATGTATACCATGGAGTACTACTCAGCCACAAAAAGGATGAATTAATGCCTTTTGCGCAATTTAGAAGGTACTGGAGACCACTATCTTAAGTGAAGTATCTTAAGAATAGAAAAACAAACACTACATGTATTTTCTAATAAATTGGAACTAACTGATGGGTACAAGTATACAAAGGGAAGTAAAAGTCATTGGATATCATGCAGGGAAGTGGGGAGAGGGGAGGGTCAAAAACCCACCTAATGGGTACAATGAACACTATTTGGGTGATGGGCACATTTATAGCTGCGACTCAAGCCATGTAACAAAAACATTTGTATCCCCCCCTTAATATGTTGAAATAACATATAAATAAAGAAATAGATAAGAAAACTCTGAAAAGACAGGTATATTCAAAGGAAAACCAGTTTTAAAAAATTTCCAAAGAGGAATTAAGGAGAACTCCTTTAGTCATACACAGATAAATATAAAAAAAATTTATGAGTTAATATCAATTAATGTGTGTTATATGTCTTGATATAATCCAAATAACTAATCAAACTCAGATACTATTAAATATGAGCTTTTGGATAAGATTAAATGTATAAAAACATGTCTTTCAAATGACAGTTTCTTTTTACAAAATGATTATTTTATTTCATTTCATTTATTTATTTATTTTTGAGACAGAGTCTCACTCTGTTGCCCCAGGGAGAGTGCAGTGGTGTCCTCATAGCTCACTGCAACTTCAAATTCGTGGGCTCAAATGATCCTTCTGCCTCAGCCTCTTGAATAGCTGGGACTACAGCCACACGCCACCATGCCTGGCTAATTTTTCTATTTTTTGTAGAGACAGGGTCTTACTCTTGCTCAGGTTGGTCTTGAACTCCTGGCCTCAAGCAATCCTCCTGCCTCGGCCTCCCAAAGTGGTAGGATTACAGGTGTGAGCCACCATGCCCGGCCTCTTATTTTAAATGTAGTAAAAAGTTATTAGAAAATTTGTACTTCAAGATGATATAATTTTTTCTTTGTTCCATGTAAGTTCTTAATGTGACATTAAAAGAATAAACATAAAATGATTTAGTACTAATAATAAATCACCAAAGTTTGTTAATAATTTACTTAACAAAATCAAGGCAAGAAGAACTGTTTATTATTCTGATAAAATTACTGTCATTAACTTGATTTCAACATGTTTTTTTTGAGGGGCAAGAAAGATTGGATTTCAGTGATCACAGAAAAAATTCCTTATGGAAGTTCTGCTGTACCTGTGTGAACATCATCTGTTATGGCATCAAGGCCAGAAAAAGCTGAAAAGTGCTACTCTAGTTGTTACCATTTCACAGTAAGTTATTGTCAGTGTTTGTGTTTTGTGTGTGTGGTGTAAACTACACTTATTTATTATGAGTAAATAAATCTGCAATATATAATGCTGTCAATATTAATTTAACAATAGCAAGCCATAACAACTGTGAAATAATTCCAAGAATAAAGATTAATGTTTCATTTACCACAAGAGGTTAAGAGTCAACCTCATTAATTATCCAATTTGTCACCTAAAAGTACAAGCATACTCATTTTTTTACGTACCTTCCTGCCAGTTCCTTATCCAAGTACTTGGCAGCCAGTCTTGCCCCATACACTTCAGCCTGGAGAACAGCTATATGTCTACGAAGGGCCTCGTTCTCTTTTCTTAACAATTTCACTTCAGCTTCAAGTTGAGCTTCTTTCATTTTTTCTTTTTTGTTTGCTTCAAGCTCTCTTTCCTATTGTAATTTTTTAAAAAACATAATTTAATGAAAATACTTTTAAGACTCTTTAGCAGTAGACCATGTTCCTTTAAATACACAAAAACACATGGTCTATAATACCCTCGATGAAAGTATATAATAAAAATTGCCACTTCATTTCTATAAAATGAAACACAAAGGTTTGGATCTAGTTCTTTTTCACTAGTTCTATGACATCTTGAAACCACTTCTGGATAATCTCATGCTGTGGGGCACTCTAATATTGAGGATAGTAAGAGAAGTAGTCTTTTCTAAGCTCATGTTATCATGTATTAAAGGAGTGGCTTCAACGGATAGTTGAATCGGCTATTTACTTTCTAAAAACGACTTAAGAAACTAGACTAATATAAAAAAAACCATTTTGGTGGTTGTTCCCAAACATTTAATTAATGCAACAATTCTATAAAGCAAGTTGAAATCATTCAGTTATACAGAGATATATTTTATAGCTAATTTATCTTGGAGGCCTACAAGAAACTAACAATGCTTAAATGAAAAGAAACATTTTAATTTTTTAAAAAACATTTTATAGTCATGGAGAACTGCTGATAACAACTCCATTAAACACTTACACATTGAAAATTTTCTATAGATAAGCATATCTATGGTGTAGATTATAACTAAACTTTGGGATCTAGCTCATCTATTTGTCTGTATGTTAAAATGGACGCGGAACTGTTTTCTGAGGAAAACACTAGCCTCTCTTGCCTCCTAAGAAGTAGGATGGCCATCCATTTTTAGTTCTCATAAAAGAATGCCATCCTATGCTCTACTTGATAGATAGTCCATATATGTGAATCTAAAGATGTCAGCTAGGGACTATGACCTCAAGATCCTCACCATCAAATTTTTATCACATGTTGATACGTGAGAAATAATGTTCAATTTACCTTAAAAGTATAAAGTACAGTCTGTTCCTATAGCTCAAGCTATAAAAATATAAATCCCTTCAGAATCCAAGCACACAACAGATAGGCAGGTATGAGACAAAGTTGAATACAAAATGAAAGGTACAAAATCCTGCCCAAAGGCAGGCAAATTCAAAAACACACAAACTGTGTGGCCAAATAAAATCCTTCTGAGAGTTGAATAAGGGACCCATTAGCTATTTTAAGTGTTATTTCTGGATAAAGAAAACAATCCAAACACTGCAACTTGTATTTATCCTAAGCAGAACTGCTTTTACTGACGTACTGATTTAAAGAATCTATAAATCCTATGAAAATTGGTTATAGTTGTTCATAACATGTGGAAGAAATTATTCACTTACTATACCACCATGTCCCCTTTATGAGGACTTAAATAAAAATCTACCTTAGCACCAGGAAAAATAGTTTCTCTTGAGAAAATGGAAAATGGCATTGTTTCTATCATATGGGCACTGATTAAGTAATTATTTTCCTTTTTATTCTGGATACTGAGAAACTAAGAAACAAATTTTAGCAAACTTTTGGCAATTCATGGAATATATATTTTGTGCTAATTTAACTGCTTTGGTCTACTGTTACTGAATATGTATATATATACACACACATACACACACACACAAGCTACAACTAATGACAAGCACTAAATGCTAGATATATTTATTATTTATTTGATTAAAAATATTTGTTTTGTATGTGACAAATAGAAGTAAGATTAGCAGGCCTTTTCAACTTCTGTAAAAAAATATAACCAATAGAACAGAATTTCTAGATATTGTTTTTAAAGGATTTAAAAAACAAATAATCTAGAATCCTTCTTTTACAAAAACTTTGGAATTATTAAAATCTTGATTTATTTCATAATCTATTTCCTAAAAGGGCAGATATCAATTCCAAAAAGAAACCACAGTTTGGATAACACAAACAAAGATTTTTTTTTGAGACAGTCTCACTCTGTTGCCCAGGTAGAGTGCAGTGGCGTGATTGTAGCTTACTGCAACTTCAAAATCCTGGGCTCAAGCTGATCCTTCTGCTTCAGTCACTCAAGTAGTTGGGACTAGAGGCCCCCATCACCATGCCCAGCTAATTTTTTCTATTTTTAGTAGAGACAGCGTCTCACTCTTGCTCAGGCTGTGGTCTCAAACTCCTGACCTCAAGCAATCCTCCCACCTTGGCCTCTCAGGAGTGCTAGGATTATAGGCGTGAGCTGTGTCCAGCCACAAAAATGTTTTTTAATGACATTTATTGAGGTTGATGCAGTTTCTGGCAAAGTGTTCCTGGAAGACCAAGATTTCTTTGATTTATGGGCTAAATAAACTTTATGTTGAAGATTATCTATTTTCAATTACTTTAATGAGCTATTTATACTATATTAATGAAATCCAAGAAACATATTAAGCTACTACTTAGAGATATTTTAATGATTTAACCCCCTAATGAATCTGACAAACTCTCAGGTCTGAAATTAACAGATGTACATAATAATAGAATTTAGAGAACTGAAGTTAATCATCTCTAGATTTAAGGAAAAAAATGTTTTGTTTCTTAGTTAACCTGTTTGTTATTAGGTAACAACTGAGGTTCATTTTTTTATTTAGATACACAAGGAGTATATTTTCAAAAGAAGTAAAGCCATAAGACAATTCCAAACCTGATTAGGTTGGGGTAGTAGGAAAAATATTAAGAATTTATGTTGTTATTTTCTAAAATAACTTCTGGTAAAGCATTTCAAAATTAGGTTGTTTCAAAGGCCACACAATTATTCTTAAAACTGTTGAAAAGTTGAAGCACATATTGTGGATGAAGAAGAAATCAACCTGCAAATTCTTTTTCTGGGAATAATTTCAAATAGATACTTAAGGGGTTAAAAATTAGGCCTGCTTGATATATCTTCGATACCCTTAAGTGGGAAAACCAACTGCTCCTTTGAAGTAGTTGTTTAAGCAAGGTACAATAGGCTCAGAAGTTGTCAAAAATTCATAGGCTCTGCAAATAATGGCTAGAAATCACAAACAAAAGAAAAATGTTTAATAACATGCAGTGAGAGAAGGGTAATGGGCCAGCCACTGATCTTTTCAGATATTTGAGCATTAAAAAACTGCCATCATTAACACCATTTTCAAATACAAAGAGTGACAACATATAATATGCAAATAAAACACTAAGAACACTTCAGCGTGACATATTAAAGCAAAACAGAAACAACATACTTACCAGCTCCTCCACAGAGGGCACAGACTTCAGATATAAGAAAAAAGTTTTATAATTAGAAAAATATCAAATAAATGAATTTATATAGTGGTATAATTATTACAAGGAAAATTCTCACATGTTGAATATCATTTGGGTAAAGTTCACTAGAACACTACAACAAATATATTTGCAAACCTATAAACAATAGTAACTGTATAGTATTAAATTAAAATTTTTTATTAAAATTAGTCAACACAAGTGGTTCTTTTTATTATAGTGCGCCGTTTTAAATCTAATGTTAAAATTTCAGGTAAATTCTTCTCTAGTGAAAATGTAGACTTTCTTGATGTTAATATCAAATAGCTCAAAGAAGCAGTTATGATCTGACTTTTGTTTCAGTTAAGTAAAACACTACTAACTTAGATTCACAGAATTTCAGAACTTAAGAGGACTTTAGAAAAACATAAATATTTAAGTAAATTCTAGCATTATCAGTATTAGAAACAAATTAACCAAATAAAATTAAATGAAAACAAGTAAAACTTAAAAATGTATTACTCTCATCACATCATCAACATCATTTCATGTCCTGCCTCTGCCAAGCTGTATTTGTCTTATTTATTACTGTGTCCCTAGATAGTTAACAAAATGTCTGGCTCATAGTACACACTCAAAACACATGAAGTTAAATTAAAATGAGACTTTAAAAAGATTTTTTTCTATTGTAACAACCTACAGGTTGATTAAGAGGGTAAGAGTTAATTATGGTAAACTCATACGACAACACAATATGCAGACATTTTACAAAGTATACAGTAGTATGAAAGATGTTTATTAAGAACAAAAGAAAAAATGTGCTACTGCTTGGCACCCAATTCCATTTGCTACTTCTTCCTGATAAACAGAACTCCAATTTTACTGGAGGTGGCCATATGACCAACTGAGAGACTGACATGCAGCTAGGGACTACCAATGAGATGGCGGCAGAAAGTCATGATGAGGATTTCCTAAAAAGTCCTTTCGAGAAGGCTAACACAGCTGAGAAGCATCTTTTTGCTCTTCCCTCAGATTTGTCCTTCTTCCTGCCTGGAATGTAGACATGAAATCCCAAGGATAAAAATCAAGAGCTAGAAATGGTAGAGAATAATGCTAGAAGGAACCTGAATCCCTGATACCTGTGGAGCTGCCATAGCATCTCTGGACAGCCTGTCTCTGGATTCTCTCAAGAGAAAAATAACTGTTATTCAAGAATAACCCCAATATTACTTGGGATTCTGTTATATGCAGCTGAATTTAAACTTAACTGATACGCTAGGGCAAAAAATTATTATTATGTTATAATCACAAATGTCTTTTAAATATATCTATTCATATATTTTTAAATAGGAGAAAATTCTATTCTGTCAGTTGGTTATTGATATTATCACTGATTATCTCTAGGTGATGAGAACATGGATGATCATAATGATCATAAACTTTGTATTTCTTGTATTTTCTAAATTTCCCACAATGAGTACACATTACATTTTATAATTAAAAACTTCATGAAAAATTGTTCTCCACATCCTCTATGAAAATATATGTAAGTACATGTGAACCTCTAAACTACTTACCAATTTTGCCTTAATGGTACCAGAGTCAACACTTTGACCAGTTTTAGCATGAAGTTGAAGCTGAATAGAGTGCAACTGTAAAAGCTGATCATGTACTTCTTTCTCCAATACAACTTTCTCTGCTTGGGTCTCTGTCAGTTCAGATTTCAGATCCACCAACTGTGCCTTAAAAAACAGTAATAAAAAACATAAGTATGCTTAATTTTCTTTATTTTGGCTCTAATAATTATTACTCCAGAATGACAACACTGAGACTATCTTTTTTTTTTCAGAGACAGAGTCTTGCTCTGCCGCTCAGGCTAGAGTGCTGTGGCATGATCATAGCTCACCGCAGTCTCAAACTCCTAGGCTCCAGTGAGCTTCCTGCCTCAGTTTGTAGCTGGGACTACAAGTGCATGCCACCACACCGGCTAATTTTTTCTATTTTTAGTAGAGACAGGGTCTTGCTCTTGTTCAGGCTGGTAGAGACTAAAATGGATACGTGAACACTAGAAGAATATTATCTGACTGAGATATGACATCTGTCTAAACTGACATAAAATCAATAGCATAAGTGAGATATTAATATTTCAGTGGCAAAAGAGCTCCTATATAAGCAATATCTTCTAACAATACAGAATGCAGCCGAGCATGGTGGCTCACTCCTGTAATCCTAGCACTCTGTGAGGCTGAGGTGGGAGGATTGCTTGAGCTCAGGATTCAAGACCAGCGTGAACAAGAGCAAGATCGCATCTCTACTAAAAATAGAAAAATTAGCTGGGCATGGTGGTGTGTACCTATAGTTCCAGCTACTCGGGAGGCTGAGGCAAGAGGATCGCTTAAGCCCAGGAGTTTGAGGTTGCAGTGAACTATGATGATGTCACTGCACTCTACTCAGGGAAATAGAACAAGACTCTGTCTCAAAAAAAAAAAAATACAGAATGCTACTTCCATTTTACTTTGCTTACTTTAAGAAGCCTTTCTACTGTTTCATCTTTAATCTTCAAAGCTTATGAAAATACACAAGTATGGAATGGCTCACCAGCCTGCTATGACAGACCACTAACATTAATAGTATATTAGAGTAAAGGCCAATAAATGAGTGGTGTTCTGTTTTCAACCCAGAGGATACTCACCTAAATTAGCCTCATCACTATCTAGTAAAGTTATTTTTAAGTAGTAAGGTATCACCTTCTAAGACCACAGTAAGCCTAAAGATCAGAGTTGACTGTAAGTTTTCAGTTATGGTGTAGCAGAACAACTCATCAAGACCACTTAGCCATTTAGTTTGAAGTTTCTTACTTTTGCACAATTGATGTATTGTGCATAGGGTGTGTCTGTCTCTTGTGTTTTTGGTTTTCCCAACTAGCCAGCAGATTGAAGACCAAGACAATGCCTTTGTTGCCTATTCAACTCAACATAATTTTACCAAGCATCTAAGGGTCTAGAACTATGCCAGCACAATGAAAACAAACAAACAAAAAACAAAACAAAAACAAAAAGCAAAACTGTAGATAATACTTTAAAAGTTATAAATCATAATTTAGGTATGTCTTTGACAAGCTTTCATACGAACCATGGTCATAAATATGCATGTGAACCAACAACAAAAAAATGTGGCAAGTTATAGATCCACATAGAATTGGCACAGTCCTGACGAATTCAAAGGAAAGGAAGGCTTAAAGAAGGTAAGTGAGGAAAAGATTCATAATGAAAGTAAGCGTAGAAGGGATGTGAAGGAAAAGGAAAACACAGACAAAACAGAAGCAGTAACAACATCTAGAGATGGGAAGACTAGTATGGTATCCATTAAATAAATACACCACATTCAAAGAGTAATGGAGAGACTAGACACATCTTTGGTAAAATCTCTGATTATAGATAGGGATCAGAGGATTAGATTCTCTCTCTATGATCCAACTGCACCAATCAGTGCCTAGTACATAAAAGATGCTCAGGAAGTATCTATTAAGTTGAAATGAATTCTAATACTAGTCCTGTGACTCTGGATAAAACATTCTGTCTCCATTCAAGTTTCCCCAATTTTAAAATAGGGGTAATATCCATGGCTTTGATTATTCTCATAAGATTATTAATCTTACATATAAAAGCACTTATTAGAATATGAAAATGTTATCACTGAGGAGCTTAGATTACCTAGAGGGATTATATGCTGCCAGACTGGATAAAACTGGATAGGATAGGTGAGGCTGGATATAATGAATGGCTTTGGATGATAGACCAAAACTGGTATTTAATATGAAATCACTATACGCTTTCAATGACATTTTTGTTTTTATTTTTGTAACACCTCTATTGAAACATAATTCAATACCATAAAACTCAATGTACAATTTAGTGGTTTTAATATATTCATAGAGTTATGCAACTATAGTCACTATATACTTTTGAAGCACTTTCTTTCAATAGCATTTTATTAACATACATGCAGGTAAAGAAGTAAAGACAAGGATACTATAGCAAAACACTATCTGTAGCTTTCTAAACGACATGTTATCATGGTAGCTTTGTAAATGGGAATAAAGGATTTTACAATGCTGAAAAGAAACTGTTAGCAACAACTAGTGACAGTGTAGTCAGTATAGTGGATGTTCAGTGGAAGATTAGGTCAACAATAATTCTGAGAATAGTGAAGCCATTCGTGGAAGATTAGGATTAGTAAGATTAGGATGATAGTTTAATGAGGGAAGAAAGGAAGATGAATTTAAATTTTAAACATGCTGAGTTTTGTGTCAATCATTATATAATCAACAGGAACTATTTTCCACAGAATATTGGAAATAAAGAAACAAGTGACAACTTGGAATTTGGGATGGGACCAGGAGCACAGTGTCAAGGACTGGGGCTTCGGTAATAACCAGTCAGGATGGCCTGAGGGTAAAAGAAAAGTAGCAGCATGCTATAAATAAAACCAAAATGTAGCATAATATGAACACTGTGCTGCCTCTTGCTTTTTTTTCACTTCCTGGAGATCACTCTCTATCAATAGAGCTTTCTCATTTTTTGTAACTTTTTTGTAACTTTTTTATTCATGTATAAACATATCAGAGGGCACAAATTACAGGAAAAAAATATCTATTTAATACCACCCAGATTAAAAAAAAAAAAAAAGTAGGGTAATACTAGCTCTCCTTGTGACCTCTCCCAAGCACTATCTCCACCTTCATCCACAAAGGTAACCACCAAAATAATACACTGACTTCTAACACCACAGACAGTTTTGCCTGTTTGAATGTTACATGAATGGAATCATATAGTATGCATTCATTATGTCTGGCTTTTGCTTCAAGAGTATGTTGATGAGATTCATTAATGTTGTTCTGTGTAGCTGTACTTCATTCATTTTCATTGCTGTATAGTATTCATTAAATACACCACAATCTACTACTTTTCATTCATTCTACTTTTTATTTAATTTCATTGTATTTTTTGATGGGCATTTATGCTGTTCTGAGTTTTTAACTATTAAAATGATGTTGCTATAAACCTATCTTTTGATACATATTGAATACATTTCTCTTGAGTATATATCTAGGAGGGAAATTTCTGGGTTATGAGTTGTATATGTCAAACCTCAGCAGAAAAAGTCAAAAAGTTTTCCAAGTGATTGTAGCAACTGATATGCCCACCATGAATAAGAACTCTGATAGCTTCACATCCTAACCTTCACCTGGCACTGTCAGTCTTTTAAATGTTAGCCATTCTGGTAAGGATGTAGTAGCATTTCATTGTAGTTTTAATTAAACCTTCCTCATTGCTAATAAGGTTGACCACTTTCTCCTATGTTTACAGACCATCTGAATAATCTCTTTGGTGAAGTGCCTGTTAAAATCTCTTGCCTATTTTTCTACAGGGTTGTCCATAGTTTTCTTATTCGTTTGTAAGAGTTCTGTCTACACACACGTACAGACAGACAGACAGACAGACACACACACACACACACACACAAAGTATGAACTCCTTTATTGGGCATAAGTTACAAATACCTTCTCCCATTCTGTGGCTTCTTTTCAATTTATTAAAGGTGTCTTTTCATGAACAGAGTGCTTAATTTTAATGTAGCTCAATATTTTAACAGTTTCCTCCCCCACATTAAATGCTTTTTTTTTTTTTTTGGCCTGAATTTTATCTTATCTGGCATCAAGTTTGCAACCTCTGGTTTCATTTTATTTCCATTTACTTGGAACAATTTTGTCTGGTATTTTATTTTTAACCTTTCATTTTATTTTTCATGTTTGTGTATAGCACACACATAAAGTCTTCACTATTCTCTTTGCTGGTTTCAAAAACATATTATTAGTATTCTAGAAGCTCTGTATCTTTGTTCTAATGATTACTGTTACATTATAATTTCTACTTCAGATTATATTTAAGATATTATCTCTTCTATAAGCAGTCATGAAATTAGCTAGTAACATCTTCTCCCTTCCCTCACTCTTCTCCAGCATTTAACAAAGTGTTATCTTTCTATGCCCAGGTAACATCTATAAGCAATCATCATGCTTATAAACTTTCCAAATACTCATTTCTCCCATTTTGAGAGGTGAAAACTATGTCTATACTGCAGAACATACAGCAAACAGCATTCAGGTGTGGGGAACCTGCAGCGCTGGGGCCACATGTGCCCTTCCAGATCCTTGAGTGTGGCCTTTTGACTGAATCCAAATTTTACGGAACAAATCCTTTTAATTGATTTCAGTTCATTCCAGAGTCTGGAGTTCTTAAAAAGGTCTCATCGTAATATTTCCTGAGACCTGGTATGCTCATGACTATTTATTTATAGTCTTTATACTTGAAATGAATTTGGCTGGATATAAAATCTTTGGCACACATTTTCTATCCTTGGGTATTTTAAATATGTTGCGCCACTGGCTTCTGGTGTAAAACACTGCTATTGAGAAGCCCAATCCTAATCTTTTCTTTCTCTTATAAGTGACTTGGTCTTTTGTCTGGATTCTCAAAGTTCTTTTTGCTTTATCTTTAAAGCCCAGTATACTAAAATATATCTTGGTGTTAATTATTCTAGGTCCTTGTGTGCCCTTCTAACATGCAGCAGATTCAACCTTGGGTTATTTCAGGAATGTTTTGTTGACAGTTTTTTTTTGTTTTTTGTTTTTTTTTGAGACAGAGTCTCGCTCTGTTGCCCGGGCTAGAGTGAGTGCCGTGGTGTCGGCCTAGCTCACAGCAACCTCAAACTCCTGGGCTTAAGCGATCCTACTGCCTCAGCCTCCTGAGTAGCTGGGACTACAGGCATGCGCCACCATGCCCAGCTAATTTTTTTTCTATATATATTTTTAGTTGGCCAGATAATTTCTTTCTCTTTTAGTAGAGACGGGGTCTCGCTCTTGCTCAGGCTGGTCTCGAACTCCTGAGCTCAAAGGATCCTCCCACCTCGGCCTCCCAGAGTGCTAGGATTATAGGTGTGAGCCACCGCGCCCGGCCTAGTTGACAGTTTTTAAGAGTGAACTGGGCTGGGTACAGGGGCTCATGCCTGTAATCTCAGCACTTTGGGAGGCTGAAGCAGGACTGCTTGAGGCCAGGTGTTCAAGATCAGCCTGAGCAACACAGTGAGATCCCCCATCTCTAGCGAAAAGAAAAAAAGAGTGAATTGGTTGGTAAATTTTTTTATTGAGGTGAAATTCACATAATATTAGATTAACCATTTTAAAGTGAAAAGTTCAGTGGCATTTATTATAATACATTCACAATGTTTCCAACCACCACCTATATCTAGCCACAAAATATTTTCATTGTCATAAAAGAAAGTTCTGTATTCACTAAGCAGTCATTCCTCATTCCCTTTCCCACCTGTTTTGTGGCAACCACCAATCTTCATTTTGTTTCTATGGTTTTACCTATTCCAGATATTTCATATAAATGGAAGCATACAATGTGTGACCTTTTGTGTCTGGCTTCTTTTATTTAGCATAATGTTTTGAAGGTTCATCCATGTTACAGCATATATCCATACTTCATTCCTTATTATGGCTGAGTAATAGTCCATTTTATGTATATACTACAATTTGTTTACCCATTCGTCCATTTATGGACATTCAGCTATTATGAACAGTGCTGTGTGAGCATACATACACATACTTACTGGTTTTCAAATCTTTTAGGTATACCTTGGAGTGGATTGCTGGGTCACATGGAAATTCTATGATTAACTTTTTAGGAAACTGTCAAACCATTTTCCACAGTGGCTGAACCGTTTTACATTCCCACCAGCAATATATGAGGGTTTGTTGAGAGTAGTCTTGAATATTTGTTTGTTCTTCTTCAGGGACTTCAATTATCCTATTATTAATTATTCTTTTCCTATCTTTCTTTCATACTTATAATTTTCTCTCAAATCCTTTTTTGTCTTGCATATCTTCTTCTTCTTGCTATACTTACTGCACTGCATATTTTTATGTTCCTTCTGTGTTTCCACTTTAAAATGATTTGTTTCCTAATTCCTGCCAGAGCTCCACAAGCATTTAAAAAAAATTTTACTTATTCTTTTTGAGTATTCCTATTTCTGAATTATACTGCTTTATTTGTAGTTGAATAATATTATTAATTTCTTTTAGTTTATAACATAAGTTTACAGTTTTCATCTGCTTTGTGGTCATATTTTTATATGTCTTCATTATTTGTTGTTATATTATTCTATTAATTTTTATCTTTTTTTGGTTATAGTACATTTTTATTGGATTCAAATGAAATTCTTTTCTGTTACCCATATTTAAATGACAGGTGTTTTAACACACATTTAGGAGGAGACTTCCACATAGGGGACCTGCAGTAAACATGGGTCTCTTTCCTAGCTTTATAGTTTAAGGCTCCCTCTTCTGGTCTTAAAAGTGAACTATTTAAAACCATGGCCTCTCAGTGTAGCCATAGCCACTGTTCTAAAATCTACCTCCTATGTATCCTTCCCCTACCTTTAATACAAACTTTCTCTTCCCTTCAAACTTCATGTTTCTTCCCTGCATGGTTGGGATTCTACTTCTAGCAGTGTTTCTTTAGAATTGGACTCTGTCTTTGCCCAAAGTAGTTTTTTTTGGAAATTTCTGAAATTCTTAAAGTACATTCCAGTCATTTCTAGTCTTCCAGCAGCCTCTTAGTGTGACCCCATGGTCTGTTTTTCATTTATCTGCAACCTGGAAGCAGGTTTGCTTGTTGTTCTCAGATCCACTTCCTAAAGTTTTTCACTCAAAGTGATGTTCTCTCCCTTTGGGATTTGTTGGTGATTTCTGGGTTTCTGGGCTCCCCTTTCTATTCCTTCTACCACAGGGTGCTCCTCCACGTGAGATTTAGGTGGGTCCTGCTACCCTGATCTACCCACTTCTGGGGTTTGTCAGGATATCTCCACATACAGTTTTGCTGAAGAGCCTATCAGTGGGGTTATTTTCTTCTGTGATTCTAGTTGTTCTGTTTTTTCCAATTTTTTTTTTTTAAGTTAAAACTATGCTTTCATTGTGCTCTTCCTCAGATCAGAAATCCTCAGCTCACATGTTTTCATTGTAACAGGATAGCTGTGATATTATACTTTAGCCCAGGGCTGTGCAACAGAAATAAAAGGGAACTTCAAAAAGTTCATGGAAAAATGGAATTAAAAGATAAAAATTAAAAATATAAACTTTATTTCTCAACATAAGCTGCACTAAGGTCAAGACACTTTTGTTAGTGATAACACCAGCCATTTAGTCCATCCCTAAAGAACTTAGGGTCCTGAGACTTTAACAATGTCAATGCAGTCTTTTTACATTATTAACTGAAGAAAAATGGGCACCCTTTATAGATTTTTTAGGATTAAGAAACAAAAAATGCACTTGGAAAGAGCAGGCAAAAAAAAAAAAAAGAAAAAAATAAAAACAAAACAAAACAAAAAGAAACAAAAAAAAAATCAGGAGCCCAATCAGGATTA
This sequence comes from Varecia variegata, assembly GCA_028533085.1. Classification (NCBI taxonomy): domain Eukaryota; kingdom Metazoa; phylum Chordata; class Mammalia; order Primates; family Lemuridae; genus Varecia; species Varecia variegata. The sequence continues at coordinate 36,470,298 of CM052441.1, read as the reverse complement.
TAAGGCAGATGCCTAATGATTTCCTGTTGAAACTCTGGCAAAATTGACCCTGTTTGATGAGACGAAGAAGTACTCAGAACTTCATTATACATGGATCAACACAATAAACACCCACCAGTGTAAAAATCACCAAAAAGATAAAGGTCAGAGCCCATAATGGTTCAAGATGTAAAACAGAGCAATAAAGTTCTAAACAGGAAGAACAGAAACCCACCCTACTTACCAAATCTTTCAATAAATATGAATGGCTTAACTCCCCACTCAAGAGACAAAGCCTGGCTGAATGGATTAAAAAAATACAAGCCAAGTATCTGATGTCTCCAAGAAACACATCTAACTCACAAGGACTCATTCAGACTCAAGGTGAAGGGATGGAAAACTATATTCCACGCAAATGGAATCCAAAAGAAGGTTAGTGTAGACATTCTCATATGAGATAACATAGACTTCAAATCAGTAAAAGTGAAAAAAGACAAAGACGGTCATTATATAATAGTAAAAGGAACAATTCAACAAGAAGACGTAACAATTCTAAATATTTATGCACCTACCACAGGAGTGCTCAGATTCATAAAGTAAATCCTACTTGATCTAAACAAAATGATAATGGGCAGTACTGTAATAGGCAAGGACTTCAACCCCACTGACAGAATGGGACAGATCCTCCAAACAGAAAATTAGCAAAGAAACAATGGACTTAGAATTCTAGAACAAATGGGCCTAACAGACATTTATAGAACATTCTACTAAAAAACCACTGCATATATATTCTTCTCATCAGCTCATGGAACATTTTCTAAGACTGATCACATCCTAGCCCACAACACATGTCTCAACAAATTTAAAAAAATAGAAACTATACCACGTATCTTCTCAGACCACAGTGGAATTAAGTTAGAAATCAACTCCAACAGAAAGACTCATTTACACCACAAAGTCATGGAAACTAAACCACCTACTGCTAAATGATAGCTGGGTCAAGGAGGAAACTAAGAGGGAAATCAAAAGATTCTTAGAACTAAATGACAAAGGGGACACAAGTTATCAAAAGTCTGTGGAATTCAGCAAAAGCAGTGCTAAGAGGAAAATTCATAGCGTTAAATGCCTACATCCAAAAGACAGAAAGATCACAAGTCAACAATTTAATGAATCATCTCAAGGAACTGGAAAAGGAAGAACAAACCAATCCCAAACCCAGCAAAAGAAAAGAAATAACCAAGATCAGAGCAGACCCAAATAAAATCAATAACAAAAGAATTATACAGAAGATTAATGAAACAAAAAGTTGCTTCTTTGGAAAAATAAACAAAATTGACAGGCTTCTCACTAGATTAACCAGAAGCAGAAAAGAAGGGACTGTAATCAGCTCAATCAGAAATGAAAAAGGAGAAAGCACAACTGATAGCATGGATATACAAAATATCATTTCTGAATATTATAAAAATCTATATGCACATAAACTTGAAAACATGAAGGAAATGGACAAATTCTTGGAAACACACAGCTCCTTAGGCTCAGTAAGGAAGAAACAGAATTCATGAATAAAACACTATCAAGTATCAAAATCGAAGCAGCAATAAAAAATCTTTCAACAAAAAAAAAAGTCTCAGACTAAATGGTTTCACATCCAAATTTGCCAGAACTTCAAAGAACTGGTTCCGATACTGCAGAAATTATTCTATAACAGTAAGAAAGAAGGAATCTTCCCCAACTCATTTTATGAAGCCAATTATCACCTTGATATCAAAGCCAGGAGAGGACACAACAACAACAAAAAAAGAAAACTACAGACCAATACCTCTTATGAAGGTAGATGCAAAAATTCTCAATAAAATCCTAGCAAACCGAATTCAGCTGCACATGAAAAAAACAATCCCCCACGACCAAGTAGGCTTCATGCCAGAGATGCAAGGATGGTTCAACATATGCAAGTCTATAAATGTAATTTACCACATAAATATAATAGAAGCAAAAACAAAATTCATATGATCCTCTCAAACAAATGTAGAAAAAGCATTTGACAAAATCCAGCACCCTTTCATGATAAGAATGTTTAACAAAATAGGCACAGATGGCACTTACCTCAAAATCATAAAAATCCATATATGACAAACCCACAGCCAATATCAGACTGAACAGGGAAAAACTGAAAGCATTCCTGCTTAGAACTGAAAACAAACAAGGTTGCCCACTATCACCATTTCTATTCAACACAGTGCTGGAAGTCCTAGTCAGAGGAAATCAAGGGTATCCAAATGGGGAAAGAAGAGTCAAACTATTGCTCTTTGCTGACGATATGATCTTATATCTAGAAAACCCCAAAGACTCTGCCAGGAGACTTCTGGAATTGATAAACAAATTCAGCAAAGTTTCAGGTTACAAAATCAATGTACACAAATCAGTAGTGGCCAGGCATGGTGGCTCATGCCTGTAATCCTAGCACTGTGGGAGGCTGAGGCGAGAAGATTGCTTGAGCTCAGGAGTTCGAGACCAGCCTGAGCAAGAGTGAGACACCATCTCTACTAAAAATAGAAAAAATTAGCTGGGCGTGGTGGCGTGCACCTGTAGTCCCAGCTATTCGGGAGGCTGAGGCAGGAGGATCGCTTGAGCCCTGGAGTTTGAGGTTGCTGTGAGGTAGGCTGATGCCACAGCACTGTAGCCTGGGCAACAAAGCAAGACTCTGTCTCAAAAAAATTAAAAAAAAAAATCAGTAGCATTCATACATGCCAACAACATTCAAGCTGAGAACCAAATCAAAGACTCAATACCTTTCACAATAGCAACAAAGTAAATAAAATACTTAGGAATATAGTTAACTTAGAGGGTGAAAGACCTCTACAGGGAGAACTACAAAACACTGAGGAAGGAAATTACAGAGGATGTAAACAGATGGAAAAACATGCTCATGGATTGGCAGAATCAACATTATTAAAATATCTATATTACCTAAAGTGATCTACAGAGTCAATGCAATCCCATTAAAATTCCAAAATCATTTTTCGTAGATCTAGGAAAAATACTTCTATGCTTCGTATGGAACCAGAAAAGACCCAGAAGAGCTAAAGACATCTTAAGCAACAAGAACAAATCAGGAGGCATCACTTTATCAGACTTCAAGCTATACTACAAGGGTATAGTAACCAAAACAGCATGGTACTGGCAAAAAACAGAGACATAGACCTATGGATCAGAACAGAGAACCCAGATATAAAACCATTCTCATATTGCCATCTGATCTTTGACAAAGCAAACAAAAACATACACTGGGGAAAAGAATCTTTATTCAATAAATGGTGCTGGGAAAATTAGCCATATGTGGAAGGCTGAAACAGGATCCACATCTCTCACCACTCATAAAAATTAATGACTGATGACAGGCTTAATTAAACCTAAGACATGAAACTATAAGAATTCTAGAAGAAAATGTTGAAAAAACTCCTCTAGATATAGGACTAGGCAAAGAATTTATGAAGAAGAACCCAAAGGCAATCACAGCAACAACAAAAATTAACACATGGGACTTGATTAAACTAAAAAGCTTCTGTACAGCCAAGGAAACAATCAATAGAGTGAACAGACAACCTACAGAATGGGAGAAAATGTTTGCATGCTATACATTTGATAAGGGGCTGCTAACCAGAATCTATAAAGAACAAATCAGCAAGAAAAAAAATCAAATCACCCCATAAAAACGTGGGCAAAGGACATGAACAGAACATTTTCAAAAGAAGATAGACTAATGGCCAATAAACATATGAAAAAATGAGTGAAGTCTCTAACCATCAGGGAAATGTAAATCAAAACCACAATGAGATATCACCTAACCCCAGTGAGAATGGCTTTTATCAAAAAGTCCCAAAACAACAGATGCTAGTGTCGATGTGGAGAAAAGGGAACACTTATACACTGTTGGTGGGATTGGAAACTAGTACAACCTCTACAGAAGATAGTATGGAGATACCTCAAAGAATGAAAAGTAGACCTACCATTTGATCCAGCAATCCCACTATTAGGTATTTACCGTAAGTAAAAAGAGTCTTTTTTATCAAAAAGACATGTGCACTCAAATGTTTACTGCAGTACAATTCACAATCACAAAGATGTGGAATCAACCCAAGTGCCCATCAATATATGAGTGGAAGCCAGGCACAGTGGCTCACGCCTGTAATCCTAGCACTCTGGGAGGCTGAGGCGGGTGGATCGCTCAAGGTCAGGAGTTCGAGACCAGCCTGAGCAAGACCGAGACACCGTCTCTACTAAAAAATAGAAACAAATTATCTGGCCAACTAAAAATATATATAGAAAAAATTAGCCGGGCATGGTGGCGCATGCCTGTAGTCCCAGCTACTCGGGAGGCTGAGGCAGAAGGATCGCTTGAGCCTAGGAGTGTGAGGTTGCTGTGAGCTAGGCTGATGCCATGGCACTCACTCTAGCCCGGGCAACAGAGTGAGACTCTGTCTCAAAAAAAAAAAAATAAAAATAAAAATAAATAAATAAATCAAAGTAATAGATGAGTGGATTAATAACATGTGGTATACGTATACTATGTAGTACTATGCAGTCATAAAAAAGTGAACTAATACCTTTTGTAACAACTTGGATGGAATTAGAGACCATTCTCCTAAGCAAAGTATTGTAAGAATGGAAAAATGAACACCACCTGTACTACTATTAAATTGGAACTAATCAATCAACAGCCATGTGCACATATGGTAGTAAAACTCAAAAGAAACCAAGTAGGTAGGGGGGTTTAGGGGACGGGTAAATTGACACCTAATGGGCACAATGCACGCTACCTTGGTGATGGGCACACTTATAACTTTGACTCAAACTGCACAAAAGCATAACATGTAATCAAAATGTTGGTACCCCCGTAATATTCCGAAATTAAAAAAAAAAAGAAATAAAACTTACTGGCATTTGGCTCTGAGAATGAGAAGTGAGAAATAAACAAAAAGAATAAGAAAACAAACACAGGAAATAAAATAAAAAAACAAAAAAAGAAAAAAACAAACAAACAAAAAAGAAATAAAACTGACCACCAAGACATTATTTTCCTACAAGTCATTAAGTCAATCTCACTCTAGGAGGGTCTCTGAGCCTTAAAAGCATAGCCTTCACTTTACCCAAGTTATTAAATCAATCATTGGTGAGATTTTCTATGGCAGTGATTCTCAAAATGTGGTCCCCCAGATCACCAGTATCAGCTATGGAATGGAGTCGTAAGACAGATGAAAATTCACGGCATATTGCACAAAGTAGGAATAAAGTATTCCCAGGAACAGAGAAGAGAGATAGATAGGCAGTTTACCTAAATAACATTATAGAATTATCATCATCATTCATTTATATTTAATAAAGTCATTACTATTCTTATTTCTCATCTCATATTCTTTCAAAACATACAAACTTTTCCAGCAAGATAAATTCTTCCTAATGTAATTTTGAACTACTGGATTCCATTCTCTGGCACCAAAATCAAAGTAATTTTTTAAATTCAGAGTTTCCTATTAACCCATTTTGTCTAGACCTTCATCATCTACAAAGAAAATAATCTTAAAATACACAACAGCTGCACTTTTTTCTTTCTAAATATAGGCTAGTTTTTATTTATTTAACTGTCTAATTGGATAAAAAACACCAATTATTTTACTTTAAGCACCCCTCAAAAGCATCCTGTTTTGAGGAAGGATCATACTAAGATAAGAAATTAGTGAGCCCCAAGTTGCACAGCAGGAAAACTAGATCCAGCTCGCTGGTGAGTTTCAGCATGCCATACAACTCTTTTGATAAAATTTTAGAAGGTTCAAGATATGAACCTAAAAGAATCTGATAAAACATCTTTACTTTACACATAAAGAAACTGAGGTCAAAGAGATTCTGAGTTGCTCCAAATTATAAATTGCATGGGATTAAAACTATGACCTCCTCACATCATATGTAATTCTGGTAATAACAGGAAAAATGGTAAGGAGGCAGTATACAAACTCCAAATGAGAGCTCATCCCCAAATCTCAGAACTAGACCAAGCTCTAACTAAGCAAGAGATTCTGAACCCTGGCCCCAACTCCATTATCTCCATTCAAGCACATGGACAGGCACTGGAACTTGTGAGCATACACAGACATACATGTAGGCATACAAAGAGGCACAGATGCAGGCACAGACACGCATGCACACAAAAGCACACATTCTCCAAGTTGTTTAGGAATTACAAAGAAAATAGCTGATTCCAAATAGAAATTTAACTATAATGAACTATAGCACAGAAAGCTGCCAGTAAAGATGCAAAAACTATCTCGCATCTACCTATGATTGCTTCTATTGTATGTTTTAAAGTATGTGTACAGTCTGGGCTGTAATCCTAGCACTTTGGGAGGCCAGAGTGTGAGTTTGAAACCAGCCCGAACAAGAACCTATTTCTACAAAAAATAGAAAAATTAGCTGGGCATGGTGGCGTGTGCCTTGCAGTCCCAGCTACTCGGGAGGCTGAGGCATGAGGATAGCTTGAGCCCAGGAGTCTGAGGTTGCAGCGAGCTACAATGATATCATTGTACTCTAGCCCAGGCAACAGAGTGAGACCCTGTCTCAAAAAATAAATACATGTATAAAGGAAATCACTTCATCTTTTAAATATCTGCATATTCTTTATGTTTGAAAATGTAATTTAGGATGAGTAGTACAGATTGGAATTTAGATCTCTAGCAATTATATGATTTAATGCCAATATCTAAAATTTAGCATCTATACCCACCTACTTTCTAAAAGGCTTTAAAGCTCACATAGTCTATAAAATAAAAATACAAAAATAAAGCTCGTATATAGATGGCAGGATATCACTATAAAAAATACTAACCTATTACAGCTTATTGAGTACTATATTAAATTTCATACTGAGCTTCTAAGTAATAAGAGAATCTTTACAGATGATTCAGTTCTCCTTCTCTCATTAAAGGAAGCAATGCCATTTTCTCTAGCAAGACTATCTTTTTTCCTGGAACTAAATCTTTAAAAAAATGTATCATAGAGATTCTTATATAAAGGATCCTAAACTGCCTAACAGACAGCAGAGGCAGAACCATTCTTCACAAGACCTTTTCTCCTGTGACAAAAGTCCAGGGGATAATGTAACTGATCAAAGCATTTTGATCCATTGCGTTTCTTTTCTTATATACCTTCAAAATATTATTTAACCTACTCATTTTATAATGAATCTTCCTGTATTTTCTCCCTGTGCCTGAGGTAGTGTTGTTCCCACTATTCAAAATTACAGAAAGGCAATGAGTCCTATTCTAAAACACAAAACTATGACTGAACAGAAAATATATTCAAAGGTCAAATTTGAAAATGTCTGCCATCCCTCAAGACAGGAAATACTCCTCCTCCTCCTTATTGCAAGTCAGCTCTTGAAGTAATCTGCTCATCTGGTGTATTAAAGTTCTGATAGAGAACTCTACCTATTCACTCCAATTTTTTCTATCCAACCATAATGACCACTAATTTCATCTGTCACTATTTTTCCCCAAAGAAATCATGGTCTGCAGTCTACACAAGCAAACATAATCCTCACAATAATCCTCTGAGAGATGCACTTTTTGTCCAAATAAGGCAATTGAAGCACAGAGAGGCTAACTTACTTCTCCAAGGTCATTAAAAAGCCAGTAAACCAGACACAGTGGTGTGAACCTGTAGTCCCAGCTACTCAGGAGGCTGAGGCAGGAGGATCACTTGAGCCCACGTGTTTGAGGCCGCAGTGCACTATGATCACATCTGTGAGAGCCACTGTGCTCCACCCTGGCTAATCGCAAGACCTCGTATCTCAAAAAAAAAAGGCCCCATAATATATACATAATAAGCTGTATGAAAGAAATTATTCATAAAAGAAGAGAATTTGCAGAGTGGGGGGTGTATGGCTTCTAGGAAGCGTTTTGGTTATTGTTGAAGCAACAAACCCCAAGGTCTGTGGGACCAACTCAAGGGCTCCGGAAGGTCAAAACTATTTCCTATAGTTTTGAAAGATACTATAGTATTTGTCTTTTTCACTATGTTGACATTTGTACTGAAGGTATGAAAGTAATGAGTAAAATGCTGGCATTTTTATACAAGTCAAGGCAGTGGCACAAAACTGTACTGGCAGTCACTGTACTCTTTATAGCCATGTACTTGCAGGTTTTTTTAAAAAAAAGTTTAAGAATATCCTGCGTGGAGCAGTAAAAATTATTAATTTTAAAAAATCCTGATCCTGAATACATGTCTTTTTAACATTCTATGTGATGAAATGGGAAGTATGCATAAAGTATTTATGCTGACACCAAGATACTGTTCTCAAGGAGCAAGCACTCATGCAATTGCTTCAGGTGCAAGCTGAACATTTTTGTGTGTGTAGAATACCATTTCAATTTAAAAGAACTCTGGTTATTTAAATTAAAATATTTGGCAGACATGTTCTTGAGAATCAATAAACTGAACATGATACTTCAAGAAAATTACCGACAATATCTGTTGCCAAAGATAAAAACTTGAGCTTTCAAGTAAGTGAAAATGAGAATTTTGGAAAACCTGAATCCATAATCATGAGCTTGACAACTTCCCAACATTTACAGATTTTTCTATTGAGATTGGTGATACTAACAAATGTGAATTTTTAGTATTACATAATGAAATGTATCAACATTTGGAAGATTTTCATAACTTGGTAAACCATTTCAAAATGACCAATGTATGATGTCATAAAATCATGCCTGGGTAAAGATCCACTCAAAGTGCTAGAGAGGTTAATGTATTTTAATGTAACAGTGTTTAAAAAGTTCATTTATACAGTTTCAGACTCTACACTGCAACTAACATTTAAGAAACTACCTCTTGTCAACTTTTACTATCAAAAAGAATATCCACAGTTAGCTGAAAAGGCTACTGAAATATTCCTCCCTTATCTAACTACAGATTTTTGTGAGAACAAATTTTCTTCCTATTGTTTAACCAAAACAACATATCACAACAGACTGAGTACAAAAGCAGATGTGAGAATTCAGCTGTCTTCTATTAAGCCAGATATTGAAAAGATTTGACAAAGTATAAAACAATGCTATTCTTTTCAGTAATTATTTTTTGGTTTTAGAAAATATAGTTATTTTTTAATTAAAAATATTTATGTTAACATGTATTCGGTTTATTGTTGCTTTTAAGCGATATAATAAATATTTATAGTTTTATTTGTTTTAATATCTAATACAGTAAATAGCAGTACCTACAACTCACCTAATAAAAATCTCATTGGGGTCCTCAAAATTTGTAAGCCTATAAAGGGGTCTTGAAACAAAAAAGTTGAGAACTTTCTCTTAGAGCTTCCAAAAGGTGGCCCATGCGGCTGGACCATGGAGAGGAAGAGGAAAAAAATGGTAAGACATATCACTGGAGGTCAGATCATGCAGAGCTTGTCAGCCACAATAAGGAGTTTGAATTTTACTCAAAGTGCAATTGAGGAATTTTAAGCAGAATGACAGGATCACATTCATGTTTTCAAAAAAGGCAGCTATGTATAATATGAGAGACAACATGAATAAACTAGGGCTGGAGGATTTGAAATGGAGACCAGTAGATAAATCGAGATGTATAAAGTACTCATTTTGTTTGCTTTTGCTCACCCCAAACCCTAGCACCTCCTGCCATGCCTGATATTTCCTGGGTGACAATTTTTTTAAAAAAAATAAATGAATGAACAAGCTAAAACAAAGAGAAAAGAAAGTTAAAGTACTTTGCTGTAAACCTCAAAATGAAGTTCCAAACAATATAAAATGATTCCATGTTTTTTTTTTTATTTATTATAGCTTATTATGGGGGTACAACAGTTCTGGTTAAATATATTGCCCATGCCCCTCTCAACCCCCTGAGACTGAGCTTCAAGAGTGTCCATTCCCCAGACAGTGCACATCGCACTCATCATGTAGGTATACACCCATCCTCTCCCCGACCCCCATCCCCCCGAGTCAAATCTTTAAGCATGTCCATTCCCCAGACAGTGCGCATCACACTCATCATGTAGATATACACCCAACCCCTCCCCCCACCTTTGTCCGATACCCAAAATGATTCCATTTGAATGTCACAGAACTCATCTGCTCTATGATCAAACTGGAGATAGGGTGGGGAGGATGATCAATCTACTTAATATTTTAGGAATGTCACAGGTACATTAAATCCATGCTATGATGTTTAAAGTGGTTTTTAATCAGTTTCAATTTTTTCTCAAAATGGAATACCATGAAATATTAACTCATATAATAATCTTGTGATTACATACCAAGGAACTAAATGAACCTGCAGATCCACCCTTCAACAATGTGGCAGGCTCTTTGTTAGACACCATGGGTATGAGAGTCAACACGACAGACACCATCCCAGCTCTCATGAAGCTTATATTACAGAATAATTGTTGGTAATCTTTGACACTTCATGGCAGAACACTAAAGATGTTGTGAATAATTCATTCATTCAAATAAACATTTATTGATTGTTCACTGTATACCATGATCTGGGACAAAAAGATGAAGAAGACATGAATCTGTCCTGAAGAAGTTCACTGTCTATTAGAAAGAGATAAAAATATATTTCCAATTATGATGCAAAGTGTGGCAGGCACTATTATAGAGGCATGTGAGATGTACCAATTCAGAAAGAGGTAAAGAGAGGCAGAAGTTCCCTGAGTGTTGAATGAGATCTGCTAATACATGGAGTGGAAAAGGGAAAAGTCTAACACAGGAAAACCATCTGATAGGTGAGATAGGGATATAAGCAGGTCAGAGAGGTTGGTATTTATTGTGTGAGTTCCAAATTTCCAATTTTAAAAAGGGACCAAAAATCAATTCTGTAATCCACATATAAGCCAAAGGAATTATGCAACACTCAATGTGGTTTGGGAGCAGAGTGAAAAACAAAAACAACTCCTAGAAATCAAAATGGATTCGCAAAGAGATAATGCTACCCTCAAAGTCAGTTTTCACAAAGCATTTGACAGTTCAGATTATTTCACCTAAATCATAATCCTGACCCTCAAACATCTTACGTTCTAGAAGTAGAGATATGTGGCAACCACTAATTATAGTACAGAATAATAAATCTAATAGTTCAAGTGAGTTCAAGGCCTTAGCACAGCCTCTGCCTACAGAGAGCAGAGAGTGGGGTGAGGAAAGCCTCCACAGAGATGATGATGTAAGTGGAGTCTTGAAACATGAGTGGGTGTTTGATACTGTGGACAAAGGGGACAGAGAAGGCATTACACACAAAAGTCTATGCCAAAGTAGAGATGTCATGAAACAGCAAGGCCTGTTAACAGAACTGCAAACAGACTAGTTTTATTGAGGCAAAAGCAGCCAAGAAGGAGTGATAAGAGATAAGGACAGACTGAGCACTGATCACCATGCTAAAGAGTTGAATTTTACCCAATGGGTAATAGGGAGGCATAGAAAGAAAAGTGACAGAATCAGATTTGCCTTTTTAGATATGCACCACAAAAATGAATCATTTTAGAATGATTAGGGTAACGAAAGCATGGTTTGGAAAAGGTAAGTTAAGAAACAATTAGAAGACTATGTTAGGAATATGCAAAAAAGGATAAGGATCTATACTACGCAGAATATCCTACACTTGTCTCATTATCTTTCCCACCTTCCCAATGGATTCCATACTTTGGTGAATAGTAAAGTATTAATTTCCTAGGGCCGTCATAACAAATTACCACAAATTAGGTAGCTTAAAACAATAAAAGTTTATTTTCTCACAGTTCAGGACACCAGAAATCTAAAATCAAGGTACTTGCAGGGTTGGTTCCTTCTGGAAACCCTGAGGGAGAAACTGTCCAGTGCCACTGTCCTAGCTTGTGGTGGTTGTTGGCAATCTCTGGCGTTTCTTGGCTTGTGGACATTGTCACTCCAATCTCTGCTTCCATCTTCACATAGCCTTTTCTGTGTCTGTGTTCTTTTCTGTCTCCTATTAGTATATTTCCATTAATTTAAGGCCCACTCTAATCCACTATTATCTTATCTCCATCTTTACATTAATTACGTCTGCAAAGATCCTATTTCTAAATAAGGTCACATTCTGAGGTTCTGAGTAGACATGAATTCTGGGGGGGACACTATTCAACCCATTAAAGGTATCAACTCCAACAGAAATGTGGTATTACCCTTAACCCTTCCCTCTTGTTTATCCTCTACATCTACATAATTATCAAATCCTGTCAATTCTACTTCCTTACTCTTCAATGTATCTCTTCTTCTTCATCCCCATCACCATTTTCCTTTCAATAACACTCTTGTCAATATAACAAACTCCTTGGCAACAACACTAGATAATCCAGTTATTACTCTCACTGCTGTGACAGCACTTAAACAGGTAAGTATTTCTAGAAAAAGTCACACAAGACAGACTGGTTGCACCATGGATTTATGATAACTAACCCCAAATAGGTCCTCAACAATGCCTGGCAGTTTTTCCGTTTCTCTGGCCAACTGGCTTTCCCACTCTCCCGTAACTGTCTCAAGCCTCTTCTATTCTCCTCAAGTTCTTACTCTTACCCACATTCAGTAGTTGAGCTGGGCTCCTATTTTACAGGAAAAAAAAAAAGAAACCATCACACAAAAACTCCCACAGCCTCCCACTGTCTGCTCTCATCATCATCTCTCCTTCCCTCTAATATAAGGCCATTTCTCTCTACCTGTACTTTGAATTCCACCTTCATTCACAATCTTACTAATATTAATTACCCCTCTCTTTTCTATAATACTCGGCCTTTCTCTCAACTAGATGCTTCTCACTGACTTACAAACATATTCAAGTTTATTTTTTCACTTAAAAACAAAATGAAAATAATACCTCCCTTGAACCCCACACTCTCCCTTCTAGCTATCTATCCAGCCATACTCTTTCTGCCTGCTTTACTTTCCACCTCCTCCATCCCCAACAAGATATAAATGTGTGTTGTACAGAGACCGATTTCTTTAGCTTTGTAGCCTCAGGCCCCGTACCATAAAAATGGGAATAACCACATTAATAAACCTATCTCACAGGACTGTTTTAAGAATTACATAAATCAATATATATAAAAGGCTTCAGACAGAGTCTGGCCTACAGTAATTGATTAATAAGGTTGGCAACATCATTACTGCTAACAATATTGTACATCCAACTATCTATCCAGGCAGCCAGCTGCACAAGACTGACATCTTGGAATTATCCTCAATTCCCTCATCCCTCCATTCCAATCCATCTCTAGATTTTGTTGATTTGTCTCTCTTGTTCACTTTCCTCCATCTCTACTATCTTACCCCCTACTATCACTATCTCATATAGATCATGATAAAAACCTCCTAAATAATTTCCTGCATTTCACTGTTGTCATTCTCCCCACCTTTCTCCACATCATAGCCAAAGTAAACTATTCTATTATAACTTCATATCTGAGATTACCAACTGGCTTAAAACACTTCCCATTGTTAGGATAAAGCCCCAAATCTATTTCATGGCCCATAAAACTAAGTAGAAATGGTCCCTCCCTACCTGTTCAAACTTATCTTGCATCTCTCTTCTTTTGCCCTCTGTTCTAACACATACCAACTTTTTTCAGTTTTTCAAATGCACCATGCCCTTGCCTATCATAGGTGTTTTCCACTTCCTACTTCCTCTACTGTAGTGTTGAATGATATTCCTATTTCTCTTAGCCTAACTATGACCTATTCACACATAATTCCTTTATGTCCTAGCTCAATGGTAATTTCCTCAGGGAAGTCTTCCTTGACACCCCAGAACAAACTCTCATTACTTTCATGTACCTTTCACAGTACTCAGCAAAGTTGCAATTTTTTATTTATGTGATTATTCTCTCAACAATTTCCTCCAATAGAATCAAAGCTCCATAATAGCAATGACCATGCCCTTTTTTGCTCTCCATTGTATTCCAAGTGCGCAACGTAGCATCTGGCACATAATTAGTGTTCATAAGGATATACTAAATAAATATTAAACTTTAACTTCAATGTTGCAAAATTGCCTGTTTAAAAACAGGACAGATTTAAAGTAGCACAAGGACAAGTATATCATCAGTTCACTATCAATGTAGCTCCAGATCAAAGTTAAAAGTTCCTCTACTAATGGTTGTGAACAGTAAATCACTTTAAGGAGATATTAATTCAGCTACTGCTGAAAGAAGGGAAGGTGTGATAGAAACTGTATTGCTGTGCTGCTATTTTAAAGAAGGAGTGAATAGGCAGAACACTGTATTTCAAGGCAGGGAGGTGAGTTTTCTAAAGTATTGGTTCACAACTTTTGTTCTACTCCAACACACCTACTACTGCTACTGCTACTACTGTCGACTTAAAAAGAAGAGGCTGAGGCACAAATACATAATTTAAAGAGTTTACCTGAGCCAAAATGAGGACAGCTGATCAGGACACTCTTGGCAGTTGCCCTGGGGAGTGCTTTGGCAGCCTGTGTTAACGAATAGGTTTTTAAAGGTAAAAGGGAACAAGGGGTGGGCTGATACAAAGTTGTTTGACAGAAATTCTCATTAGTTTACAGAAATAACATTGATCAGCAATTGGCTATACACTGTTGAACTACAGGTTATGAGTTATGGTGTCCAGCATATGGAATTTTATGGCTACTTGGCATCAGTCTAAAGTCCACAGAGCAGGTGGCTTCAAGAGATAATTATTTAGCTCAAGGGGAAGTGACATTACTGCTATGTGATTCTAAAGCCTGTGTGGGCCTGACAATTTAAAGGGACTTACATTCTTTAGATACAGTTTCTTTTCTTCTTTTTTTTTCCCCATGCTACTACTACTATCCGAATCAATGCCTGTAACTCCGGCATAGCCATCACCAGGTGGCTCACCATAGCAGGAATTCTCAGCCAGGTGGGAACTATAAGACAGAAGTGAGTAATCTGAAAATGGCACCACCTCAAAATATTCTGATATCCTCTGCCATTCCCTTTTCCTTAGATATGACTCTTCCCAAATATCACTTATGGCAAGAAGCAGTCATGTGGATGTCATTTATATATAATTTAAAAATGTAATCTATATCCTCAAAAAACTCAAAACAGAACTACCATATGATCCAGCAATCCCACTACTGTGAAAGAGAGATAGGGAGAGGTTGGTTAACAGATACAAAATTACAGCTAGATAGGAGAAATAAGTTCTAGTGTTCTATAGCACTGTAAGGTAACTACAGTTAATAATTGTTTATTATATATTTTCAAATAGCT
The DNA here is from genome assembly GCA_028533085.1 of Varecia variegata. Classification (NCBI taxonomy): domain Eukaryota; kingdom Metazoa; phylum Chordata; class Mammalia; order Primates; family Lemuridae; genus Varecia; species Varecia variegata. The sequence goes on along the minus strand of CM052441.1, from coordinate 36,455,033 downwards.
AGATGAGAAGATTTTGAATTGTTTCTAACACAAAGACACGATAAATGTTAGTGATGGATACGTTAATTACCCTGATTTGATCATTACATATTGTATACATTCTATTGAAATATTACACCATGCCTCATAAATATGTACAATTATTGTGTCAATTAAAAATAACAAAAATGGCCCCATAGCCTATTCAAATTAAAAAAAAATGTAACCTATGATTTTTTTTTTGGTAGCAAAATAGTTTTTCTAGCTACAAGTTTAACATTAATATTAAACATGGTGTTACCTACATAAGGTCTGGGCAGAAGGGGCAATCTGGAAAAATACTCAAGACCAATTTAAATATATTATAAATTACCCACACTGGAGGTATCTATATTTGGATTACATAAAAATATTTTATTATGGTAATAAGTCCCTAAAACCACAGTGATTTGCCACACATTAGTTATATGAAACCGTAAGTGGCCTCAAATATATGTCTTAATGTCCATATAATTAAAACAATAGAACTAATTTAATCTGCTTACTAAAGAATAAAATAGGGCAAGAAAGTATGAAAATTTTTTCTAAGATTTCAAGATCTCAGAAGATTGATAATAGTATATGGAGCAACACCTGAAATTCTGCAAATGGTACAGCAGCAGTTCTACTTTGTAAGGCAGTGCTGACAATGAACCTCCTTCCACAGCAATATACAACTGACTCCATGAAAACTTTAGAAACTGCTAAATGTGTAAATATTAACACCAAAGACAGGAAAGTCAACTGTAACTGAAAAAACACACAAGCAAAAAACCAAAGTTATGTCTCTGTCCTCTCCATTTTCTAAGATCTTTAAATCAAGGGTTTCAAGCATGTTGAAAAAACATGCTCGCATTGTGATAGCATTTCTTATTTTGAAAAATAATGTGACCTCCTAAACCAGGATTTGGACTTAGAATATATAATTATAATTCCTGAAAAAAGAACATGCATCATTTATTACAACTTTGAATACTCATCTAAAATATTTAAAGACAAAAAAAATTGAGCACCACTTCCTACTCAAAGAATGATCCTTTCTCCAAATTTAGCTTTTATCTCTGACATCAAAAAAAAAAAAAAATCAATGTTTAAAGTTTTCTTAGGTCATTTTAAAAATATATAAGATATTGTTTCATTTTTAAAACGTTGTTTATCCCCAGTAGATACTTGCAGTTGTACATGATATGAATGTTTGCATGTGGTATTTTAGTCCGTTTTCTGTCGCTTATAACAGAATACCTGAAACTGGGTAATTTATAAAAAAAAAGGAATTTATTTCTTACAATCATGAAGGCAAAGAAATCCAACATCCAGGGGCTGCATCTGGTGAGAGCTGCCTTGTTGGTAGGGACTCTGTGCAAGGGGAGTGAACGTGCTAACGTGCTTGCTCAGGTCTCCCTTCCTCTTCTTATAAAGCCACTAGTTTCACTCACATGATAACCCATTAATCCCTTACCCTAATAACCCATTAATCCATGAATGGATTAATCCATTCACCAATCACCTCTTAAAGGCCTCACATTGGGGATTCAATAATTTCAACAGTGCCACAACTGGGGTTTAAGTTTCTAACACATGAATTTGGGGGGACCCATTCAAACCATAGCATGTGGCAAAAGCTACTCTTGATCTTTGATGTTTAAAGCTAACATACTATTTCTAAAAACCATCAAATGCAATGTCACCACTTGAAAAAACAGTAATCTTTTGGAAATTACCACTAATCAAAAAATGGAGAGAGATTTTCATTTACCCACAGTAAGAAGTGATTACCCTCCTGTCAGCACTTTCATTCCAAACTTTTCAAAAAGGATGGAAGAAATGAAGAGTCCTTTCTGTGGAGAAGTGCCACAAAATCTTGGATATGTAAACCTATACTAATCAAAGATTAATTATACCACATTTTTATGGCTAACTAATAGGAGAGAAAGAATACTGATCACTAAGCAGGAGAAGATGCATATCTGACATTCATGTTGGTTTCGATACAATGGGCACTCTCAATTACAAGTAGTAGCAATAATGATTTCTTTGGAAAGCCAATGTTCAAGGAGCTTTGCACATCACTGATTACCCCATTTTTATCTACTTTAAAATGAAAGACCCATTATCTTATTTAAATTGCCTAGTTAAAAAGTGCTCTATCATGATTTTTAAATATTGTAATAATGTCCTAATTTAATTTTCTGCACAATGTGGTAGGGTTTTTTTGGACCCACCACCGCTCCACTCGCGCCCATACCCAGAATTAGAGACTAATGCAAATGATTATTCTTTATATGTTCTCAAAAATAAATCCAGACTTTGGGAAATATAGGAAAAGTACAAACACATAAGACCTCAATGTTAGAAGTCATGTGAATAATGGCAGGGGGAGCTACGCAGGTTATTTGCCTGTAATTTAAGGACTAACTGTGGATATAAACCAAGAAAGACAATGATATTAATACTATCTTATGTATCCCACTAAATTTTCCTAAGAGCTTTGATCAGATTCCCCTAAATAGTTCATGCATGTTTCTGCGTGCAACCACAGAATCTAACCTGAGTTAGTTACAATAGAAATAATCAAGATTGTATCTGTCTGAAAATATACAAAGCTGGTTTATCAATGTGAAAGTAGATCTGCAAAACTCAAACGTCAAAAGGTCGGGCTACGGGATTTTCATGACAGAATCTTTGTTAGGTATGCTAATGTAACATGTACAAGGACGGCTAGTATAATTAGCTTGTTTCCTCCTCAGCGAGATACTAGGAAGGTGGATGACAGGATCCCGGGAGACCCACACATCGGTCTACACCCCTTTTTCTCCCGCAACCTCATCTCACTCCTTTCCTTAGCACACATACACACGCACTCTCCTATCACATTCAAAGCCCAAATGCCCCAGTGAGCAGTTTTCTAGGGTCGTTTCACTGGTGCGTTAAATGGGATCTGACGCCACCGGGCAGCCTGGGGTTGAATGCCACCCCCGCCAGCGCCCACGGCTCACCTCTAGCTTGTGGTTGATTTGGGACACAGTCTGGGCTTTGTGGCAAAGCTGTGCAAAGCATGAGCTCAGGCTGGTCATCTTCTGTCGCCCCTCGTAAGTGATGTCCGCTTGGTCCGGATCGATCTCGCCCAGGAGCAGATCTACATCCACGAAGGCCTTGTCGAACTCCTTCTCCAGCACCTCCAGCCACCGGAACATGGACACCCCGCCGGGGGAGACCCCCACGGCACAGGAGGCGCCCCCTGGGCCCCCTCCGGCTCCAGCCTGGCATGGGCCGCCCGCCGACATGGCGCCGTCTAGGGCCTCCCCCGACTCCTGCTGACCCTCGCCGCCCACCTGGCGCGAGGGGAACTGCTGGGACTGCGGGGAACCCCGCGCACGCACGCACGCTCCGTCGGTCCCCTCGCTTCGCCTCGCGCAGCTAACGCCGGCAATATAGCCTCAGAGGGGCAGCCGCAGCGAGGCTGAGGCGACTGCTGCTGCGGCGGCACACGGAAGTCTCGGTCCGTCCCACCTCCGGGGCCCGCCTCCGCTGCGCATGCGTAGTGAAGAGCTGGGCCGACGGAGCCCGGAGAGACAAAATGGGCGGGGCCAGGATGTGACCTTGGCCTATGAGAGGCCTCGCTTGGGACCGGTCTGTCTGAGGCCATATTGACAACTGGCAAATTGCAAGCTTGAGCCTCTGAGAGAGGGAGGCGCGTGGTTTGTGCTTCCAAGTTGGAAAGGCCATAGGAAGAGAAGGGTGTCCACGTCGCAGAAAGAAAGGGTTTTCCGCCAGTTTGACTTCACAGTGGGCGGAAGCCGTTCTAAAGTCGTCCGGAAAGTTGCTGCGGTGGCGTCCAGGGGCAGGGGAGAGCGAGGAAGGGCGGTGTGAGCGTGCGCAATAGCCACGTTGTACCTTTTCCATTCCTGTTCTTGTCTAGGGTGGAGTGGGTGGACACACCGGCTGTCCTTGTTAAACCAGACCCTAAATTCCAGGTGGAAACTGCCTAAAGCTGTACGTTGAAATGGCTGACCATATTTTGCTGAGTTAATAGAAGACTTTTTGTCTTGTCATTAAGAGTCAGGTAGGCCTGGGTTCATGTCTTACACCCTGTCACATACTTAGCTTATTATTTAACTTGGAAGCCTAGTTTCCAAAATTCACTTCACTCAGTAGTAAGGTAAAATGCTTAGCACCTTTGCTTAGCACATGATATTCCTCTTATTACACCACAAATCATATATTTATAAAGCAATTACAGCCATGTGTCACTTAATGAGAGGGGACGTGAGGGATATGATCAAGGCAATTTCATCCTTGTGCAAACAATAGAGTGTATTTACACGAACGTAGGTGGTATGGCCTACTACACACTTAGGCTCTATGCTTTAGCCTACTGCTTCCAGGCTACAAACCTGTACAACGTGTTACTGTCCTGAATACTGTAGGCAACTGTAACACAATGGTAAGTATTCGTGTATATGGTATTATAATCTTATGAGACCACCATCATATGTGGTCTGTCGTTGACTGAAACACCTTTATGCAGCACATGACTGTACTTTAAAAGGTACAGTTATTTCAAAAATTGGAACAGTGTTCCCACAGGTGACATTTCAGAAAAACAAAATTATGAAGCTTCATATATTTATAAATATATTGAATGCAGAGCCCTGTTGAGTCATTAGGGACACAAAAACAAATGAGACATGACCCTTACTCAGCTGAGATAGGGTAGTGAGGCTGCTAACCCTCACAACTACAACTTTAAATTTGAATTTTGCGGTGCCTTTGAAAGTGTTCAGCAACTGCTGTCTTTACATTTTGCCTACCCACTCTCAAACCCCTTCCAATTCAAGAATAGCCAGTCCTGGAAAGGGAAAGAGAAACCAGTCTGATTAGAGTAGGCTGGTGAGAACTGTATCTCCTGCATTGCCTAGGGGAATACTTTACTAGCTGAGTACAGAGTCTTCTGTGATGTGTTCCTGGGACAGACCCTTCTAATTAATTACCACCCACTGCCTGCACTGTGTGCCCCTTCACCAACGCAAGGCCAATGAGGAGCAAGAAATCATAGTTTGGTTTGCACTCTGGGTACTGTGGGGGCAGACTGCTTAACATCAAGCAATAAAGTCCATTGGCCTCAGTAAACTTTGCTAAGCAAAACTAACCATGAGATTATTGCCTTGAGCTTAAATAGGGACCTTCACAGAGGTTTTAATACACAATAAATAATATGAAACTAAAATTTGCATCTTTCCCCATTCTCTTCCAAAATTAACTTTATTTTCATTTGCAATACTTGCTACAGCTGCCAAGCTCCCAGCCACTTTCTCTACACATAATATACAATGCATTCTCAGAAACTTGAAGTAAATAATTTAAATTTAGGGAGGAATACATAGAAGCACAATAATAAAAGCTTTCAATTATTGAGTGCTTACTGTGTTAGGCATTTTGCTATTTGCTTTATTTCTTTGATCCTCACAAAATTCTTGAGGTAGGTATGATCAATTTTTTGTAGATGAATCTCAGAGAGCCTAAGTATCTTGCTAAGGTCAAACATCTACAAAGCTCAGGGATTTCAATTTAAGTATCTTTTTCTCCAAAGTCTTTGCTGTTAATCATGGAATATAGAAGGTTGAGGGAATTTATTTCTTCTTGTGTAAGTTACCAGTATGATAAACTGGCAAGTCAGTTCCACATTTTTTTAAAATTCTTTCTGCTTATAAGCCACATACAAATCTACTAATATATAAGAAACATTATCGAAAAAGTAATTGTAATACTCATTTCATATTACAACTCTCTTTAGTTTATATGAACCGCACCCAAATATAAATTTCATTTCTTTTTTAAAAAAATCATTCAACTTCCTGCTATATTGTGGGAGTGCAGTTGAGCTGCTTTCTAAGTGTTTATATGTGTCCACTGCTCTAATGATTGGTGAATACCCCCATTTTCAGGATTTCAGAACCCAGTTCCATTTCCTGTTACAACTCCAACAAGTCACACCCTCTGTTTCAGAATAGTTTCATGTTATATTGTCTTTTCTCATTACAGTACTATGTAGCAGCGGCTACATCCCTATGTGCTTGCCATCTTGGTAGTACATGACTATTTCAAATGCTTGTGAGGTGCCCTTTATGTAGACAGAATCTGTCTGTAGACAGAACCTAGACAGACTACCTTGCCTAGGATTTAGCACTTCTTCAAGTGACAGCAGAACATGGAAGTGTAACGGAGGCTTTGATGTTGAAGTGCTGCCATCTGTTGTCGGTCTACTCCATCTACACTTACTGCCTTATCTTTACCTACTCTGGAATTTGGAATTGTATGTAATCTCAAAACTTGTGGGATTTGTTTTTCCACAGATAATAAAGTCTTGATACTTCTATTTGCAGTTGGATTGGCAGAAACTTCCAGCAACTGTTTAATGAATCATCCTTATGAAATTTTTTAAAAAATATGATATAACTTAAAATATCACAGTCTTGATTTAGGAACTTATCCCTTACAGAGTTTTGTCACAAGGTATTACTAAGAAAAAATAGGGTGGGGACATAGAAAATTGGGGAAAAATGGAAGATGTTAAAGATTTCTTTGGTAGGTGCTGGTAATCAGCTGTGAGGTTAGTGTATAGTTCAAATATTTATAGAGCATCATTAATTGCAAAGGCACTGTAATGAAAGGACATATACAATCCACCTGGGACTGGACAGGGAGACTATCATTTAGTCAATCCTACTGTGTTCCAGATCCTGTACCAAATTTCATATGTTACTTTGCATTTCCAGTGACCCTATGAGAAAAGGAAAAGGGATTCAGTTCTGTTGATGGCTATAAACAGTTGTATGGTGAATGAAGAAAGCCAAAGAGAATCTACTTCCAATTAATTTAAGCAATGTGGAAAAGTCCTAGACTATTGTATTCATATGTATTATTTATTTGTTATTCATATTTACTAACAATTTGAAATTCAGATAGACATTCTAAAGAAGTAAGTTTGGGCATTCCAAAGTGATTTATTAGCCTCATTCTCCTGGTTATTTCTTTTATATAAACAAAGAGGACAACTGTTTGGTCTCTTGTTCTTAAAATACGAATTTTGTTGCAATGTTCTATTAATAGGATTAGCTCAGATACCTTCTCTTCCAGGAAATCTTCTTTCTCCTTACATAAAGCTATGGACTCCATCCTGTTTAGTTTCCTGCAAATACCTGCTATAGCATTTGTCATATTCTTTTGGAGCCCCTGAGACTGTGAACTCCTCGGTAGCAATAACTGTATATCTGTATATCCCAGGTCCTAACACAGGACCTGGAATATGGTAGGAATGCTATAACTATAATATTTGTGGGGTAATCTCAATAATAAGATATTCCAGAATCATACCAAGGAAATTATAAAAACATTACTTTTCAAGACATAGCTTTGATGCATGCTAGAGAGCATAGCTAAATAGATTTTTATATTGTCTCAGGAGTTAGGGGAGTTAGGGATAGCTATAAAATACATGTTAGTCTTTAAAACTCAAGAAATAATTTTCCAGATCTAAAGGGAAAGGTTGATTTTACAGTAATGTGACTTATTTGACTAATAAATCCAGTATAACTTAGGCTTCAAGAACTACTTTACCTATTCTATAGTTAAAATTTACTAGACATGGCATTTTGTATGGTATACCCAAAACTAAAACCAAAATATAACCAAATTTTAAAATATCTGTTGCTATATTTGTATTCCTTTATACTATCAAAAACTGACTATAACAGCTTTTCTACTTTACCTGATGAACATTCTTCATTTACCATTGCCCACAGCTCCAGGTTTGCTTCAGCATTATCTAAAACCACCATCTATCAACAATGGTATCAGAGTTTACTAGTCACTTATTCTTCCTCTTTCATCCACTGTCAAGTCACTATTTATTTCTTAGATTTTCAGACATCAAACATAGACTCCCCCTCATCTGCTTCTGTCATTTGTTTATTATAGATCAGTTCTATAAGGGCCCCCCAAACAGTTTCATTCCAAACACCCTTCAACATTAATTACTTTTTCTTGCATTTTGATTTAAAAATACAAGTTATCTAATTAGAAATTTTATGGTCTTTTAAATTAATATGTGAGAAAAGTATAATGAGACAATTACACAAAACCATGTCACAACAATTGTTAGAGACAGTATTTGTTTTGTCACCAGTTGATTATGAGTCACTCAAAATTCATTGGGCTTTTGTGGCCATGGTGAGCAGAGGGAGTGTGGGTGAAATGACTCCTATAGTGAAAATTTGTCCCTCCACATGGGGGAGTGTCCATATTTAAGAGCCCTTCCTCTGTTTGGGGAATTCCCTACCTTATATGACCTGGTGGGAGAGAGTCGGTCTTCCATAATGAACTGAAAATGTCAGATAATCACTTTTCTGCCCCTGTGACAGCTAGAGCATAGGCATATGACCTAGGCTCCACTAACCAGAATCATTCACTGGAAATTTTTTTTTTTTTTTTTTTGAGACAGAGTCTCACTTTGTTGCCCGGGCTAGAGTGAGTGCCATGGCGTCAGCCTAGCTCACAGCAACCTCAAACTCCTGGGCTTAAGCAATCCTCCTGCCTCAGCCTCCCGAGTAGCTGGGACTACAGGCATGCGCCACCATGCCCGGCTAGTTTTTTCTATATATATATTTTTAGCTGTCCATATAATTTCTTTCTATTTTGAGTAGAGACGGGGTCTCGCTCTTGCTGCTCAGGCTGGTCTCGAACTCCTGAGCTCAAACGATCCGCCCGCCTCGGCCTCCCAGAGTGCTAAGATTACAGGCGTGAGCCGCCACTCCCGGCCCACTGGAAATTTTTAACGTGAAGTCAGTGCAGCAGGAATCAGGAGAATCCTTTTTCACTGGGAGTGGCGATAGCAGCATCCAGTTTCAGTAGCGGCCGTGCCAGTGATGGTATCCAATTTCTGGTGCATCCATGTTCTGCAGTGGCAGTAGCAGTGGTGTCCTCACTCGACTGAGGTGTGGTTTTGTTTGTGTTTCTGGCTAGCCTTCCTTTATTCTTGCGCATTTCCAACTCTGGTTCTCCAGGCATTCTCACAGTTCTGTGGGCTACCCAATTTTCTTTCAGTAATTCCTTTTCTGCTTTAATCGGCCAGAATTTATTTATGTGGCTTGCAACCAATAACTCAAACTGATACCATTGTCATTTACTGAGACCGTTCTTTTTGCCCATGAACTTGACGAGCCTTAGTTCATTTTATCTATTTCTTTCTTTATGGTGGAAATCATTTCCCTCATTTTATCTTCATTCTATAGAAGAATGAAGGACAAAAATGAGGCTTAGACAAGTTAAGTAGTACTAGAATTTTTTTCTATTTTACTTTAAACTTATGTACTTTATATAACATACTCCAGAAGAAGCAAATAAATTTTAAAAGAATCATATACATAATTTTTGTATTCTTTAAAATTTCTTTTATTTGAGAGAGAGAGGTTTTCATTTTTAAAACTCTTCTGTTTAGCTCTTGACCAATCAGTTTTAAAATAGGAATCATGAGCTGATGCTTATAGTCCCAGGTCAGGGAGAATTTACATTCATCACTTTCCTTCCTGGAATTCAGTTTCCTATCTACAGTGGAAAAGATGGTATGGATTAGATTATCTGTAGGTTTCTTCCAGTGCTGACATCCCATGAAAGTAATAAAAATCATTGACATCCAAAAGCAGAGTTAAATCTTTCTTTAAGCACAACAGGAATACTCCTTAAGAAGAGATTTCTGCAGATTTCTTTATCCTGCTATAATATGCCTTCTTTGGTAATTGTTCCCAAAATACTACATTTATTAGATAATTTTATAGTTTAGGTCAATTATTTCTTGCCCATTGCTTTTAATTAAATCAAGGAAGGCCTCTGTGTCCGTTGCATATAGGTACACATTTGTGTTTATTACAGCGTTACTTAACAGTGGGACTACTGACATTTGGGACTCCATAATTCTTTGTTGTAGGGACTATCTTTTATCTTGTGCATTATATGGTTTTTAGCCGCATCCCTGGCCATTACCCACTAGAGGGCAGTAACACTGCTCCCTTCCCCCACATTGTTATGACAATTGAAAATGTTTCCAGGGAGAGAGAGAATAAAGATAAAGAAGATAAAGAAAGCAAGTCACAACCCTGGCTTGTGAGTCTGAACAAAGAATCTAATTCAATCCAAATTCAAATACAAAGCATATTCCTTGAGATTGCTATCTTTCTTGTGTTGAAAAACTAAACCTAGAGTCTTGGGCTGTAATTGGAACAGATTTGCTGAGTGTGTCATTGAGTTTCCATACTTGAGAAGGACACTGATGTTCCTTTACTTGTTTTTTCCTTACCCAAAGGAGCCAAGTAATAATGATCAGGTAAAGTGTTATTCAATTCTTTGGAAAAAAGAACTGTATGCTTCACTCTTAGTCTTAGAAACCCACAAGCTCAAAAGCAAAAACCCCAAACTTTACACCCATGGCCCCTTGTCAACATGAGAAAACTCCAAAAGTCAACAGGGAGTAGTAAGCTAGAGGCTGAGCAATGGTGGCAGCTCCAGTGGCTGCTTCCTAGCACAATAAATGTGCAAAGGGGCCTGTCACCTCCATGCATGTACAATAAAACACACAAGTCCTTCAAGCACCCAGCCTGTAAATTTGTATTATACTTTCTCTGCAGGCTATAGCATCAATAAGACATTGCCTTCTAGCTAAAAAAAGGTGACTTTTCACCTTAATCCAAATAAATAAATGTGGTCTGGGAACAGATAGATGTTTTGTCCTTCAAAATATTCTCATACTTTTTGTGATCAAAATTATTTACATTTATAATGGTAAAATCAGAAAACAAGTCTAAAAATCCAATAGTTAAAAAGTAGTTAAATTATAGACAATACTTTTGATGGACTATTTAGACATTTAAGTTTATATTTATGGAGACTATAAAATAATATGAGAAAATATTATAATAGTGAACAGAGCAGAATATAAAGTTATATATAAGTAGGTCTACAACCTGAGAAAATAAAACTATTCACAGGGCAAAATATTAGAAATTGCTAGTATTGCAGTAAAGCTATAGAAATACCATGGAAAGGAAGAAAAATATTATACAGTATAATTTCAAGGCTCAGTTAAAAGAGAATCCTGTGGCCACCAGTAAAGGATAGAAAATAGAACTCATCGCTCTGCTGCATAATGGAAAAATTTGCTGTTATTGATGGCAGATGAGAGGATAGGATTTTGCAGGCATTTCTTTTCAAGTAACTGAATATAAATTTACCTTTAGAACAATTCAGAAAAAAAAGTGTTCAATAAGTATTTTTCTTTGTCTTTTCAAAGCCTAGGCATAGAAAAGAAACTGGAAATATGTTTGACTTGGAGATGGGACTAAAAGTGACTTTTCTTCCCTCTTTGCTATTTTTTCAAAATTTTCTTTCATTGAGTATTACTTTGATATTTGAAAATTCTAAAAATTAAAAAAATTTCTATTACTAGGCATAAGAAATAACAAAATTTTTTGAAAGTCAGAACATAAACAGAAATCTATTGCTCTTGTCTCTGATAGTTAAAGAAAACAGAGGAAAACAAAGAAGACTAGAAAGGTCTTTTGAGAAAAGCACACAGAAATCCTTACTCTGGAAATCAAATGAATTGATTATGAGATCAAAGATATTTTTGGCTTCAAATGGCAATTGTAGCAAAGAGAGGTAAGGTTGAAGAGGAGACTAGAGAAGCTTTTCAATATTAAAAAGAGTTTCTTTAGAGCAATATATTGAGGCCCAGCAGCATGAGGAAATTAAGTTTTTTCACTTGTGAGAGAGATCTTCTCTATATAACCTTCTGCTTAAAATGCTTTCCAAGCCCACAGCAGGGATGACCAGGGCAAGACAAAAAGCCACAACAAAGGAGCACCCTAGACAAGAGAAGCTTTCCCCTATGCAGTCAGCGAAGTTTCACAGCTGACAAATTCCTCTAGAGAAACCAGAGGTTCTTTCTACCATTATTACAAATAGATGAAAATAATCAACCCGTTTTGATGTTTTGTTCTCATCTGAGTCAACAATATTTTTTTTGAATGACAAAGATAGTTTCCAAAAATGATGTTTGGGTGGTTCAGATGGTAGATGAATTGAACAAGTTGTCTGCGGCTCTGAGTATCTCTCCATTGTAGCCCATTGTTTCCTCTAGCAATAAAATGTTACTGAAACAACAACAACAAATAGAAAACCTGCCTATTTTCCCTTACTACTAAATGTGAGAAGAAAACACCTGCCTGTTTCGGTCCTACAAAAATGATTTTAATATAGGGTCACAGAAAATTCAAAGGTTTTATGGCCCACTATAAAACAGCTCTTTGTGTTTTCCCACTAATTGCCTAGTGTCACATTTAACAAAACAAGGAAACTACAGATAATAGAGGTGTTTGCAGATTAGCCTTCCAAGCCATAAATAACATAGGGTTTTGCTCACCTACAAATATTAAGGCAGCTTATCAATGTTTAAGCCCTTTCTTCTTTGTAATGGTTGCTAACATTTTAACCCAGACAAATTGAGAATTTTTTCTTTCCTGTCTTCTTACATTGACAGAGTACACATTCATAAGATTCTGTTATCAGATTTCATGGTATAAAGAGTGAGACATCACCTAAACACCCACCCACTACCTGAGACCTCTGTTTTGGAAGATGCCTCTGCTTTATGCTTTCCTTGTGTTGCTCTCTCTTAGTGATGGTTTCAGTCCTAACTGTCCTGGACGATGTAGCTGTGATTCTGCACAGTTGGTGCAATGCTACAGATTAATGGAGGTACCGTCGGGCATTCCTTCCACCACCAAGAGGCTCTACATTAGCCACAGCAAAATTCAGCACCTCCAGGTAATTATGTTATTCTACACTTAAGTTGCTGCAATCTTATTTTGGGAGATAGGGTGAGGGGCAGGTGTGGGGTTGTTAAACTTATTTTAAATAATCATACCTTAAAAGTGCTATTATCAAGGTAGGGTAGTTGCACTCGCTCCCTGCTTGTTCTGTACTATTGAGATGGGGATAAGCCTCTGGATGTTTAGGGAAGCAGGAAAAAAAAAGTCAGAATCTATAGTTAATGATATTTTATTTTAATTTTTATTAAAAAAATTTAAAAACCATGTTGTTGCAAAGTATAATAACAATGGCTCTTGCTTAACAAAAAGAGTATGTTGCCACTTTTTGTCTCCAGGATTAAGAATAAATCCTTTCAGGGTAAAAAGTAGTTTTATTAATGCTATAGATGACAGATGATACTTAGAGCACCATAAGACTACCAAGATGAACCCAGCATGTCAGAATAATTCATACAAACCTTATATACCAGCCAGGTATCAGTGTCTTTTTGGAAACCTGCACAGAGGAAATATATGTTTTTTGTTTTGCCAAGTTACCTGCAGTTCTCATTCTATATGCTTTTAAATATGACTTTTATTTTTATGCTTACCTATCCAGAGGGCACTAAAATGAATGCTGTAGAGTTGTCTGACTTTTATAACATGAAGGAACTTTTATTTTTGATCTTTGGTATTTTGAAAGATATCAAGAGACTAATGTTCTCATTCTAGTTTCTCACTAACTTGACGTGACTATGTTAGGCAAACTTAAAAAAATCTCTGGGCTTCCCTTTTTACCTTTATGAAATGAGAAAGAAAGCTGGATTAGATAGACAATCCCAGGCCCCTTTTTGATGGAAAATTCTATGGCTCTCTGATTTTCCCTTTACTATTCAATGCTTCTTTCTCCCTTATAGATCCAAATCCCAAGATAAGGAAATGCCTTTCTGTGAGCTAGGTGCAGAGAGACAGCCAGTGAATGCACCTCCCTCAAATAGAGCCACCCTCCCTCATTTGGTTAAGAAATGTTCATTTATTTAGGGGTCACCTAAACACACAACGTTTAAAATATGTGTCATGGTATTTATATCCAGGCTCAGTAAGCACAATTGTCTTGTCTCCATCTGTTTACTTTCTTCTTCTAACCCTGTAGTGCCAGATAGCAAGTCTGACCCTGTTAGGTCTAAGCATTCAAGCAAGACACCTGGTTAAAGGGTAAGATGCCTCAATATTTGCTGTGAGGACTGAGATGCCTAGTGAGCTGGAGTGTCCACTAATCCTGGTAATGATCTTACACTGCTACTTTGTAGTCAATAAGATGAAATTATACCTCTTCTCAAATTCAGTTATTAAATGAGTCAATTTGTTATTGGTTTAGTTTCATTGAACAGCAGTATTGCCACTTCCCTGACTTTAACCTAGTTAATTGTCTCTTGGAAGGACAGTTCATAATAGAAAGATGATGAAAGACAGGAATTGTTTTGTCAAGGAGCTAAAAAGTTCTGACCAATAATACTTTTCTTTGCAAAACACTTAGGTTTTAAATGACCATATTTCACTTTATTTGGTGAATACAATGTATATTCTGCTTATTTGGTTTGAACTTACAGAATCAGGTGCCTATATTTAAAGAAAAAAATAACTTAAAATGGATTCTCAGATTAATAGTAACAAAAATGATATATAATGATATAAATACATATAATGAATATAATGTATATCACAATTAGAAATGTTTATATTACTTGTTCACATAATTCAACTGTGTTTGGGACTGTGAATGCTGTGTTTGAGGCTGAGGATAAAAGATGAAAAATTCACAGTTCCTGCCCTCAAGAAAAGAGAGTCTTTCTCTATTTATCTATAAAAATCCATACTTCTTTGAGGTTCATGCCAGTGGGCTGTAAGACTCTTTATTTGTTCTTCTGTCTGTCTTATACTGTGCCTCTGGCCCCTTCTCTACTGGTGTATAGTCTTCCTCTCCATCCTATGTCCTGTATCTTCTTTGGGGCCTTTAGTGTCCACGTGGATGGCCAGGCCCATCTCTTAGTCTCATACTTTCTTGAACTCATAAAAAAAATAATCTTCATTTACACTTTACCTCAATTATCTTGATTTTATCTCTTGGTTATATAATAATCATATGTCATAATACTCATTGTCATCTGGAACCCCTTCACTCAGAAAATCTTGAATACTGGTCATCATCTCCTTTCCTTTCAGCTGCCACATTTTGTACCTATCTTTCTGCCTTTCTTCCATGGAGACTTCTAACTCTAGATTTACCCATGTTCTCCCAAATGATCAGTTTATCTCTTACCTACCTTCTTTCCCTACCCTTTCCCTCTTTGCATCTCACAATTGACTATCTCAACACCTATCCAGCAATGCCTCAGTGATAAATTAGGGTGATAACTTTCCTTTGTTTCTCCCATACCTGGACAGCTGGGTGCTGCTGGAGAGGCTCACACAACTAGATGGTTTGGAACCACCATTCAAAGTCTCCAACCTCATCTGAGTCTTCATTGTCACTTATCTATTCTTTCACATCTTTTTGGTCAGGTTTTCCCTGTACTCCCTCAACATCATCCAAAACTCCAACATTGTTTTATAAACTCCTTGCGGGCTTGGTTCACGTGGGCCTGAAACTGTCACATTGGACCCTTGTCAGTTTCCTTGTGCATCGAACCACTGAGGAGCAGGAGAAGGGTATATGGCTCTCTGCTACTTGGAGCAGGGCCTGCCCAGGATTAAGACCAGAAACAAAGCCTGTCATGGGGAAGCCAGCAGGCTTGGCTTCACCTATCCAGTGCCCTACTTCACTTCACTTGCCTTGCTTTTTAAGTAACATTGGAAAAAGCTGCCAGAAGTTCCAAGGTTAGCTCTAGGGCAAAATCATCTCTTTCCACACCTCTTCAACACAGCCCTGCTTAAGTCATGGAAATGGAAAAACAAATCTGGCAGAATGTTTTTCCCCTTTTGGCAGGTCTGCAAACCCACCTGAAAAGCTGAAAATCAGCAGGAGTCTTTCCTCCCTGTTTGTGGTATCAGAACTCTATTTTCTTCAGCTAAATGGATGTGATAGCAATAAGGTTAAAAATATAAGCATGGAGTAAGACAAAGGTGGGTTGGTAGCCCAGCTTTTCTACTTGCTAGAAGGATATATTCTTGAGTCTTACTTCTCTCTGAAAAGGGAATAATCATGCTTATACATAGGGCTTTGTAAAGATTAAACATAGTCAATACTTAGAAAATGGTAGCCATTTTAATTAATAATAATCAAATGTAAACTGTATTGACTCAGACAAAAAGAAAAGGAAAATGGTTTCAATTCTTAATAAAGGAAAATAGCTATCCACTGGATTCAGTTAAGGACATGAAGTCTATTTATGATTTAGGCCAGTCTGTGTACTTTATAAATAGAATTCAAGACAAATTGAGGCCAGGCATGGTGGCTTGTGCCTATAATCCTAGCACTTTGGGAGGCTAAGGTGGGAGGATTGCTTGAGGCCAGGAGTTCAAGACTAGCCTGAGCAAGAGTGAGACACCATCTCTACTAAAAATAGAAAAATTAGCTGGACCCACAAGAAAAAATAGACAGGTGTTGGTGTGTGCCTATAGTCCCAGCTACTCGGGAGGCTGAGGCAGAAGGATTGCTCGAGCCCAGGAGCTGGAGGCTGCAATGAGCTCTGATGACACCACTGCACTCTAGCCTGGGCAACAGAGCAGGACCCTGTCCCAAAAACAAAAATAAAAACAAACAAAAAACCCTACAAACAAACAAAAAGCCAAATTGAAGCTTTGACACCACACTTTATCTAACTCCCAAATAAAATGCCCATTCAGATCCGTGTCATCTCTGAGACTAACTGCATAGTCAGCAAACTTTTAGGGTTTGTGGTCATTCAGATTTAAGTAGAAGTATTAGTAACACCAAGTTCTTTTGTTGGGAGCTCAAAAGTACAAGAAGTAAATATCTATGTCTAGAGTCATTTCTGACTTTACATGAACTATACACCAAGAAAAGGGCACTTTATACTAGAGCAAAAATTAAAGAACAGAGTCTTAGGCAGGTCATTTAACTGTTTTGGGGCTGAAATTCTTCATCCGTGAAATGGGATATTTTAATTAGATAATCTCTAAAATATCTGCTTTTCTGAAACTCTATGATTTGTATCCAGATCTTGAGTCTTTCTTGAAAACCATTAATTGTAGGCCAAATACAATAGAAAATGTATTAGAAGATGGTATAGCTGAGGAATAAAGGGCTTTGGAGTTCAATAGACATTGTTGAAATTCTCAACTCTTTCACTTTCTAGATTCTAGTTTCCCCACCTAGAAGGCAGTGTTGATAATAGTAAATTGTCAGGCTTTTTAGGAGATTGATGATAACACATAAAAAAGCACTTGGCACTTGTAGATACTCAACAAATGCAAGAATAAAATTGCTCTTGTCATTGGGACTAGGACTAATCAATACAATTGATAAATCATTAAGAAAATATCAAATGTTAGGAGCAATATATAACCCAAGGCAGCTACTAAAACTATTATGATGAAAAACATTTATTTATGGAAATTTAAACTTGGGATTTTCCTAATAGAATAACATATTAAATGTTTTAAAATATACCATAATTCATATCACACATCCTCCCAGAATATAAGTACCTATAATAAATACATGATGCAAAATCAACTCACTTTGAAGGTATTAATCATGCATTGGTATTATAGAAGGGCTCAACAGCATAATTAAGTCAAATATTTAGAAACTGTAGGTCATAAGATATGTAAAATTATACACTGAAAATTCCAGCTTAATTGAATTCTAAAGCAGGTTGAAAATTTTGTGAAGATTTATCTACCTGAAGAAAACATGGAACAATTCCTCTTTCTGCCTAAATGTAACCTTATTCCTAGAACCACAAACAGATGATTACCTCATCGAGAAAAAGAGATGGGTGTCAAGTAAGGATGTTGGCAGACATGTGGAGAGTTAGGGGACATGACAAAACATGAAGAAAGTATGTCACATCAGAATTTAGAATTATGTAAATGCTAGGAGAGGAGTAGCATTAGGTCTGGGATATACTTATGAAAGAACTCTTTGCTCTACAGAGATAGAGGGAGACACATGTATACGTTTGTTTCTTTATGAATTTTTTTTTTATTGGTGAAGTACAAATTGGAGATAGGGAATAGGTAGGCTTATTTGCCAAAATTTAATATAGTTGAAAATGTTTCTCAGGTAAATGCATCCTAGTGATAGCAGACTCTAGGACATTTAAAATTTTTTACTTTTAATGCTTTTTGAAAAGTGCAAATATTTTTAAAAGGTAATTCGTAACTTAAAAAATCCAAACAATGCAAAATGTAGCTAGATAGTGAAAATCCCTTGTAATCTTACTCCCTAGAGTTAGAAACTGAAAGATTTCCAGATTGTTTGAATTTTTGGCTATTATAAGGTGATACAACAAAGAACATCCTAGTGCATGAATTGGGCAATTTTTATGAAATTTCCTAGAAGTGAATGTTTTGGGTCAGAGAATATGCAGTGAAAGTTGGCCAACATCTGTTGGCCAACTATGTTTATCAATAGTGTGTGAAAGTGCTTAGAATATTTTTGGTATCTTACACTGGTGTTAGCCATCATAAATAAAAGTAGTCAGGACCTTCAATCCTTTTTCAAGAGATAATTTTAAATAGAACCTGAAGGGAAATCCAAAGTATCATTGGTATTTTAATGATAACGTATATGGTATTTTTTTCATAACAATCTTAATTTATTGCTGTTCTTCCCCTTCCCTGCCCCAACCTTTTTTGTAGCTCCCTAACTTCACCCAAGGGTTGGCTCTAGAAGATTTTATTCTGCTGGCCAGTGGAACAGAGTCGGTAGAAAATGATACCTTCAAAACTCTGAGTACCTTGAAGACCTTGGAACTCTGGAAAAATAAGTTAAGACGAGTCCCCAGTGCTCTCCCAGCCGGTCTTGAAGTATTAAATCTAAATGATAATTCAATAAACACCCTACATGGATCAGATTTTGAAGGACTGAAGAAATTAAAAATCCTTGAACTTAAAAACAACTGGATCTCTTCACTCTCTCCCAGCATGCTCTCCTCCCTTGTCAGTTTGCAAAGTTTAATGTTGGATGGTAACAATATGGAGTCTGTAGCTGGACCCCTGACACTACCCCATCTGAAACATATGAGCATGGAGAATAATAAACTACATGTTATACCAGGTAGCTTTTTTAATTCTCTACAGTCTTTGCAATTTCTCAGTTTCAGTGGTAACTTTCTGACTAAAATTCCGATTAATCTACCCAAATCCTTGCTATCTTTAAAGATGGAGAGAAACCAGCTTAAAGTGGTAAGGTTTCGAGACATGAAACACTTGGAGAATCTTTCCCATCTTTACCTGTCAGAAAACTTACTTTCTTCCATTGATGGGGCACAGCTCCTTGCCAATTTAACCACACTTGAGTTGTCCCAAAATCAGCTTCAAATGTTGCCCCTGAGACTACCAGCAAGGTTACAAAAACTCGATTGTAGCAATAATTTGATTCAGAGAGTTACAGCACAAGAATTCCAGGACCTCAGAGACTTGAAGCATTTGTTCCTGGACAACAACATTGTTAGCTGGTTCGAAGCTGGAGCCCTGCAGAGGTGTTCTCAGCTCTCCAACCTGGCCCTGGAGCAGAACCTGCTGTTGTCCATACCCCTAAGGTAAGTGAGTATTATCATTTATTACAGCTACCATAAAAATTTTCCAAAGATTGAGACAATTCAGAAATTATACAAGCAAGAATTAGTGAGAGCAAACATAAATGATCTGATCAGGGCTATACAAAGGTTTAGGGATAAAAGTTTTAAACAGAAGTTTGGAATCTCCAGCCCTCAAAGAGAGTCCTGTACTAACTTAATTTATCTTGCCTGTGGGACAAGGCACCAACAGGTGATATCTATATCAACAAACATAATATGAAGATATTGTGAAAAGTGTATCTCAGTTTCTAAGTATATATATATATATAACAGCCTAGATACCCAATAGGCAGACTAGGCATGAGCTTAGCCACTAGCAAAGCCAAGGACATCAGGAAAAATGAGGTAAAAAATATAGTAAGATATTTATATTTTAAAAGCATTGAAGTAGTAGTTATGGGGAAAAACCAAAGCTTTATAATGTTATATTGTATTTATCTTGTAGTACTTATTGGGGAACCTCATAGTCTTCTCAGTGCTGTGCGTTTTAAAGGGCTTAAGACCTGCTCTGTTTATTTATCTGTGTGTCTGTATGAGAGGATGAGTCCGTCTATGTTTTTCTTACCTTCTGCTTTTCGTTATCTCTTCAGTTCTTGTTCTCTCTCTCTCTCTCTCTCTCCCCCTCTTTCACACACACACACACACACACACACACACACGCACACCCTCACACTCTGACAACTTCTCTTCCCAAATATCCCTCCCTCTATGCCCAGCCCACTGTCCCTGTTCCCTTAATTATTCATAATTATTCTAATGTACCTGTTTGCATTAAGTGATCTAATTATTTAAATTTTATTTCTTGTCTATATTTTAAAGTAATAAAAAAGTAGAAGAATGAAACACTATTATTCTCTTTAAAAAGCTACATTGTTTATTATACGTGTCTATAAATGGATTCTTTTTCCTTTCAGCACTTTATTGAAAAAAAAATGGCTTCTTGCTCTATTAGCATTACCAAATTTCTTACAATTAATATACCAACTTCTGGCTTCTGTAGAATCCTTTCATACTCTATTTACCTGATTTCATTATTTGTTACAATACTTTTTTATCAACGAGAAAGGGAAAAATTATCTTTGATAGGCATAGATGTTCTTTTTTTTCTAGTTGAAAAGGTATTTTTTATTACATAGTATGATAACTGTACCCAATGCAAAGCATCAAAAAGTGATTTTTTTCCCACAGAAATCAGTATTTTAAATATACATATTGATGGTGACTTGAAAGTAATACATTTCTTTTAATACATAGGCATGTACATACATTAATTTAATTTAGCAAGCATGTTTTGAGTACTTACACTTACTATGTGCCAGGTACTTTACCAGGCACTAGGGATACGTAAATGTATTAAAAGAGATAAAACTTGCTGTACTATATAGCTTTAATTCTAGAAGGGGAAGACTAACAATAAAGATACTATACAAAGAAAAGTATATAATAGACTGTGTTAGGTGTTATGGTTAACAATAAAAAAGGGCATGATTACCAGGTTCAAGAGTATAGAGGGTGGGGTGGCTAGCTGCAATTTTAAATAGGATAAACATGGTACCCATGAAAAGGTAAGCTTTGGGCAAAGACTTGAAGGAAGTGAGGGATTTAGCTATGAAGATATTTGTGGGAAAAAGTTTTCTAGACAAAAAATCAGCCCATACAAAGGCCTTCAGGCAAGAACATGCCTGAAGTGTTTCAAGACTCTAATACTTGTTATTTAAATAACTTCTCTACTATGTTTCAAGTCTTATTTTCTATTACTGAATGCCCCTACTCCAAGAAAAATATAGTGTATAAAATAAACACTCATAAAATAAGTTAGGGAGTGACTATATCATATAAGGATATGACAGTAGGCTATGACAGCCATGGATAAAATTGTGACCTTGGTTGACTTTTCTACTAACATGACTTTTAAAAAGCATTTGGTTAAATAATCCTAAGTTTGATGAGTGAAAAATAGATTAATTATTTACTGCTGCTAGAGTATTTGTGTTTTATAATAACAAGCGACTACAGAGAGCATAATGTTTTTACCCAATGGAGTATATAATGGAATTGCAAGCATGAGCTAGCTAGCCATAGTTCTCAAATCTGGCTTCACATTAGAATTATCTGCAGAAGTATAATAAAACATATCCATGTCCAGGCCTCATTTCAAACCAACTAAATCAGAGGCCCCAGGGTGGAGACCCAGGCGTCAGTATTTTTAAAAAACTCCCCAGATGAATGTAATGTGCAGCTAGGGTTGAGAACTACCGGGCAAGGACAAGGCAAGTAATGTTGAGGTGGGAGTGGCCTTTTCTTCTGAGGCTTGAATTACACAACACATCTATCTGCTCAAAGTACTTGGCCAGCTCTGATAGCAAAGTTTTTGTAATTTTTAACTTCTCCTATCACCACCACCCCTAGTCCTCAGCCTTTTTTTTTTTTGTATTGGAAAATGGGAATGACCTAGAAAAGTTTCTCTGGGGTTTTCCTCCCATAAAGAATTAAAACACAATATCTATTCTTTATATTTGAATTTTTAAACTTTTCTTTATGAGCTTTAACTAGTGCACTTTTTTAATTTTCATGCTTCTTATTCATACATAATATTTACACTGTAAAGTTCAGTTTTCTATAAATACACTGTAAACACAGGCAACCTGTTCCTATCACAAAATGTGTTTCCACAAATCCCTTCTTTTATCTACCATCATCCATTGTACGTTTTATCAAGAAAATAATGTATATGGTTTTAGGTGAACATATATTCAAATACCTACTACATCTGCCTCATTAGACTAATGAGATAGAAAATCATTCCTAACATTTATTAAGTGCTTAGTAAGACCAGCAGTGAACTTAGATATATTCATTATTCCTTGTTACTCCATACAACGATCCTGTGAAGGTGGGTACATTGTTTGACCTGTTAATTCACAGACTAGGACATTAAGGCTCAGAGGTATTCAGAAACTTCACATTATCAATAAATGGTGGAGTCAGGATTTAAACACAGTAGTCTAACTCCAGAGCCAGGGAATTTTAACCACTGCAAGACCCTGCCTTTGAGATTTATTCTACACAGATTTATTCCGAATACCATACACTGTACTGCTTAGAACTTAGAAGGCCTAAGAGCTGGTCCTCACTTTTTGCTGCTTCACATTTCACCAATCTGCAGCTTAGTGAACAAATGTAAGTTAGATCCTCTCTTCGTTATCTACTCTGGATAATTCAAATCCAGAATAGCTTTTTACAACCTAATGCAGTCAGCATTTTATCTTAGACGCAAGGGCCATCTACTGGCAAAATGGGCTATCCCCCTTTTTACTCTAAATAGTGAAAATTATTCAAAGAACATGGCAGCATTTCTTGAAACATGTTTGGCTTAAAACCACGGTTACCTTTTTATATAAATCAGACATACAGGCCGGGCGCGGTGGCTCACGCCTGTAATCCTAGCACTCTCGGAGGCCGAGGCTGGTGGATCACTCGAGGTCAGCAGTTCGAGACCAGCCTGAGCAAGAGTGAGACCCCCCTCCCCCCCCCCCGACCGTCTCTACTAAAAATAGAAAGAAATTATCTGGCCAACTAAAAATATATATAGAAAAAATTAGCCGGGCATGGTGGCGCATGCCTGTAGTCCCAGCTACTTGGGAGGCTGAGGCAGTAGGATCACTTAAGCCCAGGAGTTTGAGGTTGCTGTGAGCCAGGCTGACGCTATGGCACTCACTCTAGCCCGGGGGAAAAAGAGTGAGACTCTGTCTCAAAATAAATAAATAAATAAATCAGACATACAAAGACAAATCATATCCAAGCAATCAGTGACTGTTAAAAGGTAACAAAACTAGGATAATTAGAGATTTTTCTTACAATGTCATTAGGTTATAACTTCCATAGAAACAAGAAAGGGGCGGGAGGAAGTACACTTAAGAACAGGCACAATTTTGGGGTCCTCAGCCAAGAACTGAATAATTGTATTTGTTTAAAAGAAAACCTGTTTTGTTCATTTTCATTGTCTAACATTTGTTATGTGACTTCTGTGTACTGAACACTTTAAATTGTAGGGTGGAAAATCAGAAGCTTTAAGAGGAGAAAGAACTTACCTGAAGTCACATACTGGTAAATAGAATGGCCCAAGTTAGAATGCAAGATTTAGTAAGCAGGGACTTTTTTTTTTGAGACAGAGTCTCACTCTGTTGCCCAGAGTAGAGTGCCGTGGCGTCAGCCTAGCTCACAGCAACCTCAAACTCCTGGGCTCAAGGGATCCTCCTGACTCAGCCTCCTGAGTAGCTGGGATTGCAGGCGCGTGCCACAACACCTGGGTAATTTTTCTATTTTTAGTAGAGACGGGTCTGGCTCTTGCTCAGGCTGGTCTCCAACTCCTAAGCTCAAGCGATCCTCCCGCCTCGGCCTCCCAGAGTGCTAGGATTACAGGCGTGAGCACCGCACCTGGCCAAGCAGGGACTTTTTGACTTTTCAGTTTACTCTACGAAATCTCTCTGCAGTTAGGCTCTGTTGTCCTCTGCAATGGCAACAGAGTCTTGCTTGCTGCTACACAGTCTATTATTAATGATAGCCTATCTTTCCTTGGGGGTGGGAGATTTTCTGTATACTGTTTAGAAATTCAACTTAGATAAGCTGGTATGTGCGCAAAATTATATTTTCCTGGAGATTAACTTCAAACTTAATTTAATTATTACGCTGCTAAAATGTGTGAAGTGGATTTGACAGGTAAACTAATCTATTAATACTTTGTTAGGTAAATTTTATTCTATCTAAGAAGACACTTTAAATGGTTTAGGCTTTAAAATACTCAAAAAGTACAAATACTTGTGTATGTATACTACTGTATCATTTAGTATTAATACAAATATAAAATGACTATTTTAGTTAAAAAAAGAAAAACCTAAGGGTAAAATTTAGGCTAAGTGCCCAAAACCTAAAATACTAACTTTTTGGAATGAAATTCATATAAGAATAATGCTATAACAAGCAAAAGGTAATATTGTCATAAAATATGGCTAAACTTGTTTGTTTTCTCTCTTTGATATAACAATCATATAACTGGGAATGCCACAATAAATTTCACTGAATACTAAAATTCATAAACATATATCCAGTGTGTTTACACTGTATTAGAATAGCATTTGGATATTATTTAAATGTGAAGGGCTTTTTTCCCCTATAAAAATTTCTTGTAGTTCATAAAAATAGAAGTATTTGCTACAAAGTTTCTGTGTAGCAGAAAGATTTTCAGGTTCACCATTGTGATTCTTTTGTATTTTTTTATCGGCAGGCATTAGCATAACATTTTTCAAATTGGTATATGCTGAAAAATAAAAATTCATCCATAATTGCTCAACCACAACCTTTGTCTGTTTAAGCACATAGTTTGTTTTTGCGTATTTGAGTTCATTAAATTTTGTATTCTATTTTTTTCTACTTAAAATTATGGAGTATTTTTTTCTTTTCCTCTTCCTTTTTTCTCTGTTTTTTCCAAATACCACTATGGACTCAGGGATTCTAATTTATTCAGTGTGTTATGATCATTTGAGTTGCTAAGTCTCTTTTGATGCTCCAATTGTCACAAATTTGGCTAGTGCGAGCCCCTTCAAGCTGGTTCTTGTATTCATGAGATATGACTTCATTAATTTTTTTTTAAATTGTGGTAAACTAAACGTAACATAAAATTTATCATCTCAATCATGTTTAAGTGTACATTTCACTGGTGTTAAGTATATTCACATTGTTGTGCAACCAATCTCCAGAATTTTTTCATCTTGCAGAACTAAAATTTTATATTCATTAAACAATTTGCCATTTGCCCCTTTGCTCAGCCCCTGAGGCTTACTGTTCTGCTTTTTGACTTTCTGTTTCTATTCTATTCTAGATATTTCACATACTGGAATCATACAGTATTTGTTTAATTAGATTTGTTTCTCCTTGTGTTCAATTTTACGGCTTTTGTTTTCCTTTTTGTGAACATGTAAAACATTCACATGTTGCAAAAGTTAAAACCACATGGAACTGACCATTCCCTATAAGTAACTATTTTTATTCATTTCTGGTTCATCATTTTTTTTTCTCAAAAACAAGCAAATATGTGTATATGTAATTATTATTTCCCCCTTTCTTAGACAAAAACTAGAGTACTATATATACTATTCTGCTCCTTGCGTTTTTTCTCTTTAACAACACTTTCTGGAAATTATTTTGTGGTAATTCATAGACAGCAGCCTCTTTCTTTTTTAAGGCTGCATTGTAGTTTTTTACTAATGTACTGTGTTGTTGCCAGTCTTTTGCTATTATAAGTAAAACCATTGTAAATGCCACATATACTGTTTATATTGGTAGAGTCATATCTTCAGTGTATACATCTAGAAGTGGGATTTCTGGGCTAAGGGGTACAGATACATGTTATTTTGTTAGGCTTTGCTAAATTCTCCTCCTTAGGGGCTCTGCCATTTTAGACTCCTACCAGCAACGTATGAGAATATCTGTTTCTTCACAGCTTTGCCCACAGAATGAATTGCTAAGGCTTAGGATTTTTACCACTCTGATAGGGGAGAAATAGCATCTCTGTGCAATTTTCATTTTCATTTCTCTATTCTGAGTAAGGTTGAAAACTTAAAGGCTCTTTGCTTTTCTTTTGATATAAACTTCCATTCATGCTTTTTGACCATTTTTTCTGTTTCATTTTCAAGTATTTTCTTCTCAATTTTTTAAGGGCTCTTTATATATTAGAAAGATTAGCTCTTTGTGATATAAGATGCAGATACTGTATTTCCCCCCAGTTTATTATTTGTCTTTTGATTTTGCATATGTCTTTTGCTATACACAATTTCTTCTTTTATTCTTTTTTTTTTTTTTTTTTTGAGACAGAGTTTCACTTTGCCCTGGCTAGAGTGAGTGCCGTGGCATCAGCCTAGCTTACAGCAACCTCAAACTCCTGGGCTCAAGCGATCCTACCGCCTCAGCCTCCTGGGTAGCTGGGACTACAGGCATGCGCCACCATGCCCGGCTAATTTTTTTTTAATATATATATTTTAGTTGGCCAGATAATTTCTTTCTATTTTTAGTAGAGACGGGGTCTCGCTCTTGCTCAGGCTGGTCTCGAACCCCTGACCTCCAGTGATCCACCTGCCTCAGCCTCCCAGAGTGCTAGGATTACAGTCGTGAGCCACCTCGCCCGGCCTTCTTTTATTCTTTTTAATGTAGTTGATTTGTCAATCTTTTATAGCTTCTAGATTTTTGTGTCATAGTTAGAAAAGTTTTTTTATAGAATTAGTATTTTTTAAATTATTTGAAAACATGATTTTTATAATCATATAAGTCTATTATCTCATAATTTCCAAATTATTGAGTCTTTATAGTTTTTTTGCTATTATGATCAAACATGACAAACATATTTGTAAATAAATCTCTATTCACTTTTCCTATTATTTAGATCAAAAAGCATGACATTTAAATTTTATATAACTTATTAAATTCTTTCCAAAATGGTACCAGTATACACTCCCACCAACAGTTGTTATTCACTCTGTCCTCAGCAGCAATAAGTTTTAAAATTTAAAACCAAACCATATTTTAATTTGATACATTAAAACACTGCATTATTTTTCATTTGCTTTTATTAATATATTCCTGAAAAACAACACTTTTTCATATTTTTATTTGACATTTTTAATTCTCCTTCTGTAAATTATTGGTTTATGGCCTTTGCCAACTTAAATATTTGGAACTTAGTGTTTTTCTTTCTTTTTTATTAAGGAGACAGGATCTTGCTCTGTTGCCCAGGCTAGAGAACAGTGGCACCATAATAGCTCACTGCAGCCTTGAACTCCTGGGCTCAAGTGATCCTTCTGCCTCAGCCTTTTGAGTAGCTGGGACTACAGGTGCGCTCCACCACGCCTAGCTAATGTTTTATTATTTTTTGTAGAGACAGGGTCTTGCTGTGTTGCCTAGGCTGGTTTTGAACTCTTGGCCCCAACAATCCTCCTGCCTTGACCTCCCAAAGTGCTGGGATTACAGGCATGAGCCACTGCACCCAGCACAGTGTTTTTCTTATCAATTTGTTTGAGGGATATCATTTCACAAGAAAAAAAATTAAAGAGCTTTATGAATAGGAACCAGAAAAATCAGAGGGTTAGAAAGTAAGACCTATGAGACAGAGTTAAAGACCTATAGACTAAGATTGAGGTTTGTGCTTATAATTAATTTTCTCAAATTAAGCGTCTTTTCTAGCTTGAGGAGGGAGAGAGCTGTACAGAAAAGGCAGTGCTGCTCAGTTTCTGTTGCCCTGGCAGTTGTGGAACAATGGGCATGACCTCCACTGATATCCTATTTCCATGTTTTGCAGGCTCCCAGGGACCTTAGCCAGGCTGGACCTAAAAGGCAATGCCATCCAGGATATTGCAGAGAGGGAGCTCAAGGATCTCAAGCAGCTTCAGGTTCTAAACCTTCGGAACAATAAAATCTCTGCCTTAGACCTCAAAGCCTTGGAGGGTCTGCCTCGCCTCAGGCACCTGTACCTGGATGGAAATCCATGGAATTGCACCTGCAGCCTCCTAAGAGCGAGGGAGGTCCTGAAGGCCAAGGGTACAGATGTGAGGGGAGGACAATGTGCAGCACCAGCTGAACGGCAAGGGGAGAGCTGGATGTCTTCCAAGAAGATCATGAGGCAATGTGAGCATCACTTACGTCTGACCGAGAAAAGCAAAGAGGCCAAAAAGAAATCAAAACCTGAAGACCCCTCTAGTGTAAGAATCAACATGGATGATGATGATTATGATTATGAAATAGATTAAGTATGAGCTTTGCTTATAGTTTAGAAATTTTTTTTTAATGTTCAATCTCTTAAGCAGAAATATACTATACATTTAGATGAGCAAAACTCTCCTTGTAAGTGGTTTTTGTTTTTGTTTTTGTTTTAAGAATGAAATGAGGGTTTAGATAAGTTGAAGCAGGGGAGGAAAACAGAAAAGAACAGTGGTAAGGAGATGTAAGAGTCCTTCCTTTTTACAGGTAATTTGTTTGTGCTTTATACTGAAACCTAAGCAAATCATAATGCCAAATAAAAATTACTATATGACTAACTTTGTGCAAATAGCACAGCATATTTTATCAAAAAAGAAGTGATGATTTTTGTATATGAATCTGGTGCCATAGGCTTCACTGCAGACTTTGGGCTACAAACACTAAAAACTGACTCTCACTGGCTTAAGCATGAACGAACTTACTGGAAGGACTTGGGCTCGCCCACAGGGTCAAAGGAGAAGATGAAGAACCTAGAAAGGACAGGAATCAGAACAGCTCCAGGGCTCCAGGGCCCCAGGCAGAAGGACATAATGGAGCAACCCTCAGCTTCATCAGGGTTCTCTTCACAGAATGAAATGCCTGGCTCTACCTTCAGTGTCAGCTTCCCTCCTCTCAAGATTCATATACTGGGAGGGAGAGGCTAATTGGCTCAGCTTAAGTCTCATGTTTGCCCTGGGGCTAAGGCAAGACAGCAGGTGTTGTTTGACAGTCTCACCCGGACCAAAGGGAAACAAGAAAAGGAAATGTAAACGGGCACCTTCAATACTACAGATGTCCCTACACTGGTTTTACTGAAGAGTTGGGCTTTGAGTTATATTCGGTTCTCCCTGAGCTGACCACAATCCCCATACTGCTTTCTTTTTGATTAACTGTGTGCTTTTAAGAGTTGCCTGTTTGGGTCTAGCGGTGTGGATGTAGAATAATTTTTTTCTATCAATCCACTTGTGAATACAGTGTACTTGTCAATAAATCTGAAACCCTAGTTAAATTAGGTCTTGTTCTAATTAGTAAGATTTATCTGTTGCAGCACTTCACAACATTTTCTGTCAAAATACAATGAGACAGAAAGTAAATAATAGAGATTAGATAAGCAAAGATGCCCACAAGAAGCTAGAACTTTCTCCAGAGTTCCACGTTTTAACTAAAAGTTTTATGCAAACTTTTCTTCTCTCAAGATCTTTATCAAGTTGACACTCCTTGGCAAAGAGCCCTATTTATATTGCAGTTTCTCATACTCCCTGGCACACTGACATGTATCCTAAGCATACAAAGCACAGAAATACGGAAATAAAGGAACTCTTACATCATTTTTCTTGTTATTGGGTGGGCTTCAACTCTTTTAATGTGCACAGCTAGATCTACAGTTCTTTCTAAGAAAGAATAATGATGCATGATGTGTAATGATGTATATCCACTGGCATTATCTGGATATTTATAATCAGAATTCTGAAGCTGTGAGGGCCTTGAGAAAGAATCTAGTCTTTTACAGA
Organism: Varecia variegata; assembly: GCA_028533085.1. Taxonomy (NCBI): domain Eukaryota; kingdom Metazoa; phylum Chordata; class Mammalia; order Primates; family Lemuridae; genus Varecia; species Varecia variegata. The sequence goes on along the minus strand of CM052441.1, from coordinate 36,425,090 downwards.
TAAGGGAGCTAAGACTCATGGTGTGAAGTAACTGTCAGGTTTACACATACAGGAAGAGGCAGAGCTGGAACTTGATTACACCTGAGTTTTTTTTTGTTGTTTTTTTTTTTTTTTTTAGACAGAGTCTCACTCTGTTGCCCGGGCTAGAGTGCCATGGCATCAGCCTAGTTCACAGCAACCTCAAACTCCTGGGCTCAAGCAATCCTCCTGCCTCAGCCTCCCGGGTAGCTGGGACTACAGGCACGCATCACCATGCCTGGCTAACTTTTCTATATATATATTTTTAGCTGTCCATATAATTTCTTGTCTATTTTTAGTAGAGACGGGGTCTCGCTCTTGCTCAGGCTGGTCTCGAACTCCTGAGCTCAAACAATACACCCGCCTCGGCCTCCCAGAGTGCTAGGTACACTGGAGTTTTTTGACAACTGTTTAGTACTCTTTTGACTACAGCATTCTCAGCAATGTAAGATTCACTCAGCACATTCTACTCAGAATGTCTAGAACAGTGATATGTTCAATAAAGTATCTGTATCCATCTGCTCCAGTGGCCTTAACAAAACATCATAGACTAGGTGGCTTAAACCTGTGGTCCCCAACCCCCGGTCTGTGGCCTGTTAGGGAGGGGGCTACAGAGCTCCGCCAACACCTCCCCGCCACCCGTCCGAGAAAAACTTGTCTTCCACGAAACCCTGGTGCCAAAAAGGTTGGGGACTGCTGGCTTACACAACAGAAATTTACTTTCTCCAGGTCAGGAGGCTGGAAGTCGAAGATCAAGGTGCTGTCAGGGTTGGTTTCTGGTGAGGGCTTTTCTTCCCAGTCTCTTCTCTGTGCACCCAGGGAGAGAGAGAAACAGAAAGATTAAGAGAGAGAGCACGTAAGTACACTTTGGTTCTCTTCCTCTTCTTATAAGGACACCAGTCCCATAAGATTAGGGCCCCACCCTAACAACATTATATAAATTTAATTACCTCTCTAAAAGCCCTATATCCACACATAGTCACATTGGGGGTTAGGGCTTAACATTTGGATTTTGAAGGGACACATTTAGTTCATAACAGAATCTATCTATCTATCCATCCATTTATCTGGTCATTGATTGAGTGCATTGATTAATTTATAGAAAAAGAAAAAGAAAAATTTTGGGAAAAAGACAAAGTAGAAAAGGACAAGGAAAATTTTTAAAGCCTAATTATCACTCACTTATACTTATGTAGAAACTTTTTTTGAATTAGATAATTAGCTATTATATTAGTCTTGGAAAGCAGCTGGAGACCAGGATTGGGATGTAGGATTGGGATGTAGGGCAGGTGAAATTTGGAAGGAAGGATGAAATACAAAATACGAGATATTGCTTCAAGGGCCTGGATGGTGGGTGTAGGTTGAGTGTCTCCCTGGAGATGGAGAAGGGACAGTCATCTTGGGCACCGAGAAAAGGGATTACTTGGGGGTAGATAGGTAAAGGGAGATACACTTTCAGAGACTATTTTTTCTTGATACCTTTCAGTGCTTCTGTTTCCTCACCTGTAAAATGGGGATTATAGTACTACCTCCTTGAGTTAATTAATTTTTTTGTTAGTTTGTTTTTTGAGACAAGGTCTTGCTCTTTTGCCTAGAACTCCTGGGCTCAAGTAATCCTCCTGTGTCAGCTCTCCAAAGTGCTGGGACTACAGGCATGAGCCACCATGCCAGGCTATTTTTTCTTATTTTTGGTAGAGATGGGGTCTCTGTACGTTGCCCAGGCTGGTCTTGAACTGAACTCCTGGGCTCAAGAGATTCTCCTACCGTGGCCTCCCAAAGTGCTAAGATTATAGGCATGAGCCAACCAGGCCCAGCTTAGAGTTAATTCTTTTGAATTAATCCTATGTGGAAGAGAAACATTTTTCTATCTGCCCCCCATAATTTGCAAATCTGACATTGCTCAATATGCCACACACCAGTCATATGGTGGTGTAGGTAAACGGTGCCCCTAGGGTTATGCAGTGGATAGCATGTGTCCATGCTGAAGGCCCTTCTCTTCTGTACATGGACCACCCTCCACCATTTCAAATGATGCCTGCTTAGACCTGCCAAGAGTCAGAACTGAGCCATTGCCTGGTCATACTCCTCTTACTGGCTGCTCCCTTAGTAATACAAATCCTGCTTGAATACTTTAAACTGCCCCTGTGAGGGCTTGCTTGATCTTAGATGAAGCACTAGTCTCCCACTCAGCCTTGGGTTAGTGAGTGGAAATGTCATCCTGGTTTGGAGCCTGATAAGCAAGAACTTATGAATGGTCTGAAAAGAAGGAGCTGGTGATCCTTTCTGGAACACACACACATGGTCTCACCTGAAATTACTGTTCTTATCAGAGCTGATATGTCCAGTAAACAGCATTCTTGCTTTCTACTGAGAACTGCTCAAAATTTATGAACTTTAAAGGGTTTCCTCACAGACTTTATAAATTTCTGTTATACAACATACACAATAGCAGGAAATGCAGAGTTGTCCCCCTCTGATGTGAGCTTTCTGCTAACGCCTTTGCAAAGGGACTCACAAGTCTTTTCAAAATCTGTTTGGTTGCATTTGTGAGTCTCCTCCCTTATTTCAGAGGAAGGAGGTTCATGGATGTCTCGGTTTTAGAAGGGAAAGATAACTTCAAAGCTATGTTCAGAAAACTATCCTTCCTCAGAAGGAGTCCTTTAACTTTACAGCTGTTTACTATGTCTCTCTGGTGTTGAGGCTGTAGCCAAAAATTCTGGTCTTATTATAAAAGTCATTGGTGTGAGAGGAGTAGTGGGTGGGGATGGTATCATGGTGTTTAACATGCCTTTTATCTATAGGTTATATGGGTTTCACCAGTGCTGTGAAACTGAATAATTATTTTTTTAAAGCTCTACTCTGTCGGGGTCATGGCTCAGTTACATCACTCATCATTTACTTAATTCAATATTTCACTCTTAGCTAAATTTGCTTAGCCAAATATGCACACAAATGAAATAATTACTATCTTCGTAAGTCACCCAGAAACTCAATGTTTTTCCATCATATAATCATAATTGTATGTGACTGTTAAAAATTGGATTTTTGCCAGCTTATCAGTCTGAAACCTCAGGGATTGGATAAAGTGCCCCAAAGCACAGTTTTGTGAGAATAAACCTTGTAGAACTGTGTCATTCCAGTTATCAAAATGGATTATCTTAGCAGTCTAATTCAGGGATCTTACTAGCACTGTCTCTGAGCCCTAGGATTGCCTTTATTCTAGCTGGTATCTGTTTTTGACAGGACAGAGCTGGTGTGATGGATTCCCCTATCTTTTTCTCTCTAAGGCAAGATATTGTTTTAATATTCTCTATAGGTTTCCACAAAACACTGTTTTTTGGAATCCAATATAAAGGATTTGATTTAATAACCGTTATTCAGCTTTCAAAACAGTCACTGATGATTGGCTTTAGAGTAGGGATGCTGTTAACCCAATCTATCCTGACTTCAGAAAAATTCTTAGTATGTGCTCATTGTGCCCCATGTATTCTCTTCCCCACCACCAACCCCCCTACAACCTCACCCACCCTGGACTGGATCACTGTCATTCAGGCTTATAGCACTCATTTTTTACTTAGAATTTATCAACCACTTTTTTAAAATAAAAATTACAAATGCTACTCAAAATTATCTGAATAGGCAATAGATTTTCATGTATTATATGAAAAATAGCTCATGATAATGATTCAGTTGGAAACATAATGAAATTCCAAAATGAGATCCCTATGTTGACTATGGTACTTTTGATTTTAATTGATTTTACTAGATAATTTTATAAAGATTACTTTCTCTAAATGTTGTATCAACTCATACTCTTATCAGCAATGTTTGTGGGTTTCTGTTTCCATGCAGTCATCAGCATGTACCTTGGTCTTTACTTTTTTGCCAATCTGATGGGTGAAAAAAATGGTATCTCATTGATTTGACTTTCACTTTCCTGACTACTAGTGAGATTAAGCATGTTTTAATATATTTTTTAGCCTCTGCATCTCCTCTTATATTCATTATCCATTTATATACTTTGCCCATTTAAAAAAATTGAGTTTCATCTTTTCTAAAAATCAATTTGTAGGATTTCTTTGTATAATATGGATATTATCTCTATTTTCTCAGATATATTGCGAGTATTTTCTCTGAAACCATCATTTTTCTTTTGGCTTGGTTTATGATGTCTTTTGTCTTACAGAAAATTTTATTCTCTGGACAATCAAATCAGTCAATCTTTTATAAATAAAGCACATACTATGTATGCATGCAGGTGTAGTATTATTTGAAAGTGGATTTGGATTATTTGTAAATATATATTACAAAATCTAGGGCAACCACTAAAAACAGTAAAAAAAACCCACTCATAACTGATATGCTAAGAAAGGAGAAAATATGGAATGATATAAAATGCTCAATTAAAATCACAAAAGGCAGAAAAAGAGTAGAAGACACAAATAGTAACAAAAAACAAGTGCAGTAAATAGAAAAAAGTAATAAATGTGGTAAATATTCATCTAACTATATCAATAATCATTTTAAACACTAATGGTCTAAATATACCAATTAAAAGAAAATTGTCAAAGTGGATCAAAAAACAAAATCCAAATATATGCTATCTAAAAGAAACCCACTTTAAATAAAACTATGGATTAAAAGTAAAGGGACAGAGAAAGATGTACCATGCCAACACTAATCAAAAGGAAGCAACAGTAGCTATATTAATTTCAGATAGAGCAGACTTCTGAGCAAGGAGAATTTTCAGGGATAAAGAGAAGCATTGCATAATGATAAGGTCAATTCTCCAAGAAGATATAAAAATCCTTAATATGTATGTACCTAACAAGAGAGTGTCAAAATATGTGAGGCAAAAACTGATAGGAATGCAAAGAAAAATGATGAATACACTATTTTAGTTGGAGACTTCAACACCCGTCTAACAGAAATGAACAGACCTGTAGGTAGAAAATCAGTAAGGGCAGAGTTGAACTCAACAATACCATCAATCAACAGGATATAATTGACATCTATCAACTACTTTATCCAACAACAGCAGAATACACATTATTTTTAAATTCACATGCAACATTCACCAGGAAAGGCCACTTTCTTGGCCATAAAACACACCTTAACAAATATAAAACAACAGAAGTCATACAATGTTTGCTTTCAGACCATAAAGGAATTAAGCTAGCAATCAATAACAAAAAGATAAGAAAATCCTGAAACACTTGAAGATTAAACAACACATTGGTCAAAGAAGAAATTTCAAGAGAAAACAAAAAATTCTTTGAACTAATGAAAATAAAAATATAACTTGTCAAAATTTGTGGGATGCAATGAAAGCAGTGGTTAGATGACATTTATATCATTTAATGCATACATTAAAAAGAAAGATTAAAATCAATAATCTATACTTCCACCTTAGGAACTAGAAAAAGAAGAGCCACAAAATCCAAAGTAAGCATAAGAAATAAAATAATAGATATTAGAGCAGAAGTCAATGAAATCAATAGAGAAAATTAGCAACATCAAAAGCTGGTTCTTTGAAAAGATCAATAAAATTGGTCAGACTGTAGTTAGGCTAAGAAGAGAGAAAACACAAATTATTAATATCAGAAATGAAAAAGGTGACATAACTACAGATCCGATGGACATTAAAAGGGATACTCTGAATAACCATATGCCAACAAATTTGATAACTTAGATAAAATGGACCAATTCCCTGAAAAACACAATCTGCCAAAACTCACACAAGAAAGAATAAACAATTTGAACAGGCCTGTATCTATTAAAGAAATTGAACCAATAAATAATAACTTTCCAAAACAGAAAGCACTAGGCCAAGATGGGTTCACTGGTTAATTCTACCAAATATTTAAGGAAGAATTTATACTGATTCTCTATGATCTCTTACAGAAGAGGGAGGCAAAAGGAACACTTTCTAACTCATTCTATGAGGCCAGCTTTCCCTTAATATCAAAATCAAACCAGGCACTACAAGAAAAGAAAACTGTAGACCAATATCTCTCATGAACACAGACCCAAAAATCCTTAACAAAACATTAGCAAATTGAATCTAACAATGTGTAAAAAGAATTATATGTCATGACTAAGTGAGATTTATCCTAGGTATGCAAGGCTGGTTCAACATTTGAAAATCAATTAATAAAGTCCATCACATCAACAAGATAAAGAAGAAAAGCCACATGATTATATTAACAGATGCTGAAAAAGCATTTGACAAAATCCAACACTCATTCATAATTAAAAACTCTCAGCAAACTAGGAATAAAAGGGAACTTCCTCAACTTGATAAAGAATATCAACAAAAAGCCTACAACTAATATCATGCTTAATGGTGAGAAACTAAAAGCTTTCCTGCTAAGATCAGGAAGAAGGCTAGGATGTCCTCTCTCACAACTCTTTCCCAACATTGTATTGAAAGTCTTAGCTAATGCAGTAAGACAAGAAGGAAATAAAAGGGATGCTGATTGGAAAGGAAGAAATAAAACTGTCTTTATTTACAGCTGACATGATTGTCTATGCAGAAAATACAAAAGAATCAACAAAAAAACTACTAGAAATATTAAGCCATTACTGCAAGTTGTAGGATACTAGGTTAATGGACAAAAGTCAATCACTTCCTACATACCAGTAATGAACAGTAAAATTTGAAATTAAAAATGCAATGCCATTTTACATTAGCACTCCCATAAATAAAATACTTAGGTATAAATCTAACAAAATATGTACAATATCTATATGAGGAAAACTACAAAACTCTAATGAAAGGAATTAAGTAAGTACATCAATGGAGAGATATTCTATGACCTTGGAAAGGAAAACTCAATATTGTCAAGATGTTCCCACTTGATCTATAGATTCAATGCAATCCCAATCAAAATCCCAGAAAGTTATTTTGTGGCTATTAACAAGCTGATTCTAAAGTTTATATGGAGAAGGTAAATACCCAGAACAGTCAACTCAATATTGAAGGAAAAGAACAAAGTTAGAGGATTGACACTACCCAACTTCGAAGCTTCCTATAAAGCAACAGTAATGAAGACAGTGTGATATTGGCAAAAGAACAAATAGATCAACAGAAAGAATAGAGAGCACAGACATACACCCAAATATGTATAGTCAACTGATCTCTGACAAAAGAACAAGGGGAATACAATGCAGTAAAGATGGTTTTTTTAACTAATGGTCTGGAACAACTAAAGATCGATTAGTGAAAAATTAATCTAGACACAGAATTTATACTATTCACAAAAAATTAACTCAAAATGGGTCAAAGAACTAAATGTAAAATACAAAACTATCAAACTCATAGAAGATAACAGGAGAAAACCTAGATGACCTTGCATATGGTGATGACTTTTTAGATACAACACCAAAGGCACGTTCCATGGAAAAAATCGGTAAGTTAGATCATTAAAATGAAAACTTTTGCCCCACAAAAGACTCATCAAGAGAAGGAGAAGACAAGCCAAAGACTGGGAGAAAATTCTTGCAAAAGACATATCTGATAAAGGACTGTTATCTAAAATGTACAAAGAACTCTTAAAACTCAACAAGAAAACAAACAACCCAATTAAAAAAATGAGCCAAAGACCTGAATAGACAGCTCACCAAAGAAGGTACACAGATGGCCAATAAGCATACAAAAAGATGCCAACATCACAAGTCATTAGGGAATTGCAAATTAAAACAGGATACCACTACACATCTACTAGAATAGCCCAAATCCAAAACACTAACAATACCAAATGCTGATAAGGATGTGGAGAAACAGGAACTCTTACTGACTGCTGGTGGAAATGCAAAATGGTATAGCTACTTGGGAAGACATTTTTGACAGTTTCTTACAAAACTAAACATACTCTTACCATATGATTAAGCAATTATGCTTCTTGGTATTTGTCCAAATGAGTTGAAAACCAATATTCACACAAAAACCTGCACACAGATGTTTATAGCAGCTTTACTGATAATAGCCAAAACTTGGAAGCAACCAAATTGTCCTTCAGTAGGTAAACAGATAAACTGTGGTACATCCAATCGATTATTATTCTGCAATTAAAACAAACCGTGAAAAGACATGGACAATCAATTAATACAGTCCATCACATCAATAATATACATTAAGTGTATATTATTAAATGCATATTTCATATTACAAATAAGTCAATATGAAAAGGCTATATACTATATGATTCCAACTGTGTAACATTCTAGGAAAAGCAAAACTATGGAGACAATAAAATGATCAGTTGTTGCTAGGGGTTAGCAAGAAGAGAGAGATGAATAGGTGGATCAGAGAGGATGTTTTGGTGGTAAAACTATTCTGATCATACTACAATAGTGGATATATTTCATTACACATTTTTCAAAACCCAAAGAATGTACAACATCAAGAATGAACTCTAACATATACTATGGACTTTGGGAGACGATGATGTGTCAACGTAGGTACCACTCTGTCAAGATGTTGATGGTTGGGGAGGCTGTTCATGTGTGGAGCATATGAGAACTATCAGAACTGCATGTCTTTTTCTTTTTTCTCTTTTCTTTTGTTATTGACGAGTTCAACTTACTGTGTTTCCAAGTATCTCTTTCTTCCTTTCTTTTTTTTTTTAATTTGAAGGTTTTAAGCATTCATTTGCAAGGATATCATTACAAATATTAATTAAAATGTACAGTCTTGTTCTTTGGGCTTGCAAATTTTACAGGACTATATTTTAAATAATCTTCATTTTAAATTCTTGCACTTAGTTCTATTCTTCTTAGAATGCGGCTTAATGAAAACTAAAGTTTGCTGTCTGAGTCAACATTTTTTCTCAATATTGCCATTCTTTATGCTTCAAGATCCAGCAGTTGAAGCTTAGACGATTTTACCTTTTAATGAAAAAAATGATCCATTTAAAGAGCTATTTGTACTAGTTTAACCGCAAGGTTACAATTGTCAAGAAAGAAAAACGTTCTATATGATAATGTCCTTTCTAAGAAAGTATATTGAAATTTTGCCCCATTTTTTTTCTGCAGTAAATTACTAAGCACTCACTACTAACCAGAGACCATGACATAAGCAAAGCACATCATGTACATTATCACCTCAATCCTTACCACAGTCAAATGAAGCCAAGGATATCATTATCTCCATGGCACCATCTCTACTTTACAGTTGAAGATGCAGGGAAGGGAGTAAGAGTTAGCAGGCGGAATTGGTTCTACTGAATCAGAGCCCAGCCCCTTACTCATTACCCTTAAATGCCTGTTAATCTCTTTAACAATTTTCTTTCCTGTAAAATGAAGATGATTCCACCTGATCTACATAGTTCATATATTGGTTGTGAGTATTAAGTTGAGGCAATTTGTAAATTGAAAACTAAATCAAATACTGTCCCCTTAATGTTTGGGGCTTAACATCTTTCTGAGGCTACATAACTCTTTTTGCATTGTTTTGTCCCTGGTAGAATTTGAGGGGTGAAGGGTTAAATATGTTTAATAAATCCATACCTTATATCCTAAACCCCCAAATTCCTAAAAGTGTCATATTTACTCCTTTTTTGAAATGACAAAATAAGAAAATCTTTAGAAGAGAGAGACCTCCATAAACTTTGGATTGATGTACAGAGCAAGAAATCCAGTGTGGTTTTCCTGTTGTTCCAGAACTGTGGCGGAGAACAAAAGAGCATTGAATTTACCTCCTTCTAAGTGCAGAGAAGTTGGTAGCAATCACTAGATGCAAAGCAGGTTCCCTGTGCACTGGTTATCAGTTGAGCCCATTGCATGTTGGACTGCACTTTTAGAAATGCCTGAGCCTGGTGAGATAGAACACCCACCCACACAATAAGTGACATAGAGTCGGTTTATTACTTACACATAGGCAGCAAGGGACAACAGAAGAACAAGATTCATGATGAGCCCATTCCTCAAGGCTGAGGGAGGATGGAGTCTCATCTGCCTGTGCCCCACTTACACTATAGCTGAGAGACCCCAGAAAGCAGTTTGTCCTGGGTTTTATACCCCAGGGCAATGAGACTTGCGGGGCTAAAGTGTTGAAGAACATCTTGTTTCTGGGAGGGACAGGAACAGAGCCTGGGCTGTTCTGACCAGTTCCTCCTTATCTCAGGATGTTACATTCTAACACATTCTATAATTATTCTTCAGAACTACAAGCAAGAAAGGGCGGGGAGCTGCTTTGATCCAAGGCCACCCAGAGAACTGTTTTGTACAAGACACCTCCATTCTTAGCCTACTGAAAGGTGCCAAAGAAGAAAAGTAGCCCCTGCCACTTCATACCTGTTTAGGAGGAAAATCTAGAAACAAAACAAACAAACATACAAACAAACAATTGGGGAGAGATACCAGGATCCATATATTGGTGAGGACTGTCAGATGGAGACGTGGCCAGAACCTTTTGCTTAAGCTTGCAATTCAAAGAAGTACAAAAGATATAGCCTGCCTGTGCCTGCAGACCTGAGAGCTGGCCATGGAGACATGAGATTGATGGTGCTAATCTTGTCAGAAGTGGCAAACATTGCAGCAAAGAAGTGAGTACATCAGAGAAATGTGGCAGGGTGTCAGTGCTGGGGAGGAGCGGGCTGTGCAAAATACATGGCTGAATCTCAAAGGGATGCTTGTGCCTCGGGAGCTTCCTTACCAGAGTATCCTGGAGCTGCACAAACAGCAGCAATGGCCAGTGAGGAAGAAGACTGCAGGCCTTCCTGATCATGGCTTTTCCCTCTTCCTCTTCTTTGTCCATATTCATAGGAGCTGGTGAAAAGGAGACCAGGAGAGAGAGAAGTGTGTGAAGGGTGTGCCTGGTGCCCAGCCTTCACTTCCTTAGGTTGAGCTGCCAAAGGGAGGACAATTTTGAGATGGACATGAGATTCAAGTTTGAAAATACGGTGAAGTGAGGGCGTGGTGGTACATTCCTACAGTCCCAAGCTACTTGGGAGGCTGAGGCTGGAGGATGGCTTGAGCCCAGGAGTTTAAGACCAGCCTGGTGATACAGAAACACCCTGTCTCACCAAAAAAAAAAAAAAAAAAGGTGAAATGAGTCTTAGAAATTGAAATGAGACTAGCTGAAAAAGGGACAGTGGTTTTAAAAAAAGGCACATAGCCAAGATGTTAACAGATGTTTCCCAGCAGGGAAATGGGGCTTTAGAGAAGAAAGATTAGGTAGGTATTACAAAAATGCAGCTGTTTATACATATATAAATATGTAAAATTTATATAAGTAAAATAAATATCATTATTACTGCACACACATATAGATGATGATCGAGGATATGGCATGTAGGGTTAGCCTTGAGAAATGGTTTGGAATTTGGGCAATACCTAGTTGAGAAACAGGAATTCAGGAGAAGGGAAGAGCTTGAGCAAAAGGGGCAAAAACAGTACAGAACTGCTGCAGGGAAGTACAGAACTGGCTTAGAGGACCACTTTGAAGTCCACGTGGACCAGATCATTAGGGTGTGTTAAGGGGATGATAAGGCTGGATGGGCAGTTTGCATCAAACGGTGGTGGTGATTCAGGTCAGGCGCAATGTCTAGTTTCCTCCCCCCTGTAACCCTGGTGGTCAATAATCACTTGCCAAATGAATGAATAAAAGAATGAAGTGACTGAACTACCAGGCGGTGGAGCCTCTCTTTTATGTTATACTAAGCAATGGACATCCAGTAAGGATACCGTTTAGAAGGGAATGACCTGGGTAGAGGTGTGAAGCAGGAACATTACTGAGGAGCCTCATCCCCACTCTGGGACGAATTAGCCTCAGCTGAGAAGTTGAACAAAGAACAGTAGCAGGACCACTCCAGCCTTTGCGGACACTTTCCTTTTGGGGACCCTGGTTGATCTCCAGCACAAACACTTGCTGAAGGCTACTTTCCACCCCAGATTCTTTCTGGCATCTGTAATTTCTAATCCACTTATTCCACTTTTACTTCTTGGAAACCGTTCCTGTTGGAGCCATGAGAGGAGACAGTATAAGACGCCCAAGACCCCACGGACTCCAGGTCACTGGAACCGCCCATTCCACCCAGGATCACGCGTACCTTGCTGGCATCCGCTCCTTGCCCTCCACAAAGCCAGGGGGCGCCCTCGGTCTCGGGCCCTCCTAGTTCGCAGGCGCACTCCCTCCCTCGCCGTGCCTGGCTAGACCACATCCTCGGACCCAGAAGCCTCGTCAGAGTTCCACGCCGGCCAATCAGAACTATCCATGTACTATCGGGGGCGGGGCTGCCAAGGGAGGAGGAAGATGGCGGCGGGGGCGAGGTGAGGTGTTGGCAGTGGAAAGGGGCTCGGGCGCGGGGGGCGGGGGGACGCGGAGCTATGGCCCGCGCCGGCCGCTGGGGCGGATAGAAAGCCGTCGCGCCGCGGGTGTGGGCGGGAGGGAGGTGAAGGCGCCCGAGCGCCACAAGAGTATGACGGGGCTGTACGAGCTTGTGTGGCGGGTGCTGCACGCGCTGCTCTGCCTGCACCGCACGCTCACCTCCTGGCTCCGCGTTCGGTTCGGCACCTGGAACTGGATCTGGCGGCGCTGCTGCCGCGCCGCCTCTGCCGCGGTCCTAGCGCCACTCGGCTTCACGCTCCGCAAGCCCCCGGCTGTCGGCAGAAACCGCCGTCACCACCGGCACCCGCACGGGGGGCCGGGCCCGGCCGTCGCCCACCGCCGGCTCCGCTGGCGCGCGGACGGCAGTTCCCTGGAAAAGCTGCCTGTGCATATGGGCCTGGTGATCACCGAGGAGGAGCAGGAACCCAGCTTCTCGGACATCGCGAGCCTAGTGGTGTGGTGTATGGCCGTGGGCATCTCCTACATTAGCGTCTACGACCATCAAGGTGAGGCCCGGTGCAGGGGGTGGGGGATGGCCGAGGCGTCTCCGACCGCGAGGACCGCACATCTGTCAGGTGTGCCTGGGACGCGTGCGCTGTACACTGCCGCTCTCCCGGCTCCTCGGAGTAGCCACTCTGTGCAAATCATAGTGCTGGCGCTTTCGAGGAAGGGAGATTAACTTTATTGAACACCTGCTAAGTCTTTGGATTTGATTCAGTCGCTTTTCAACATTTAAAAAATATTTCTTGTTCGTTGTAATAATCCAGTGAGGTAGATGGTGTTTGTATACTTTCGTTTCACAAAAAAGGGAGCCGAAGTTCAAAAACATTAGCAGATTTGTCCAAGGTCACAAAGGTAGTAATGGGGAAATTGGAATTTTAGCTAGTCTGTGCTTTTGCACAGTCTGCCCTTTGGTTACACTACCGTGTTTCTTTGAAGAGGTTCAAGGTCCTGTTCTTAAGTAGTAGTCAGGCTGTGGAGGATTTATATATCAGCTGTGTGCTTGGTACTGCAAATGAGAGTGGTTGGGGCCAGGTGGTATTTGAACCGGGTTTATGAAAAGTATGTGAGAGATTGGATAGGCAGAAAGGAAACTGGTCCCCTTCTGTCTTTGGAAGCCTGGGATGGCACATGATCCTTGATCATCAGTGGCCAACACAATGCTTGATAGAATTGTCCTCCCGTAAGTTTTTATTGAGAGAATGAATTTCACCATAGGGAGTACAAAAATTCAGCACTTACTGGATGGCTGCAAACCTAAAGCATGGTGCTAGGCATATTCCTTGGAATCTTGCATGTAATTCCACGGACATTCAGGCTTGTGGGAGCTAGGTACATACTCACATAGGTGACATGGTTAATAACAAGAAGTGTTGGGACTAAAGTAACTACCGTGAGAAAGGAGGAGAGAAATTCTGAATGGAGGAACTTGAGAAGTTCATGCAGAGAAGATGGGATTTAATAGGACATTGAGGAATAGGTAAGGGATAAAGTTGAGGAAGGCTCTAAATGTCCGTCTTGGGTTTCAATCAAATCTTGAAAGCTTCGAAATTTCTTTAAAGATAAAGGTGTATGTAGTAAGAATGATTTAGGAGTATTGGCTTGAAGAAAGGGAAAAGAAAGTTTTATTTTTATTCCAATAACTTAAATTACCAGTATGCTCTAGAGAAGCCACAACTTAATTTTTACCTTTAAATCTTTGTCAGATAGGTAGACTTAAGTGTAGGGTTTTGTCAGAGAGGGTAAGTGTAGGTCAGACAGTAACTTACTGGGTAAGAGTAATCTCTGCTCTCTGTTCTCCCTATCATCTTCCTTGCAGCCAGCAGGGAATATGGTGACTCAGTAGCCTGTCATCATCAAATGATGATTTGCCCTGTACATTTTGATATATTCAGGGACAGACATTTTTTGTTTACTTGGGTTTTTTTGTTTGTTTTTTTACAGCAAGTCAGAAGCTAGAGGGACAGACATTATGGAACTTGCTAAAGAACTCTGCAGACCAGTAGGAATCATGAGACTGTTAGAGGGGACACAATCGGTGTCTAAACCAATACAGCCAATAGTCTGGGGGAAAAATAAGTGAAGCAGAAATGGAAATTAGTTAAAGACATTAAGGGATGTGGTAGATAGACTTATATCCAGGTTGTTGTTATTTATTTTTTTTTTTTAGGCAAGCATGAAAATGAGGTTTATTGAGGAAAGAAAGATAGGATTATAGGGCAAGAGCAAGATACAGGTTTACAGAACATGGTATATACGCCACAGATGATGACCAGACTCATTGTTGCAGCAAAGGGAGAGCAGAAGGAAGGGCGCAAAAAAGCCAGGTTATTCTTTTAAAGCAAGTATTTTTTATCTTCCAGTAGGGAAGGAAAATTACTTGTCTTGGTGACTGTGCCTACTAGCACAGACTATAATGTTGCCACACTTCCTTGTTCGGGCAATTCCTGTTATTGAATTGCTGATGTGATTCAGAAGTATCCTGTGTCATATTTGCTAAAAGAAAAATGATTGGTAATGACAAAGAAGAAGTCAAAGTCAAGCTAAACCAAGTTTTGAGTGAGAACTAAAAGGCAGTTTAAAGAGCATTTTTAGTGAATGGACTTATAGGATTTTGTGTATAACTGTAAAAGCAGTTTTTTTTTAAAGGGCTAAGGGATAATTTCATTCTGAAGTAAGAGACCTTCAATTTACCCATTTTTGTTTTTGATATATTGATTCATTTTACAGGTGATAGTTGGGTGTCTATTAAGTTCCAGGTACTCTTCCAGGCATGGGAATGTGGAAGTGTACAAAACAGAAAAAAATCCCTGTGCTCCTGGGATTTAGATTTTAGTGAGTCTGACAAATAATTTAAATGGGAAAAATATGTGGTATTTTAAGTGCAATGAGGGAAAAAAAAAAACAGGCAAGTGGGGATAGTGTTCAAAGTTAATGGTGCAGTTTTAAATAGGGTGGTCATGAAAGCCTCAGTGACTTTTGAATATAGACCTGAAAAGGGGTGAGGGAACAAGCCATGTGGATATGTGAGAAAAATTGGCCATTTCAGGAGATGTAGAAATACTTTATTCAGTTTTTCCAAATAAACTTCTAATTAAGCCTATTTCTGTGTAGATATTAAACTTATAAAAAATTCCCGTTGACATGCTCATAAATGCCAAATTTATTGAGTAACTGTTGTGGTGTAGTGCAATGGCAGCATTCCATTACACTAGCTTGAACAATAGCATTGAGTAAAGTGTTGGGAACAGTGACTACAATAGGTTAAGTTTATGTAATGAAAAAGTTGGAAAATGTGGTTATATGAAGGCTTGGACAGCTGTTCTGGTTATCTGTTACTTTGTAGAAATCTACCCCAAAGCATAATGTTTTAAAACAGCAGTTTACATGTTGACTCAATTCAGCGGCAGTTTTCGCTCATAAGGTAGCAGTTAAATAGTGTCTGAGACATAAAGATTTCTTGTCATATGTCCGATGCCTGGTTTGTGGTGGCTAGAATAGATGAGGGCAGGTTGATCATCTGTCTTCACATGATCTAGAGGGCATGGCTAGCTTGGGCTTCCTCATTTAATAGTGGCTTCAGGATACTCAGACTTCTTACTAGGCGGCTGACTTCCTCCAGAGTGAATGTTCCCAGAGACTTAGCGAAAGGCCCAAGCTGCAAGATTGTCTTATGACCTAGCTTAGAAAATGATGCAGTGTTACTTTTGCCGTATTCTCTTGGTCAGAGAAGTGACATGTCTGCCCTGAATCAAAAAAATGGGGAAATAGACTTCACCTCCTCATGAGAAAATGGCTTGTGCCCAAACGTGGGGAGAGGGGTGGTGTGGAGGGGATTGATGTAGCCATTTTGGAGACAGGCTTACCGCCTTACATTTTTCCCTGCCCTCCATCCCTTCACCCCCTTTGCCCCCTTCACAAATCTAATTATGCTTGGATCTAGATTATATTTAACCCTCAGACTGAAAAATCCATTGATATTTACCTTGATTTGACTCTGTCAACAAACTGAGCATTTTATTTTTCATTTCTTGATTGTAATACTTTCTGCCAGTTCTTTCATCTGTCAGAAATTAGAGTTGTTTTCTCAGGAGAGTAATCAGGAATTTTTTGAGCTTAGAATTCTAGTAAGGAAATTTGGTTATTTTGTCTACATGATTATAATTTAAGAAATGACCATAACTGAAATGGTACAAAAACCAGGATTTGGGGCGTGACTCTGACTTAAATGGCTTTAGTGTTGCAGCCTTAGGGATGTTAAGTTTGCCTGTGTCTCACTTGGAAGTATACCTAGCTCCAAGTTATCTGGATATACATTGCTATGTTCAGAGATGGAGGCTGTTTTTATTGCATGGCTATATTGTGCCATGCGGGGAACCTCGCTCTATGTCAGTATTTTTCAAAACCTGGTCTGTAGACTATCTGTGAATGATTCATTGGGGATGCTTATAAAAAATACAGATTCAACACACTTAGTGATCAGACTAGATGAGGTGAGTGGGACCTGGGCATCTCCATTTTTATCAAGCTACCTATATGATTACTTCTGCACATTGAGGTTTGACCCTAACACAGATTAAAGGATACTCTGCTACTTGCCTTAGGTCAGATTATTCATCCTACATGTTCCTTTTCATAAGTGAGGATAATTTGGGGGTGGGGGTAGGAGGGGGCTTAGTATTATTTACTGTAAATTGAAATGATCCAGAATAAGGCATTGTCTTCTGTATGAGAATTCAGCAATAAGACAACAAAAATCTTTTGTGTTGCTCTTTTAGTGTTATTTCCTTAGTTTAAATATGTACTAGGTGTCTTTTGAAGTGGTTTTTGGGTATAGACTTCTCACACTATCATTAAAAAAGTCTGCCTAGTATGATCCCAGTCTTTTCAACCTAATTTTCAATATTCTGTATATTGAAAATATTCTGCTTCATCCATATTTAGGTTGCTTAATGTTTCCTCCTCCTGAAATGTCCTCTTCTCCTTTCTCTGGCAAATAGCTACATACCTGCCAAAAGGCTATAGTTGATCCTTCCAAGTACATCCTAACTATCACCACCTGTGTAGCATCTCTCAACTATTCATTCCATTCCCTGTCTCGCTCTGTTCCTGAATCTCCTTAAAATGTTGTACATCTCCAAAGGTACTTCTGTCTCTTTTGTATAGTAATGTTCATATGTGTATGTACGTGAATTTTCATACTAGATTATAAGGTCCACAGATGCTATCCATTCTTCTCATTTTTGCTTCTCTTACAGAGTATAGCATGTCATGAGTAGTTAATATGTATTCTTTGAATTCAAAGAGGGCTGCATTTCTAGTAGATAAGAATAACGAACTGAGCTGCAATTTGTTTCCCAACACTAATACCAGACTTCTTAAAGTAATGGAGGAAAATGAACATAGTTTGCCTCAGCTTACTTATTTCGCACACTGACACAGGTGCTATTGGGAAATATGACTTTATTAAGTATTGTTCTTCTTATGTTGCATTAGGTACCAGAAGTGTTGAAAGTCCAGATATAAAGGTGATTACATTTGTTATACTGAACAGTGCAACCTAGAATGCTTGTCTTCTTTCATGTGGAAACTCATGTAAGGAAACATTCTATTCCTAATCTTCACCTTTGTAGTACACTTCTTGCACAGAATTTCACGTCCATCTTAGCATCCTGGAATGTCCTCTTGTTTTTGTAACAAAGGGCCAGCTACCTGTGAAAAGGCTATCACTGATTCTTGTAAGTCCATTCTATCACCTCCTCAGTAGCCTCTCTCGACTATTCCATCCCCAGTCTTGCTCTATCTTTAAAAAACTTTGTCTTGCTTTTGTCAACTTTAGAAATGACTTCATTCTCTGCATACCCTATAATTTAGTACTGGGTCTTTGTATTAAAGTAAACCCTGATCTTAATAGTAATAATTATCCTTTTTTGAGCTCTTACTCTGTACTGGGTACTATACAAAAGTGCATTAAATCTTTAACAGTTTTACACATCAAGAAACAGAATTAAAAAGCCAAGACCCGTATCTAGTAAGGAGAAGATCTAGAATTTGAACCAGATTTTATTCCAGAGCTTTTGTACTTAGTCATCATGTTATATTGATTTCCACTGGTAAGAGAGTATGACCACAACAGTCACTTTTAGTACTATTCCTGATTATACTGGGTCATCTTAAAGCCTTGATAAAGTGATACTTATCTATAGGTGATAGAAATTTATTTGTAAAAGATAATTAAAGGCAGATAGAATTTTCTTCATCCCACCAATATAAATGTTCGTCCTGTGCTTCATAGGACACACCTTTTTAATCAACTAAATTTAATTTTATGGAGCTCCTGCCTTGTGTTGAGCTATTACTTTGTCAGGTGAGCAGAGTCTGTGAAGATACTCTCATTTTTAAAATGTGCAAAATGTGCAACCGGAGGCTGAAAAAGCCCACATGGCTTGTTCATTTTACACATCTCTTGAGCTGAAGAGCTGGGACTGAAAACCCAGCACTCACTCCATTACACTTTGCCACCATTACACAATACCTGTTCCTCTACTACAGATGCTAATTCCAGTTTAGTTGTTTTGTGAGGTATCCTGGGCCTGACTCTTGAAATAAAATAGTTTAATGGCTTATTTATTTTGTTACGATTTATCTTGTTATGACTACTTCAGTCGTATAAAATTTTAATGGTAGTTTTTTTTTTCATTTTAAATAATTGCTCCGTAAGTATATGTTTTCTTCTCTGAAGATTGCTTTCTAATAGTTTTATAATTGGGTTGTTAGAGGTAACTTACTTAAGTGTCTAGTTTATAAAGAAAAAAACGTAGGCCAATTTGAAGAACTGGCATTTATTTATAAATATTACTTTAATTCCACAGCTGGTGAGTTTCTTTTTAATGAGGAGAGATTGTTTCAGTGTTTATATCATTTTCTCCCTTCTTTTGTTCTTATAAATACTTACTGTATTTCTCTAAAAAAAAATGTTTCTATAGAAAGGCATGGATACCCATAGTAAAAATTTTAATTTCAGATTTAAAAGAAGAGATATTAAATGTGTATTTTTAAAATCTCATTTTATATACTTGATGATACATTTCACATAAGTTTTAAAAGAATCAGTATTTAAGGCATACAGGTGAGATTTGCTGATGGAATACTCATCCAATTAAACTCCTTGTTACTTGGTTCCCTTAATTTGAAAAAAGTGTATGTCATGGCTCTATTAGCCAGTACATGCTTGGGTGCAAGGGTAGACTAAATATTGAAACCTATAAATAGTTCCAAGATGTCATTGTAACTTGTAGAGATTTTAAAAAACTCCAGTAAGGTATCTGAATACAATGTATAATCTAATAGGTAGGTGAGGCATACTTAATTCTACTGTCTCTGAAATAGTTTCTGCTCCTGGCTTCCCTGACTTCAAATATGCTTGAATTTCCTCCTCTCACTGCCTGTACCTTCTGATCCTTATGTCTGGCTTCTCTGTTCCACTTCCAAATGTTGTACTGTCCTAGAGTTTCAAGCAGTATATATGCCCTTGTCTTTCTGTTGTTCACTCTATTACAACTCCTCAACTCTGTGAATGTAGGACAAAAGCAGCCATAAATGAATGGGTGTGGCTGTGTTATCATTGCAGTAGTTTGCTGACCCGTGTCCCAGATGATCTCTCCAATCCTATGGCTTTAAATATGGTGAGTGCTTACATGCAGATTTGTATCTCCAGCCTTGACCTCTCCCGTAATTACAGACTTCTGTATCTAGCTTACCTAATATCTCTACTTTTATTTTATTAGGCAAATCAATTGCCTAACACGTCTAAAATAGTACTTTTGCATTTTTCCCCAAACTCGCCCCCTCAAGTTTTTCCCCATCTCAGAAAAATCTACTACCTTCTGTCCGCTTGCTCAAGCTAAAAAGTGAGATATATGTGAGTCTTTCCCTACATATTGTTCCATCTGTAATCAGTAGGCCTCCTGGGTCTTCTAGAATATATCCCACATCTGCCACTTATTTTGGTCTCCATTGTAGCCATCCAAGTTTGAGTTACCATCATCTTTCTCCTTGATTACTGTTGTAGCCGCCTGATTGGTCTTCATTTCTATTCTGGCCACAGTATAATCCATTCTTCACCCACCAGCAAAGTGATCTTTTTTGATAACATCATTCAGACGCTGAATAAAACCCTCCAGCAGCTTTCCATTGTTCTGGGAATGTTTTCTAAGTTCATTACCAAGGCCCAGAGGCCCTTTCATGTTATTGCCACTGCCAATACTGCTGTTTCTACTTATTTATTTATTTTTTTTGTTAGTTTGTTTTGGAGTGTTTTTTTTTTTTTTGAGGCAGAGTCTTGCTCTGTTGCCTGGACTAGAGTGCAATGGGATGCATCATCATAGCTCACTGCAACCTCAAACTCCTGGGTTCAAGTGATTCCTGCCTCAGCCTCCCAAGTAGCTGGAAGTACAGGAGTGTACCACTACACCTAGCTAATTTTTCTATTTTTTTGTAGAGATGGAGTCTCGCTCTTGTTCAGGATGGTCTCGAACTCTTGGCCTCAAGCAATTCACTTGTTTTTTTATGATCATAGGGGCATTTTTCTTTTCTTTGAATATGATGAGAAACCTGAATGCTGCAAGGTATGCAATAGAGTCATCCCTATAATAGTAATCTAGCTGGAAAAATATTGATTTTTATACTTTTAAGAACTGACCAAAATCAGCAAAGAACTTTCAAAAAAAAATAATGTGATTGTTAAAATAATCATGAGACTAGTACCAAGGAAGGATACATGTTATGCAAATGAAAAAAGCAGTATACAATATTGCATAAGCATATACACCAGGAATACATATGCAGATAGACAAAGACTAAGGAATATCAATAAGTGGAAATACCTGTGTTATGATGGTGAGGTTAGGGAGATTCCAATAGTTTGTTATCATCAAAGGTTAGGGAACATTCCCATATTGTCTAAACTTTGAACATCTTAAATAGTTTTTAATACTAGAATTTAAAACAAATGTTTTTTAGAATATAAAAAGAAGCCTACATTTAGCTCCCAAAGTGCATAGCTAGTATTTATCAAGAAATACCAAAAATATTATAGTCTTTCTGAGGTATAGCTTTGTTAGAAAAAAATTTTATTCCTTATGGAAATTGAAGATTTTCTTCTGTGTATGTTTTTCCAAATATAGCCCTTTCATTTATTTTATATATATTTCATATAGTTTATAGTTGGGAAATTGAGAAGTACATGAGCTATAGTTGCAGAACAACAAAACATAATATAAAATTCTTTAAATCATTATTGTAAAAGCTTATTTTAGATTCCCAAGTCATACTTAAAGGATTCAAATATGTTTCTCCTTTGAAACCTCCTTAAAAACTTTTAAAAAAGAGCTCTAGTCTTATTTTTTCTAAAAGATACTACTCATTTGTTAAGAGATAAGTTTTATTTATTTAATAGAGTTCAACTTTTTTGGAGGGACATCCAAAATTTAATAGTAAAGTAGGTTTAGCATTGTTCATTTATCAGAATTAGAAATAGTTATTGAACTGAATAATTAGAAAGGAGACCTGGATTCAGGTCATATTCTTAGACGCTTGGCCAAAGAATTGTTTGCACTTTCTAGGTCTATTTCCTCATCTGTAAAAGGATGGGATAAAATAATTCTTGAAGCTCAATACTATATAATGTTGTAAAATGCAGTTTTCTTAAAAATTTGAGTATTTTCAAGTGTTTTCCCCTTAAATCAGTTATTTCTGAATGAATGTGGCCTCAGTTTCTTTTGAAGTAAAATGACTTTTGCAATAGTTTATAAATGATTTTTGTGGTAGTTTCCTTTATTTCCTCATTTTGTCTTTAAGTTTAAATTCTAGAAGGGAAACAGGATGAATTACCAGAAAAAGAATCTCTACATATGTTACTACTAGAGGAATTGACTATCTCAGTCAAAGCCACCCGTATGTTGTTGCATTTCTTGTGTATCACATGAAGTGTGTTTGTAGACTTTGAATCCTGAAGAAAATTGTAAGCTGATAATATTGCCTATGGGTAAGTAAGATAAGTAGCATAGAGTATAATCAGATTTCTGGATGGATGTCAAGCTATAAATTATTAGGGATCGTCTTGCCCATAATTTGTCTTATCTATGTACTTAGAAGTTCTAGAAACTATACTTTTTAATTTCATTTCTTTATCCAAATCAACCAAGACAAAAGGTTCTGTTTAAAATAACTTTATGAAAGTCTTTATAAAAGATACTTTGTAATTGTGTCTTCCTATAATATTCTTCCTTTCTAACTGAATTTCTGCCTATATGTGTGCAATAAGGAAGTATCTGCTTTTATTATGAGAGGCTCCTGGAAACTTTTTAAAAAATTCCATTCAGTGACATGTTCCCTTATGGGTTCTTTTGTTGTTGTAAGGTGGCACTTTGTGCACTGGTAATTCTGTTTATTAAATAAACATTGAATTCCTGCTGTGTGGAAAGTGGCTTAGGGTAAAAGAGATGGGTAAGATGCAAGTCATAAGTAAGACTACAATTTAGGGAGTAGGGGTGGATTAAACTATAACTATAATAAAAAGTGTAATATTAGTTTATTAAGAAGTTTGAACAAAATATGTGTATGTGGAGAGGGTGAGTCAGAGGAGGCATGGGGTACATCAGTGTGGGGAATTGGGAAAGGTGTCCTGAAGGTAGGCAACATTTCAGCTGACCTGTGAAGAATTAAGAGAATTTTATAGGTGTGGGCTTGGGAAGGTAACATAAAGGATGAAGATTGGAATCACTCCATGTGTTTTTGAGGAACACGGGCAATTCTGATTTGCTGGGGATAGAGTATTAGAGAAATACAAAGATTCATTTAGTTCATAAACAAATTATTTCCATCAACCAAGCATGGAGTCATAGACTGGAATGTTAATGTCGAAGACACTGAAGTTAGAATGTACCAGAATTGAAGATGCAACTAAAGAAGATGAGTCTGGTAGTCAAGCTAGTGATACTTGCTGGAAGGGGCAGGAAGACCCAAAGAAAGTGATTGTAATATTATAAAGAAGAAGGCAGTGGAGCTTGGAGCAGTAAAGGCAGCGGACAAAAGGAATATGGATACAGGAGATATGGCTGTAGAGGAGCATCTGGGCTCAGCATATTAATAAGGCATATGGGGAGTGATAATGCTAGAGAGTAGAGAAGGTGCCTGGGCAGATAGTAAAGTCTTTATTGGAAATAGAACATCAAAAAGAAGGGTTGTGTTGTTTTGTTTTCTTTGCAAAATTTATATAAACAGCTTTATAGCAGTTAGGATTTTAAATCACCTGTTATCCCACCACCCTTACACATTTACTGTTCTCATTTTGCCTATTCTCTTCCAGGCTTTATCCTTCAGTGCATATAAGTTTTATGCTTATAGTCCTGCTCCTTAAAAAAAAAAAAAAAAAAAAAAACCAAAAACTTGATGTAATATAAATGTTTTGAGAGCTAGCTTTATAAGGTAAGCCACCAAGTTTTTGCTTTGTTCATTCTCAGATACTTACTGAACTTTGAGGTAGAATGAGATGTTTGAATGAACTGGAAATGTTAGGAACCAAATGATGATCCTGTTTCTACTTAAAATTTTAATGTTTTGTTCATTATGGATGCTTTTGCATTAATTTTAATTTTTAAAGATATTGCATTAAGTCATTTATCTTAATTGCTGAATTTTTTGCCACCCCCTTAAATTTTGTACCCAAAATTTTGCCTGACTCATCCTTGTTCTGGCCCTTAGTGTTTTAAAGTCTTGTGAATGATTAGAATCGGAGAAGGAAGAGCGCATGGATAGAAAGAAAGGGCTGAGATAGGAACCCTGAGGAATAATCTCCATTTAGGGGTGGAAAGAGGAAAAGGATTCAGTGGAAAGTGAGAAGGGGCCATTCAAGGAACAAATTGAGAGTTGAACCAGGAGAGGACATTTAGACAAGCTGGGATGAGGATAGAATTTTGAGAAGAAACCAGGGTGGTCATTAATGTTAATGCTTCAGAAAAGTTGAAAAGGGAAGACTAAAGCTTTAGAGGAGATAGTGACCATTTTGGTGATTAAGAATGTCATCGATTGCTTTGAAGAGAGCAAGAGTTCCTGAAAAGATTTCCTACTGTAATCTGGAGGCTAAGGTAAAGATGAGCAAATTAGTGAGAACTAAAGTGTAGGTTTTTAAAAAGAATATCAAAGAAGGGGATTGATATGATGTGAGTAGACAAAACAAGAGTTCCTACTGTTGAGTTACCGTTAAAATGAATAAATCTTAGTTTATATGGGAAAGAGATTCATTTACCATTCTGTTTTTAATAAACTCATGTTTTGGCTGGAATGTTGAGGAGATTTTGCATTGTTTTTAAATTAAGAAATTTTCAAAATTCAAATGATTTCCATAATTTATACCTACAGTATAGACTAAAGTGTGGTCTAACTTGTGTATTCTATACCTGCATGGATAATTGGAAGTCTTGTAACATTCGTACAACTGTATCATATATGCTGTTTTGTAGTATATGCCTTTTGTATTGTACATGTGAATTTTATGATTGATTTGAAGATAATGATTATATCCTGCACATCTGTATTATTGTATAAGTATTAATATTATTATTTTAAAGATTGCCATTCAGATAGCTCCTGATATTAACCACCTTCCTTTAAAAATTTTGTGAGTATTTAGTAATATATTGTTTGTTTAATCTTGCTCTGGATATGGATGTTTCAAAATTTTCCCTTTTATATTTCCAAACTTAAGAGTCTTATGATTATTAGCTTTCATAATAATTGTGGGCATTCATAAGGAGTCATATCTTAGCCCTGTACTTTTCTCCACATACACCCATTTACCTTTGAAATCTTATTTATCACTTATTGTGTGTACAGCTTTCTCACCTTAAGGAGGATGACTCCCAAATGTGTATCTACGTCTCAGTCTGTGAGTTTTTGTCTTTTCAGCAGACATTTATTTGTTGAGTGTTTGCTATATGCCAGGCACTGTGCTAGGCCCTGACAAGCAAAACAGATAAGATCCCTACCCACATAGTGCTTATATAACCTCTTTGAACATCCTTCTGTCTCATGTCTCTTAACTGTGGGGAGTTAGCTATGCTCATAGCAAAAAACTGGGTCCCTTTGGCAGGGGTCATCGTAAGGGATAAGGAAA
This sequence comes from Varecia variegata, assembly GCA_028533085.1. Classification (NCBI taxonomy): domain Eukaryota; kingdom Metazoa; phylum Chordata; class Mammalia; order Primates; family Lemuridae; genus Varecia; species Varecia variegata. The sequence continues at coordinate 36,399,567 of CM052441.1, read as the reverse complement.
TATTAGAAAATAGAGAATTAGAAATAAAAGAATACACAGAGACAAAAGTACAGTTTTATAAAGATGGGGAGCTAGGAGACCTCCAGCATTCCCGTGAGCTTTGAGGCCACGAGTGAAGTCCTGCATCAGTCTATATTGGTACAGTGATCGGTTGCCAGGGGTAACAGATTTACATAATAACAGGTAGTTCGTTTTAGGTTAAAAGTCTCTCAAAAAGCTTCTAGAGATCCCTTAAGTAACTCTATCTATGTGAGCAAATGGTTACAAAATCTTTCTAAGACAAACTTCTAAGTTCTAAGATAAAATTATCACTTAGCAGAAAGGTTAAACAGAAATATAGTGGCTCTATATTTCTTTATCTAGTTTTTTGTTGATGGAGACAGGTAGTCAGGAGTGAAGCAAGAACTGTCCCTTAAGCTAATTGTTTTTAGCCGCCGGTGTCTGTAGGGGTGAGGCACTCTTTGATCAGTTCTCATCCTGGGGCCCCATACCCAGCTTTTGTACAGAAGCCTCAGGTGCAAGCCGACAGGTCTGAGACACAGCGTTGCCTTGGAAAGCTGTTACTGATCGGTGGGTGAGATGCCCTCCTGAGGCAAGGCAGCTTTTGATATGTGAACTAACATGTTCACATATTCCTTCAGGGCAAAGCCCTGCAAAACTCCTGAAATCTTGTATGTCTCCATAGAACAGCATTTCTATAGCGCAACATTAATCACTTTTATAGTAACTCCCACCTTAATATTCTCTCATCAGCTGTCTAAAACTGAACTTACCTTTTCCTTCAAACCTATTCTTTTTGTAGAATTTCCTCACTTTTAAAAAACGTTACCATTTTTTGCTACCTAGGACAAAAGCCAGGGAATTTCCTACATTCACCTGTAAGTCAGTTGTGTACCATATTCTCTCAGTTCTTCCTTTGTGGTAAATCCTTCTTTTCCATTTCCTCAACAGATTATGTATAGACTACTGTAGTAGTCTGCTGTCCGGCCTTTTCTATGCTGTTGCCAGGTTAATTCTGCTGAAAGACATATATTTCCATGATGCTCAGAAATTGTTGATTATCCATTTGGTAGGCCGGATGAAAGAAAAATTAGGACTATTCCCTCGCCCCGCTTCTCAGATCTTTGTATCAGCAGCATTTACACCTGTCTTTTGAACATTCTAAACTCATACTTTTTCTTAAGCATTTTCCCAATGTAATGTCCTCTGTTTTCTTCTTTTTGACTTTGTGAGTTAGCTCAACTCAAGTCTTGATTACTTTACAAGCCTTCCTCCACCAAAGGAGACTGCTTTTATAAATGCTGTTATATATATACTGCCAGCTTGGCATTTGTATACATTATATATCAGCAGATTCTGTGCTATATTTTTATTATATAATTATTATTATTTCTATTTTTAAGTTTGTTTTTTTTTTTTACTGCGTTCTCTCTCCCAGTTAATCTTTGAACTGCTTTAAAGTCAGGCCTGAGTACAGAGTAGGAACACTTGATAAAGATCAAAAAGGCAATGGCCACTGGAAAGATGCCTCTTTAAAAATAGTCAAAAACTTGTTGCCTTTTTTTTTAGTTAGAGCTGTATATTAGTTTTATATTAAATGTGTGTCATGTAGTTCCTTTGTCTTTCTCAATAACATGGTGGTAAAGTGTTAACTTTTCTCTGTATAGTTGGAGAGTATCAAATACTGTTTTATATAGTGTTTTATATAGTTTGCTTCCCTGCTTTGTTTGAATTTACTAAACTTTGATTTTGTTACTTTTTTCTGTTCTCTACTTTTTATATGATTCATATTAGTTCCTCTTGAGATTAAAAAAAAATAATCAAATTGAGGCAGTAGTTTAATGCAATAGTAAATCTGTGATCTCAAGACCACTGCTGCAGTATTATCCTGAATAGAGCTGGAGCCCATTCCACTAAGTGAAGTATCACAAGAATGGAAAAATAAGCACCACATGTACTCACCATCAAATTGGTATTAACTGACTTAACTGACCACTTAAGTGCACATATAGTAGTAACATTCATCGGATGTCAGGGATGGGGGAGGGAGGGGATGGATATATTCACACCTAATGGGTGCAGTGTGCATTGTCTGGGGGACGAACACACTTGAAGCTCTGACTTGGGTGGGCAAAGGCAATATATGTAACCTAAACATTTGTACCCCTGTGATATGCCAAAATAAAAAAAAAAATTAGAAAAAGAAAAAGACCACTGCTCCAATTTATAAATTCTTGGACAGGTCCCTTAAAGACATTGGGTCTCAATTTCTTAATCTGTAAATAAAAGTTTCAAGTAAGTTATCTCTTAAAACTCTTTGCTAAGTCAAATTTCTTTAACATTCATATGACCACTAAGTATTTGCCCCTGTCCTCTTTAGCTTGAAGCCAGACTCTTGTATTAATAAAGTTTTGTTGTCATGTTTTCCTTTTAGATTCCTGGTTAGGATTAGTCATTACTGCTTTATTTGGAATTTTTTTCAGTTCTGGATCCAGTATTGTTTTCACAAGAAGCATCCATTAATCCTTGAAGAGGAGAAGTTAACCTAATCATGATTTATTGTTTTCTTTCTTTTTAAGGTATTTTCAAAAGAAATAATTCCAGATTAATGGATGAAATTTTAAAACAACAGCAGGAACTTCTGGGCCTGGATTGTTCGAAATACTCACCAGAGTTTGCAAATAGTAATGAAAAAGATGATCAAGGTAAGCATGAGTGTAGAATTGAATATGTAACTTATGAAGATGTATATTTTGTGTTTCAGGGCTATTTTTGTTATTTATTTATTTCACTTTACTCTGTTAATCTTTATTGTCAATCTGTTAGTCTTTACTGTCAACATCTTTAATCATCAGATTTAGACTCTTCCCTCTTCATCTTGTTAAAAGGTAATTTTCAGAAAAAGATAAAATAATGACTCTCATACTGATATTGAAAAGTGAACATGTGTTAAAGATTTTATTTAACTGGGCAGATTTTATAACTGGTTCCACTGAGAATCCAAAGAATGGATGCGTTTATAGACCATGAATATTGAAATGAATATGAAAATATAGACAAAATTGGTTTTTCTGTGGAATGAGAGGGAAGATAATTGAACCTCTACAGGACAAGAAAGAATTTGCATGTTTATAGATAAGAATTTTTCATATCGTAGAATCCAATAAGTTGTAAAATAGCTCCCATAGATTCAGAATTTGATAATGTGTGTGCTGTAGACAATACATATTCCATTGTAACACAGTTTTTCTACAATCTTTATTTTTTTCTTTTATCCTGTGTTACTGCTAACTGTACCATAATTATAGATAGAATTTTTGATGTGTGAAAATTAACTAGCCTATAGTTAAAATTCCTAGTTTTTAGAAGATTTAGTCAAAATCCAATGTCATTCTGAGGACTTTGAGAAGAAGTTGGTATATAATTGTGATTTAGGGTGCATGGATCCTTTCAGAGGAGAATAGCTAAGTCTGTTTTGATATTGAAATTGAAGGGCTTAACTGGTTCTTGTTTACTGTAAGAATTGTACTGTTATTTTGGTCCGAGCTTAATATTTATTAAAACTGATTTTGAAATATATCTGAAAGAGAGTGTTTTAAAAAATACCTTGTTTGTTTTTTCCTCCAGTTTTAAATTGCCATTCAGCAGTCAAGGTGCTGTCCCCAGAAGATGGAAAAGCAGATATTGTGAGAGCTGCTCAGGACTTTTGCCAGTTAGTAGCCCAGCAGCAAAAGAGACACACAGATTTGGATGTAGCCGTGTTAGACAGTTTACTTAGTAAGTCATATATATTTTATGTATATATATATATTTTTAGCTTTGTCCCACAAGGATACAGTATGAAAGAAAATATTTACATTCCTTTCACACTATAAAGCCTGATTTTTTTTTTTGTTCTACCTGTTATATTTCTGAAATTTAAAGACCTACATGTAAAAATGGTTTTGAGATAATGAACAACTCATATGCATGAAGTCTTTAGGAGAGGACTTTTGAGGATTTTCTTTTTTGGATTGAGGAATATTCTTGAAACTAGGGCTTCTGCTTGTCAGCCGTCCTCTTCCTCTCCCCTCTTTTTGTAGTTTGAACTTTCAAGTTTGAACTTAACAGCTTTTTATGAGGTGCTCCCAAGAATATAATCTTACTATCCATGACTCCTTTTTTAGTATTCTATTATGCTATACCAAATATGCCACCATATTTGTCATGCTATACAAAAAATAACATTTTATTTTTTTCTTCAGCTGTTTATCAAAGCTTTTGGTTTGCTTATTCTGTCTAGAGCTCCTTTAGGAACTTTTTGCCTTAACTTCATGGTACTTCTGCTTACTAGCATTATCTTTGATCCTTTTAAAGAAAGACAATCTCTTTAACAAATTCATGCCCATTAATAGGTTCTGTACCCGTACAGTTTCAGACATTTAAATGAATAAAAAATTTTTTATTCATTCACATAAGAGTGTCCCTTTACCTTAATTATTAATCATGCATTTTCTGTCTATTATTTATAATACTTAACTCTTCATACTTTGTTTCTTCTACTTTGATACATGTCCATCACAGAGCACAGTCGCTCTGTCTTCTTGGTCTTGCTGTCTCCATACTTTCATTGACCACTCACTTCTTACCCTGTCTTGTATTCTCTACTCTGTCATTGCTTATATATTCAGTCTCAATGAGTAGCAGACCATTGTAGGGGCTCGATGATCATAGATTACTGGGATGTTGCCTGTTTCCTGGACTCTGTAAGGCCTTAACCAGAGAGTAATTTATGAGGACATCCTAAAAGTTGGTGTGGGGCCCAGAGGTGGGCTTCAGGTAGTCCGTGGAAAAGTGCTAAAGTGTTAAGGCCAGGTGTTGCCTTCAAGGATTGTAGACTCATAATAAATTAAAATGTACAAAGCCCTAAATTAACTAATCTAACAAAAGAGGGCACTCTGAATATTGTCACCCCTGAAAGTTCCTTTGTGACTGCACACAGTCCCCATTCCTTCCCCCCTAAAGCAGTAGCCACTGGTCTGCTTTCCAACTATACTTTTGCCTTTTCTGGAAATTTTATATAAAAGGAATTATACAATATGTAGTCTTTTATGCTTTAGTTTGTTTACTCAGCATATTTTTGAGGTTCATCTGTGTTGAATGCATTGGTAGTTCATTACTTTTTATTGGTGAATAGTATTCTGTTTTATGGACATACCACATTTTGTTTATTCATTCATCAATCGATGTACATCAGGTTTGTTTCTGGTTTTTTAATAATGCTGCTATGACCATTTGAATACAAGTTGTTGTGTGGACATGTTTTCCTTTCTCTTGGGTAGATACCTGATACTGGGGTTGCTATGTTGTGTGGTGAGTGAGTGTTTATGAGAAACTGCCAAACTTTTTTCCAAATGGGCCGTACATTTCCTATCTCTACCACCAATGTAGAGGGTTATAGTTTCTCCACATCCTTGCTAAGACATGGTATTGTCAGGTTGGTTTTTAAAAAATTTTAGCTATTCTTGTGGGTATATAATAGTATTTTGTTGTGGTTTTAATTCAGATTTTCCTAATGACTAATGATGTTGACCATTTTTCATGTGCTAATTTGTCATCTGTATCTTCTTTGAAATGTCTGTTCAAATATTTTGCATATTTTTACTGAGTTTGTCATATTATTAGATTTTAAGAGGTTTTTATATATTTTGGATACAAGTCTATCATCAGTGATATAAGATACGATTTGCAAATACTTTCTTCCAGTCCATGGCTTTTTTGTTTTCTTAATGGTTTCTTTTAAAGTGTTTAATTTTTATGAATCTAATTTATTCATTTTTTTCTTTTATGGATCATGCATTTGATTCATATTTAAGATCTTTGCCTAACCCAAAGTCACAATAATACATTTTGACTTAACTTTTGTGAATGGTGTGAGGTAAACGATACTGGTTATTCCATCACTGAAGAATATTGGATTACTGTGGTTCCTTTGTTGAAAATCAGTTGACCATAAATCTTTGAGTTTATTTCTGGCCTTTTTATTCTATTTCGTTTGTCTTTATGTCTGTCCTTAAATCCAAACTGTCTTGATTATTGTAGTCTTTTATGGTAAGTTTTGAAATCCAGTAGTGTAAGTCCTTTAAGTTTGATTTTCTTTTTCAAAGTTGTTTTGTCTTTTCAGGGTCCTTTGTATTTTCTTATATATTTTAGGATCAGCTATTTCAACTTCTGAAAAAAACCCTACTGGGATTTTGATATGGATTGAGTCTGTAGCTCGTTTGGGGGAGAATTGCCATCTTAATAATATTGAATCTGCCAATCCATGAATGTATTATATGTGTCCATTTATTTGGGTCTTACTTTTTCTCAAAACAGTGTTTTGTAATTTCAGGGTATAGAATTTCTACTTTTGTTAAATTTATTCCTAGGCATTTCATTCTTTTTGATGCTATTGTTAATGGATTTTCTTTATTTTCAGATTGTTTATTGATAGTATTTGGGAATATACTTGTTTTTTAATATTGATTTTGTATCCTGCAGCCTTGCTAAAATTCATCTCATAGTTCTAGTAATTCTTTTTATGGAGACTTAGGATATTCTAAATACAAGATCGTGTTGTCTAAATAAAGTTGACCACTGCTGTCTCTGCTGAGTTTTTTTTAATTTTATTTTTTAGTCTGGTTTCCTGTATCTGTATAGCTTAGTAGTCAGAAAATGATTTGCACACTGGTTATGCTTAGACACCTTAAGTTTGTAAGGCTTCAGTGATCTCTGTGTGGAATTTGAAAGTGCATTCAAGGTTACCACCAGTTCTCAAGTCTCCTTGGCTTTTGCTTTTCAGTGGACTTATTCCCTGCCCAGTCCCCCATATTTCTTCCCTGTTAGTGTGTATGTAGTTTCCCAGTCAGCCATGGATGTGTGAGAGTTTATCTGAGCCCTTACTTACAGGATCTCCCTGGTAAATTTCTTGCCATTCTACTAACTGGGCCTACAACCTCAGGCTAGGAAAGCTGTAGGTTTTCCTCATTCATTCCTTTTTGATTTTCCCACTTTTAACTGGCAAACCATGGATTTTTGTTGTGCTCTCTCTCCCTTCTGGCTACAACCTCCAGTTCCGAATTGAGTCCCTATCTTTTAGCAGCAAGTGGCAAATCTGCTAGTTCTTGGTGGTAGCCCATGCTGCTGATTGGCAGTTCTCTCCCATTGATTGGTGGTAGTGGTGTCGGGGTTGGAGCAGTCCCAGGTAGGAAGGCCATGGACTCTTGCCATTCATACCTGAAGCTGTAGCTGATTTTTTTGTTTTTTTAAAGAACAGTTGTTTGCCTTTAGGTAATATCTAGTACTCCTGAATAATTGTTTTTGTCCAGTTTAATACATATTTTTTAAAGAGAGAATTTGTCACCCTCTTCATATCACTATTAGTCAGAAGTTCCTTCTGATCATTTTTTATTAAAGAGGATTAATTGCTTTTTAGGTGATGAAGGAATATGTGGTGTTCTTCTTTAGTCTATTCACTCTACCAACATGGACTTTTAAAGGCATTTTGTTATGGAAATAATTCTTCAATATTACTACTGAACAGGCCTGCCTAATCTAGTCTCCTTACTTGACAAATGAAGGAACTGAGCCCTGGAGAGATTGTGTGACAAGCAAGTTAGTGACAGAACTGAGGATATTAAGAACACTTAGAACCTGGGTCTCTTGGATTATAGTATCTTTTCTCTTATACCAGTGGCTCTTCAAACTTTGTTTTTAAGGAGTTGAAACATTCCTATCCCTTTTTTCCCAAAGCCAGCTCTCATATGGAAACCAGTTCATAAAAGAGATAAAAAATGACCACACCTTTGTTGAGGCATATGTTTATGCCTCTCGTTTTCCCTCTGAGGGTGCTCAGCCTCGGGGAAACACTGAAGACATTTGTACTGCTAGGAATTGGTCTTTCTGAGTCCTTACCTATAAAATGAAGGGCATAAGGGAAAGAAGGAGAGTAGATACTTAAGTTCCTTTTCATCTCTGAAGCTATTCGATTCTATGGCCAGAGTCAAACTATTGTGCCCTTAGAGCAGTGCCTTTCCCAGGATTCCAAGGGAACACCTAAATTGAGTGTTGGAAGACGGCTGGGATTTGGAGGGTATCATTGGGTTTAGAGTGGGAGTTGGGTTACCCCTTCATATCAGGCAATCAAACCAGTTAAATGGACTTTTGAGAAAACTTCCACACTGGGAATGAACATAGATACTAAAGTATATGTTGGGGAGGAGAGTGGGGGTGCATAGAGTCATACAGATAAAGCTTTTGAGGAAAACAGTTAAAGCATAAGAAACCAATTAGATTTGCTCCTGGTGTTTTTTTTTTTTTTTAAATAAGCAATGTATGTTAAGTTTGCATATATTTCTTTATTTCTAAGGTTCAAATGGTTTCCCTGATCCTGATTTAGTATTGAAGTTTGGTCCTGTGGACAGCACATTAGGCTTTCTTCCCTGGCACATCAGATTGACTGAGATTATGTAAGTAATTAAAAGTGCATTGACTTTATTTCGATTTAGCAAATGTTTCCTGAGCCTAGCACTGTATTAGATCTAGTGGGAATTCTCAAAGAATTATTATACCGGATACTTTACCTCAGATATTTTGCAATATCAGCGGTAAAATAAAGACATAAATTAAACACAAGAGACTGTATGGTTGTGCAGATGTTTGGTTTATTATCTTAGGAGATCAGGAGTGAGAAAATACCTCTGTGGAGCAGAGTTGTTGATTCAACAGAAAGGTATGACTTGATCTGGGGTATATAAAATGGTCAGAATTTTTGTATTTAGAGAAAAGGTGGGAAGTGTAGGGGGTGGGAAGGGAAAACCTGGGTGCGTTTTAAAGAAATAGAGAATTAGCCACAACAGAGAGTCAGTGTTAGGCAGTAGAATGAGATGAAATCAAATAGTTTAGGGATTTTGAAGCTTGGAAGTCTTGAAGTGCCAGCATAAGGAATGTGTATAATGGTAGCTAGGCAGTAGGAAACTGTTGAGTCTGTAGATAACGTGGGAATGGTGATTTTGGAAGATTTGTTTGGTAGTTATGTGTTAGACTGGATTTGGGAAAGGATGAAGTAAAAAGTCAAGTGAAGAGGACATAGCTATAAGTCAGGTGAAATACAGTGAAGAAATTGAAATCGTTTATTTAAAATAGGACTTGGCAAACTTTTTCTGCAAAGGGCCAGATAGTAAATATTTTAGACATTGCAGGCTGTACAGTCTCTTGCAGCTACTCCTCTCTATTGCAACTACTCAACTCTGTTAGTGTAAACAACCGTAGACAATACGTAAGCAAATGGTGTGACTGTTCTTATAACACCTTGTTTACAAAAGTAGTTATCGAGTTCATGAGCTATATTTGCCGAACCCTGATTTAGAATAAAGGAAGACTTAGTAGCCTTTAAGGTATATTTAAATTCTGGGTCACAGAAGGAAAATATTACAATTTCTATCTATCATGAGTAGTAGTTACCAGATATGATTGCAGGCCTAGACTTTATTAATTATGATAAAGTTAGAGAAGAACTGAAATGACTCCTAAATTTTTAAATCTAAGTGACTGGGTGATTATGGTGTTATTGAGAGGAAACCAGAAAGTGAAGGGAGTATTGATTTTTGAAGAGAAGATGTAGGTGATTTTGAGGCCACAGACTATTTAGATACAAACACTTAGTAGGACAGATATACAGTTGGTGCTTGGGTGAGAAGTCAAGGCTAAAGATGTATATTTGGGGATCATCAGTACTCAGGAATTAGTTAAACCTTTAAGAATTGAGGATCTTTCTAAAGTTTGTGAAGGGGTCCTTTAAGAAATGCTTCTGAAGGCACTCCCTGAATCCATTTTCTTCCCCTGCAAAATGAGAAACATTAACAACTATTTTATATAATTACTTACATGGATCTTTAAAAGGATCTACCATATACTTAATAATCACCAGTCACTCAAAGTATGGCTATGATAATTATTCCTATTGATATGTGCTTAATAAGAAATCCATTCTAGGATTTTAACAAGTAACAATACCTACCCCAGCCCTTTGTTTGAGCCAATGCTTCCATTTTTAAATAGGTGCAAATTTTTGATGTTCTGAGAGTTGTCATCAATAACTGGAAAAAAAAACCAAAACAGGATCCACTCCGATTAATCAGTCCTAGTTTTTGCTAAGGAGATGCTGTTAATGGAAAGAAAAGAGAACAAAGGAATAGGAGGAATTCTACTCTGACAAATAACATAGAAAAGAATCAAGAGATCTAGGATATTCACCTTAAAGTCTTTATCATCCTTTATGCTCTGGCAAATACTACTACTAGCTTTTGCTATGTATCAGGCACTATCCCCAGCAATATACAAGTATTCACTGATTTAACCCTCAAAATATTAGTAATTTACCATTTTACACATTGAAAAAATTGAAGCACGGAGAGTAAAATAAGTAACCAAAGCCATGAGAGCAATGGCAGCGCTGTACTTTGAACTTGACGGGTCAGGTGGCACAGACAGGGCAACAGAGTAGTGAGCTTTGGTTGCATCTTAATTATGTTTGTCTCCCTCCCTCCTTCTCTCCCTCTCTCCTTCCCTCCTGCTCCCCAATCATCTGGTGAAGCTGCCCAAGCCACCCAAGCAAAACTAAGGCTAATGTGTTTTATTTTGTTTTGTAAGTAGGACACCTTCTCTACAGTCGTTCAGAGTCTAAGGATGTTTAAACCTATTCTGCCCATATTGCAAAATATTTCTGGGCACATGAGACAGATGGATTTTTTAAAATCTTCTTTCTCCTTCGTACAGAGTTAAGTTTCCAGACAGCTGCTTTGTAGCTTTATTGTCTCCTTTTAGTCTGGTTATCTGACAGTATTAATTAAGACTTTATAGCTATTGACTAACACAAGTGGCTTATACAAAGACAATGGCAAAATGGGCATGGAGAGATTCTTTAATGAGCCCTAACTAGGTAGCTTTGGTAGAAGGGTCTAACTTGCTATGACAAAATACCATAGGTTCCCCATAGTAGCTTGTTTTTTAAAAAAAAGTTGATAGGAAAATTCAGTTTGTATTTAAACTGCTACTAATCTCCCATTCTCCTTTGGGTTCTTCCTCAGCAAAAAAAAAAAAAAATCATTTTGTCAGCAAATATTCTCAGTCAACAAGTCTGATACATTTACACACACACACACACACACACACACACACATTGTGTGCATTGCAATGAATAGGTGATTTAGGATATACATCATTCAGAATATATGTCACTGCTAGCAGTAATGAGGAAGGACTTGGCTTCATTTTTGGTTTTCTAAATGAGAGAAGATATATCATACTATGACTCAAGAGTTATATTATTTTTTTCCTTCTACATTTTCATGAATAAGTTACTTACTTAAATACTGACTCAAAATTCTGTTTTGTTGCAGTAACTGTGATAAAACACTAGTGAGGTGACTCATTGTTAAATGATAATACTCATCACCTGTCAGCCACTCATTAGCATGATTGAAATGGTATAATGTGGCAATTACTATGAATCGTACATTCCCATCATAGTGTCTTCTCCCAGCATCAGTAATTGAGGATGTTTGTGAAATCACAGAGGAAGGCAGAAAGTTGAATTAACAAATTCAGGTGTCCACCACCTCCACTACCAGAGAATAATGACAAGAGCATCTGGAATGAAAATGACAACAGTGATGGTGACAGCTACTATTTATTGAATAATTATTCTTTGACAGGCACTATAAATTGTTTTACATATATTATCTCATTTACTGCTTCCACTCAGCCTGTAAAGTATGTACTATTATTAACCACATTCCACAGAGAATAAAACTGAGACTTAGAGACATGATTTAAATTGCCCAAGATCACATAAGTAGTGAGCAGAAGAGCTAGAATTCAAACCCAGGGAATCTGAATCCAAACTCCATGTGCTTAACAGTTTAACTCTCCTCCAGGATTTCTCAACCTCAGCACTGTTGACACACATGCCAGGGTAATTCTTTGCTGTCGGGAGCTGCCCTGTAGGACTATAGGATACTTAGCAGCTTAGCAGTATCCCTGGCTTCTGCCCACTAGATTCTAGAAGCACTTTTCTCCTCTGCTTCCCTCCTCCAGTTGTGGCAGCCAAAATGTCTCCAGATGTTGCCCACTGCCCCCCTGGGGGCAACGTCGCTTACCTGCTCCAGTGGAAAACTACTCTAACCTTTCTTTATACTGATTATACTGTCATTAAATAATACTCATGTCATTAAATAATCTTTAGAAATATAATTTTAATGGCTATAGTATATTTTATTGAATACTAAATGAGTGCTCTATCTAAAATATTACTTTTGCTTATTTTATAAGGAAAAATTTATGTTTGGTAACTTAAAACAATCAAGTTCTTTGAAATCTACCCTTTTGTTGTATGTAAGTTATTGACTAGATAAACCTAGTCAATAAAATAATAAGCAGGAGGTGATTTACATTGCAGAGATCATTAACTTCATTCTTTAAAATGTGTCACCATTTTTCACCTGGAATACCTTAGAAGATAAAATGAAGGAGATTTTCAGTAACAAATTTCTTTAATAGTAAAAGAGTTTATTTGTGTACTGTATATAGATGTAGCCTAAGTTAACAATCAAATAAAATATAGCTGCATGCATATATTTCTGAAAATGAAAATAAATTCATTATTCAAATGTTTAGAAATCAGAATTTTATTATTTTCCTAAAATGTCTAATAAATCAAAATTTACTAAAAAAAATTCTTTAATCTTGGGTGCAAAAGGGACAAAAAGTATCAAAGAGACAGAAGAAAACACATAGCATGTTAGAGTCAGAAAGAACTGTACATCATCCGGTCCTACCTTCTCATTTTATAGGTAAGGAAAATGGGGAAGGAACATTGTTCAAGCTTGTAACAAAGTAGTTATTAATAGAATCCATATTTCCCAAGTCTGAGTTCCTTATGGTGGGCATATGTTTCTCTTATCTGGTTTTGTCCAGGGGTTTTCAAATCATTTTCTATGTCTTCCAGTAGGCTCCAAGAATGGCAGCAGTGATGCCTTGTGAAGCTGGGAGTAGTTTGAAGGGAGGAAGAACAGTTAGATCTTGGTTTGAAACTTGGCTATGCAGCTCAATAACATGAGTTCGGAACGTTATTTAAACTCCTCTATATTTATAAAATGGACATTTTAATGTGGAGTTGAGGATTTAAATTGATAATGAACATGAGATACCTAGTACATAACAGACTCTCCCGTGGACCTGTGTACATACGTCTGTCATAGATCTATCACATGATTTTAAGGTTTGCTCTGTATTTGTCTACCCTTCACCAGACTGAGCACCATGAAGGCAGGGAAAATGTCTCAACCATAATATGGAGAAGTAGAATGATGGGGCCCTGACAGAACAGACGGGGAAATAGCAAGAGAACTTCTGAAGCATGATGGGGTAGTGGCACTCAGTGTTTATTGAGGAGTGATAGGAGATGAGGCTGTTGGGGTAAGATGAGGAAGACGTAAAAGTGGGGAGTTTGAAGAGGACATTTGAAGCAAGCTTTAGCAAAAAGAAGGTCATTAAATGTGTTCTTTGAGGATATCATTTTAGTAGAGTGGGTTAACAGCAGAGATTATTAAAAGATGATAAAGAATTGGGGGAAGTGGGTTACTTGGCTCACCATACGGCTTCAGTATATCATCACGTGGGGATGCTGTGCAGCTCTGCCCAGCATTAAGGCTGGCTTTCCTAAACCATTAAGTAGTACCGGCATTACTCTAGGAGGAGTTCTTAAAGTAGCACTAAAGAGATCTCCAGCTTTGCATTAATCTAGGCTTATGCTTTAACAGGTTATGAATTTCTAACTCCAAGTTGTTTTTCTCTTCTTGTGGGAAAAAGAGCAGATGAATTTTTACTTGAACTGTTTCACAATGAATTTATATAATCTTTTAGTGAAAATGGTTTGGCATATTTTGCTTATAATTTACTTTTTTTGGTCCTTAACCTTTGTTTTTTTGGTAATTATCCTCTGGTTTCCCCCATCAAAGTACAGTGTGTATCTAATTGTTTTTTCCTCCCTGTGTTTTCAGCTCTTTGCCTTCCCACCTAAACATCAGTTATGAGGACTTTTTCTCTGCCCTTCGTCGGTATGCAGACTGTGAACAGCGTGTGGGGAAGTAGTGATCCTTGGTTGTGTAATTTGTTTTAGGCTTTTGGAGAAAAGGACCCAAGTGACTCTGATGTTTACAAAGCACCTATGAAGCCCTGTATACACCTAGTTCATAATCCTCATAATTTATCAACAAACACAAAAAAGTGTCTTACTTGAGAGTGAGTGTGTGTGTGCTTGTGTGTGTGCATGTGTGTATGTATGGAAATAAACTTATAAATGGGGGAAGTATTGGAAAAGGAAATATAAAGACCTACAGCCTTGAGCAAATAGCATTGTTTTAGGAACTGACATTTCAGATTTAAAGTCTTCAGTCCCAACTACTTCCCTGTTTTTGTGGGGAGAGGGAGGGCTGATTAGAGCTGTTCTGGTTGTTGGGGGAGGAGAATAATTTTTGTTCAGTCCTTCCTAGTGACCAAACTTTAATTTTTAAGAACAATATATTGACTTATTAAATGGAAGCATTCTGAGTTTGAGGGA
>CM052441.1:36368304-36384426 GCA_028533085.1 Varecia variegata | reverse complement strand
TATATATAATACTCTACTGTGTTATCAAACAGTAGAACTTATTCCTTCTATCTAACTGTACTTTTGTACCCATTAACCAGCCTCTGTTCATCCCCCCTGCCTCCTACCCTCCCAGCCTCTGGTAACCATCATTCTACTGTCTCCAGGAGATCAACTTTTTTAGCTTCCACATATGAGTGAAAACATGTGATATTTGTCTTTCTGTGCCTGGCTTCTTTCACTTAATATAATGTCTTCCAATTCCATCCATGTTGCTGCAAATGACAGCAGTTTATTCTTTTTTATGGTGTATATGTACATTTTCTTTATCAATTCATCTGTTGGTGGACAACAAGACATTAGGTTGATTCCATATCTTGGTTATTGTGAATAGTGCTGCAGGAAACATGAGACTGCAGATATCTCTTCCATATATTGACTTGCTTTCTTTTGGATATATACTCCATATATACACAGTAGTGGGATTGCTGGAGCATATGGGAGATCTATTTTTTGTTTTTTAAGAAACCTCCATGCTGTTTTCCATAGTGGCTGTACTAGTTTACACTCCTACCAACAGTGTACTAATGTTTCCCTTTCTCCACATCCTCACAAACATTTACTATTGTTGTTGTTGTTGTTTTGATAAAATCCATTTTAACTGGGTATGTTATTGTGATGTACATTTCACTAATGATTAGTGATGTTGACCATTTTTTCACATACTTGTTAGCCATTTGTATGTCTTTTGTGAAATGTTTATTCAGATCATTTGCCCATTTTTAATTGGATTTTTTTGCCATGGAATTGAGTTCTTTATATAGTAAGGTTATTAATCCCTTGTTAGATGGATAGTTCGCAAATATTTTCTCCCATTCTGTATGTTGTCTCTTCACTTTGTTAATTGTTTCCTTTACTGAACAGAAGCTTTCAGCTTGAAGTAATCCAATTTGTCTATTTTTGTTTTTGTTGCCTGTGCTTTTGAGGTCTTCCTCAAAAAATCTTTGCTCAGACCAATGTTCTGAAGCATTTCTCCAATGTTTTCTTCTAGTAGTTTCATAGTTTCATGTTTTACATTTTTTAATCCATTTTGATTCAATTTTTGTATATGGTGAGAGATAGGGGTCTACTTTCATTCTTCTGCATAGGCATATCCAGTTTTGCCAGCAACATTTATTAAAGAGACTGTCCTTTTCCCAATGTATATTGTTGGTGAATTTGTTGAAAATGAGATGTGCGGACTTATTTCTGGGTTCTCTATGCTCTTTTATTTACTATAGCTTTGTTCTTTTGTGTTTTTTTGGTTTTGGGGTTTTTTTTGAGACAGAGTCTCACTCTGTCACCCCAGCTAGACTGCAGTGGCATATCATAGCTCATCGCAACCTCAAATTCCTGGGCTGGAGTGATCCTCCTGCCTCAGCCTCCTGAGTAGCTGGGACTACAGGCACACGCCACCACACCCAACTAATTTTTCTATTCTTAGTAGAGATGGGATCTCGGTCTTGCTCAGGCTGGTCTCCAACTCCTGATCTCAAGTGATTCTCCCGCCTCAGCCTCCCAGAGTGTTAAGATTACAGGCATGAACCACCGCGCCCGGCCTACAACTTTTTATATTGTGGATCCATTAATAAATTCTTGTAGATATGGTTATTTTTAGTACTTTTGTCTTTTAACCTTATACTAAAGTTATAAGTGATTTACATGCCAACATCACAGTATTAGAGTATTCTGAATTTGACTATATATTTGTCTTTACCAGTGAGTTTTATACTTTTATATGGTTTCATGATACTAATTAGTGTCCTTTCATTTCAGCTTGAAAAAAATCCCTTATCATTTTTTTAAGGCAGATCTAGTGGTGATGAACTCCCTCAGCTTTTGTTTTTCTGACAAAATCTTTATCTATGCTTCATTTCTAAAGGACAGATTTGCCAGGTAAAATATTCTTGTTTGGAAGAGGTTTTGTTCAGCACTTTGAATATATCATCTTATACTCTCCTGGGCTTGCAAGGTTTCTGCTGAGAAACCTGCTGATAGATTTTCAGATGTTCCCTTGTATGTGTCAAGTTCTTTTCTCTTGCCGCTTTGAAAATTCTTTGTCTTTATAGTTTGATTAAAATATGTCTCAGTGAAGTCTTTGGGGGACATTTGAGCTTCATGTATCTGAATGTCTAAATCTCTTCCCAGACTTAGGAAGTTTTCAGACATTATTTCTTTTTTTTTTTTTTGAGACAGAGTCTCACTCTGTTGCCCGGGCTAGAGTGAGTGCCCTGGCGTCAGCCTAGCTCACAGTAACTTCAAACTCCTGGGCTTAAGCGATCCTACTGCCTCAGCCTCCTGAGTAGCTGGGACTACAGGCATGCGCCACCATGCCCGGCTAATTTTTTCTATATATATTTTTAGTTGGCCAGGTAATTTCTTTCTATTTTTAGTAGAGACCGGGGTCTCACTCTTGCTCAGGCTGGTCTGAACTCCTGACCTCGAGTGATCCACCCGTCTCGGCCTCCCAGAGTGCTAGGATTACAGGCGTGAGCCACCACCCCCAGCCCATTATTTCTTTAAATTAGTTTTCTGTTACTTTCTATCTCTGCTTTCTCTTTCTGAATAGCCTATAATGAGCATGAGCTCAACTGCAGGGAGCAACTGCAGGCATGAGCATGGTGGTAAGGGCCAGTGATGGTAGTCAAGGCTGACTGTGTGCATGCACATTGCTGTGGGAGATGGAGCTGGTGGCATGCATGTGCATGGCTCTAGGGGCAAGCTGCAGGTGCCTGCATGACAGTGGGGGCTGGCAGTGGTATCAGGGTCAGCTGTGTACACACACAATTGCAGGCTCAGTCATGGGCACACATACAGCATTGGAAGCCAAGGCCTGCTGCAGATGCCCAGGTCATTTGCAAGCATGTATGCACAGTGGCCATGCTGGGTCTGGGGATAGAGAACCCATAGTGGTACCAGCTGGGGAAGCTCTGGGGAGGGGAGAGAGAGAAGGACAGCAGCTTAAGCAGCTAGAGTCTGCAAAGGCAAAAATCTGTGGCTCTCAGAGGTGAAAGTTACTGGCACCCTTGTGGAGAAGACCCCTGAGGTCCACAATGGCAAACACCATGGGGTCCTCACTGGGGAAGGCTATGGGAGGTGTGCGGTGCTGCAAAGGCTGTTGAGGTCTTCTGTGGTGAAAGCTGGAGATCAAGCCACTGGGAATCACAGCAGCACCCACCACATGACTAATATTGAGAGTTTCCACCTTTCTTTGTTTTGAGCCACCTCCAGATGTCTCAGATATGTTGGTGTCCCCAGAGACCTGGGGTGGGGTGAACTCAAAGCAGATCCTTAAGGCAATGCTCCCAAAGTCTGGGGAAGTTGGTAATTCACCCTGTTCTCCTTTTCCCTGAGAGGGGAACTTGTGGGCTGGGGAGTTCCCTCTTGGCATTGAGCAGTGCCACCCAGGGGATGGGATAAGGCAGGCAAAATGACATTGTTCTTCCTACCACTTTTGTGAAGTTATTCTTGGGTTTCTTGTTCCACTGTGTTGCTGCAGCTTCTCAAATGGATGCCTGAGCTCTCAAGAGCTATTTTCATTTGTGGATAACTGTCTAATTGTTATTTTTTGTGAGAGGATGAAGGCTGGGATCTCCTACTCTACCATCTTGCTGACATCATTCCTCAAAACCTAGTCTTTAACAGCAAATGTTATCTCCTCTTAAAAGAAGCTAGACGTATTTAACCAACTGGTTGAGTTGTGGATCTTTTCCATTGTAACTACTAAGAAAATGAGCTACTGGAATTTTACTCTAATGTAAGTTATGTTAAGTGATAAGACAGGAGTTCTGTGACCTCAGATTTTGTTTCAGTTGACTGATTAGTCACAAGCTGTTTTGATTCAATATCACTGAAAAAATAGAAAACATTAATATTCTCTGCACAAAGACTAACATATTCAAGACTTGCTATTTTCAGTCAGATAAAGATCATTAGGAAATGAATCTGCCTTCATCAGAGCCAAATATGCCTAATAACCACTTAATTAAAATCTGCTAATGCTGGAACTCTTTTGAGAAATGGGATTCATAACAACAAGCCGTGGATAGCAACAAGATTGCTCCATCAGAAATGGCCTTTATTTTGTCTATTTGAAAAATAGTTTGTTTAATGGTAAGAAAAGCCTTCATTCATTGGCTTCTGTCTCTTGCACAGTTTCCAACATGATAAGAGGAGATGAAGACAATAAAAAGCACATCACAGGAAAGTGGGCCAGCTCCCATTGGTTGGGGGCAAGGATTCCCAAGAACAAGAAGAGAGCTGAGCTGACTCAACTCAAAACAACAGAAGCAGCACCAGATAGCAAATTAAGGGCTTCATGTGGACATCAGAGGGCTCTGCACAAACACAGCTCCTACAGGGCTGCGATCCAAGGTAACAAGCACAGGGATCTCCACAGGCAACACAAAGCTCGTGACTTTTTTTTTATCTATAAGGCAACATTTCTTCTACACATTCTTCAGCACTTTTTCCTTATCTTTCCCCTGGGTCTGCATCTTACCTCTAACAAAGTGGTTGTCAACCCAGTGTGAGTATCAGAATTATCTCTGTAGATTTTTAAGTATCACACATGGTGTGTTCATTTGCCAGGGCTAGTATAACAATACTACAGACTGGGTGGTTTAAACAACAGAAATTTATTTTCTCACTGTTCTGGAAGCTAGAAGTCCATGATTAAAGTTTCAACAGGTTTCATTTCATTATATGCCTCGTTCATTGGTTTGCAGGCACCCACCATCTTGCTCTGTTCTCATACAGTCATCCCTGGGCACACGCGCACTGCTGGTGTCTCCCTGTGTGTCCCAATTTCCTCCTCTTGTAAGGACGCTAGTCAGACCACATTAGGGTTTATCTTAATGGCCTCATTTTAACTTAATCATTTTAAAGACCCTGTCTCCAAATACAGTCACATTCTGAGGTACTGGGGGTTAGGGCTTCAACACATGAATGTGTGGGAGGCGGGGGGAATAAAATTTAGCTCCTCACATTTCCCCAAGCCCCAAGCACAGGGACTCAGACTCAGTAGGCCTGGGAAAGTATTAGGTCATTAAATATGAAATGTCTGATTTCGAACCAAAAGTGTAATTTATTATATCTCAAACAAGAAGCAGTACAAGTAATCAAAGTATGCGCCTAACCTATCAACACAGTTTTGCCATCTTAACGGTAGCATGTTTATGCCAGCAGTGAAGAAACCTGAGAGCAAGTGGCAATGAAATCACAAAAGATGTTTTCCACAGCTTGTTGAGAATTGAATATTTTTCCTTGCAAGAAGTGGGCCAAAGCTGAGAAGTAGTAGTCAGTTGGTGCAAGGTCTGGTGAATATGGTGGGTGACAGATAGTTTCCAAGTCCATCTGCTGTAGTTTGAGCAGCATTGTTTGTGCAACATGTGGTCAAGCTTTATCTTGCAAGAGGATTGGCCTGTCTCTATTGACCAATCTTGGCTGCTTAATCACAAGCATCCTCATCATTTCGTCCAGCTGGTTGCAATAGACATCCACTGTAATCCATCGACCAGATTTCATGAAGCTGTAGTGGTTAATACCAGCGTTGGACCACAAAACAGACACCATAAGCTTTTTTTGATGAATATTTGGTTTTGGACTGTGTTTTGGCACTTCATCTTTATCCAACCATTGTGCCAAATGCTTGCAATCCATCTTTCATCACCCATAACAATCTTTCATCATCCATCTTTCATTGCCCATAACAATGGTGTAGAAATGGTCCACCTTTATGTCATGACAGCAAAGAAAGAAAAGCTTCGAGACGATTTCCCTTCTGATGCTCGTTTAATTCATGCGGTACCCATCTGTCCAGCTTCTTTACTTTGCCAATTTGTTTCAAATGGTCCAATATTGTTGGAATAGTAATGTCAAACTTTGCTGTTAATTCATGTGTAGATTGAGATGGATTTGCTTCCACCACAGCTTTCAGCTCATCATTATCCACCTTGGTCTCACGTCACCCACATGACTCACTTTCAAAATTAAAATCACCAGAATGGAACTTCTCAAACCATCGAAGTACTGTGCATTCATTAGCCACATCCTTCCCAAACACTTCATTGATATTTCGAGCTGTCTGCACTGCATTGGTTCCATGAGGGAACTCATACTCAAAAATAACATGATTTTTTTACTTATCCATGGTTTCACAAAAATTGCTCTAAAAAAAAAACGTGAAAGATAATCACAAGCCAAACGGTGCATTAGAAATACTGAGGATGTACCTTCACAAGAAGAAAAAAAACCAAGAAGTGTCAAAGTGAAATGTCAGAAATAACAACTGTCAAACTCAGTACTTAAGGAAATCGGACATTTCATACTTAATGACCTAATACTTTGGAATCTCTGCTTTCAAAACTAGCACAGGGAGCCTCCAATGCATGAGATTATATTCCAGGATATTGTATTTTCTGATTTCTATGTATAATCACTGAAATCAGAGACTGACTTGTGCATCTGTGTAATCCCATTCATTTTATAGTACTTATCACAGATGCTTAGGAAACAGTCTATTTTGTTTTCCTTTAATTATTACTCTCTTCTGTGTTTTTTCCCCTCCTTTTTCTTCTCTATATTCAATTTACTACTGACATGGATGTTTTGTTTTGCACTCTCATACCTATCCAGGGGCTATTAGTCTCTCATCTCTACTTTGATGAGTGCCCACTTGGTCCCTGCCCCAACACTTGTCTCTTCTCCAACTCTATTTCCTGGCATGGCTCTGGGATCTAGACCACACTTGTGAGAAATTTCAGGACTAAGTCCTACTTCTGGTAAGTTGACATCTAGGTAAACTTGCTGCTTTTCTCATTCCAGTCTTGTGTCTCTGTCTAGGTAACTGGGTTTCTATCTTAGTTCAGAGTCTAGATCCATGTGCCACACATTAGTTCCACTAATTAGGTCTCTAGCTTGTTAGCCAATATCTAACTTCCTATCTTATTAGCCTAGCCATTTCTCCAAGTGTGGGAACTTTTGTGACTTGTGCTTGCCATCTTCCCACTGGCATCAAAATAAATAATCTAGATCAGGAAGTGGCAAACTTTTTTTGTTAAGGATGAGATAGTAAATAGTTTAGCTTTGCCAACCATGCAGACTCTGTTAAAACTACTCAACTCTAACATTGGAGAGCAGAAGCAGCCATAGATGATATATAAACAGCTGGGTGTGGCTGCGTTCCCATAAACTTTATGTACAAAAACAAGCAGCACCTGGATTTAACCTTAGGGCTGTAGTTTGCAACCTTGATCTAAATAGATGGTTGTAAAATTATTCTGTGGAGTCGCAGGAGCTGCTTCTATCAGAGAGAAGACTTTAATTAGAGAACTTTCTCTTTTATCTGTTTTGTATTTAGGACTCTGTCTTAGTCTGTTTGGCCTTCTATAACAAAATACCATCAACTGGGTAGCTTAAACAACAGAAATTTATTTCTCATAGTTCTGGAGGCTAGGAAGTTCAAGATCGAGGTGCTGGCAGATTTGGTGTCTGCCGAGCGCCTACTTTCTAGTTTATGGATGGCCATCTTTTTAGCTGTGATCTCGGCCCCTTATAAGGGCACCAGTCCCATTCATGAGGGCTCCACTTTCATGACTGAATCACCTCCGAAAGAGTTCACCTTCTAATACCACCACATTAGGAATTAGGTTTCAACATGAGTTTTCAGGAGACACAAACATTCAGACCATAGCCAACTCCAAATAAAATTTTGGATGGAAAAGGAGGTTCTATTGCTTTAAAATAAAAGGTTTGAAAACTACTGATCTAGATCAACTTTAACAAATGAGCCCAACGGGATGTGAAAAAGTTAAATAAATTGTCCTCAGTTGCAGGGTTCGAGCTAGGAACTGATTCCCCATACTGTGCTCTGACATCACACTCCAGTTGACGCTCCGTGGCAGCAGTGGGGTTGCTGTATCAAAATATGTATAGGGGTTCACTAAAGGGTTGTATGGTAGCCATTTGGTGCCTCTTTAGACTTGACAGGGAGCAATATTCCTCACTACGAATGGCTTCATGGCTGTGTGATTTGTGCAGTGCTAAAGGGCCCCCGGGCATACAAAGGAACATTTTATATAATGCTCTGCTGTCAACATCTTGAAATTTGTAATAAGTTTTTAGTAAGGGGCCCTGAATTTTCATTTTTCACTGGGCCTTACAAATTATGTAGCTGATCCTGCTCTTTAAGCGCATGTGCATATGCCATCCCTTTGTGCAGTAAATAAGACCCCAAAACATCCAGAAAGGTGAGATCCTCCCGACTTAATTATTTTGAGAAACAGCTCATAGTCCTGACCCTCAGTTTATAACTGTGCTGCAATTTCCTAGAGCTGCTGGTTTATTTATGAGCTATACAAACAGTTGGGTTTGACGCCCCAAGGCAAAATTTGTAGCCAGCCAAGCTGGCCTTTGAAGTTTGCTTTCCTCCCTCTGGGATCAGCTTCTTGACCTCTATCTCTGCCTAAAACCCTTCCTGAGCCTACCTCTACATGGGGTTCACCGCCCCCGTGCTCTCCACCCCGTTTTTCTACTATATGACTCTCTCTCCCAGGTTGGCATTTATTCCTTGTGTGGCAGCACTCCCTCAGTGCCAGATGCTTTTAGCTTTCCAAGGTCATAGGAAGTAAACTTATTTGTGGAAACGGGGTTTGGCAGGCATTGTTGTTTGCCTCCAACATCTCTTCTAACAATAGTACAGTGATTTTGTTCAGACATCCACCTCTTCCATAGGGCCATATAATTCAGAGGAGGCTGACTTCATCCCTAAGTCCAAGGTTGGGTCCTAATTGATCTAAGCCAATCATGAAAACTTTGTTCCCTTGTAGGGTCCTCAGTTCACCCCACTTTCTTTCTGTGTCCTGATTAAAGATCACAGAGTGTCTTGACTGTTCTGTGACCCAGTCAGCTGAAGTTTTTTCCAGCAGGCTTGAACCCAAATGGAGGCCGTGAATAGGCACTGATAAAGGTACCTAGGTTGTTGCCCAAAATACAAAGAAACTTGCCCCAGCCCTGAGCCAAATTCCTTAAACCTTCATATAAACTCCATACCCTGACCCCTCACTGCTGACATACCTAGAGAGCACTCTGTAAGTTTCCTAATAAATGCTTTGGACCGATCACCCTGACATTTGTGCTTCTTTCTTTGGAATCTCAACTGGCTCGTCTTGGAGTTTGGGGGACTCCTTTCTGGAAACTCCCCTATCACAGCTTTTTGGGGTGATTCCAGCCACAGGTTCAGTAAAATGAAACATCTCCTTTCCAGGGACTGCTTTGAGAAGATGTGTGACACAGTCCAAGCCAAGGAATGTTACTGGTGGGATGAGATGGTCTGGGTGGGGAAGGGTTCTGGGAAATGTTGCCTTGCTCTTAGAGATATAAGAAAAAGATGCCCTCTTGTTTTTCCTCCATCTGTGTGTTACTGTTCCTTAAAAACCAAAATACCTCACAATCTCATATTTATGTAGAGTGTGGATTTACCCAAGCCAAAGCCTATTTTCATGTGGTTTTGAACAACTATCTAAAAAGTGAAATTTCCCCAGAACAAAAATGTGTCAAATTCTTTAGAACTGTAAGGATTATATTTATATATTTCACAAATTGCTTCAACATTTAAAAATTTCTGCAGATTCACAGGTTATTTTTAAAAGTTTACTAATCTATAAAATTAAACCTTGCATTAGAACATTATTTTCTGATTTAAAAATAGGAAAAAGTCTTCTCAGACTAGACAGACTTCTCACCAAAAAAAGATAGACAGATGGCAAGTAAGCATATGAAAAGATGCTCCACATCACATGTCATTAGGGAATTGCAATTGAAAATAATGAAATACCACTATACACCTATCAGAACAGCCAGAATCCAGAACATTGACAACAATGATGCTGGCAAGGATGTGGAGCAACAGGAACTCTTACTCACTGCTGGTGAGAATGCAAAATTGTATGGTCACTTTGGATGACAGTTTGGCAGTTTCTTACAAAAGTAAACATATTCTTACCACATGATCCAGCAATCATACTCCATGATATTTGCCCAATGGAGTTAAAAATTTACGTCTACAAAAAACCTCTGCACACAGATGTTTATAGCATTGTCAAAAAATAAAGGTGGAAGCAACCAAGGTGTCCTTCAATAGATGTTATGGACTAAATTGTCTCCACTACCACTGCCACCCCAAATTTACATATTGAAGACCTAATCCAAATGTGACTGTATTTGAAAATAAAGGCATTAGGAGGTAATTAAGGTTAAATGAGGTCATAAGGATGGGGCCTTAATCTGTAATGATCAGTGGCTTTATAAAAAGAGGAAGAGATCTCCCTCACTCCAACCACCAGCAGCTTGCACTCAAAGGAAAGGCCACATGAGGACACAGTGGGAACGTGGCTATCTGATGACATTGCAGATGCTGGGGATGAGCAAGGTAGACACTTTACATACATATATATATATGTATATATAAAATATGATATAATTTTTAAAAATAGCAAGATGGTAGAATTAAACTTAACCATATCAATAATTACATTAAGTAAAAATGGACTGAACACTCCAATTAAAAGGCAGAGTTTATTAGATTAGATAAATAAGCAAGGCCAAGTATGTAGTAGTTAAACACATTAACTTTAAAGAAGTAAAAGGTGGAAAAAGTTATACTACATAAACTTTAAGCATAAGAAAGTATCTGTGACTATGCTATATGAGACCAAGCAGACTTTAAGACAAGAAGTATTACTATAGATAAAGTGATTTGGTAATGATAAAAAGGACAATTCATCAAGAAGATACAACAACACTATATGTGTAATCACCTAATAACAGAACCTCAAAATGCATGAATCAAAATTGTCAAAACTAAAGAAATCAATGGATAATTGTAGTTGGAAATTTTTATACCTCATCTCAGTACTCGAAGAACAAGTAGACAAAAACCAACAAACACATAGATTTGAACAATACCACTGGACTTAACTGTTATTTATAGATCACTGTACCCAACAACTGCAGAATACACGTTCTGTTTAAGTATACATGGAATATACACCAAGATACACCATGTGTCAAGCCAGAAAGTCTCAATAAATTTCAAATGATAAAACCATACAGAGTAATTTTCTGACCACATAAGAATGAAATTAGAAATTGATAACAATAAAATACCTAGAAAATTCCCAAATATTTGGAAATTAAGCCACACGGTTCCAACACAAGGGCCAAAGATGATATAACAAGGAAAATTAGAAAATAATCTGAATAAAATAATAATGCAAATGTGTAAGATGCCTCTGTAGCAGGTCTTAGAGTGCAATTAAAATGTTTAAATGGCTATATTATTAAAAAAATAGAAACAGCTAAACAATGGTCTAAGGTGCTACTTTAAGCCAGGAAAAAAAGAGCAAATTAAAGTCAAGATTAAAAAAATAAAGGTAATATAAGATTGGAAATCCAAGAAAGGGACAAACAACACAGAAAGTAAACCTGGAACCAATCAAAAGTTGGTTCCTTTAAAATATTAGTAAAATTAATAAACCTCTGAAAAGGCTGATCAAAAAAGAGAAAAAATGTAAATTATTAATATTACAAATAAAAGACAGGACATCAGTACAGATCTTACAGGTATTAAAAGAATTATGAAGGAGATTATAAACAATTCTATACCAATTAAAAAATTCAACAAGCTAGATTAAGTAGAAAAATCCCTTGAAAAACACAAACAGAGCTCACTCAAGAAAAATCAAATGTCTTTAATAAATTTTTATCTATGAAAGAAATTAAGTTTGTAATCAAAACTTTTAACACAAAGAAAACTCCAGGTCCAGATGGCTTCACCAACGAATTCTATCAGACATTTAAGGAAGAAATAATACCATTCTTAAACTCTTATAAAATAAAGGAAGAAAAAGCACTTTCCAACTTGTTCTATGAGGCCAGCATAACCTTCATACCCAAACTAAATATAGTGCAATAAAAGAAAAACACAGACAAATATACCTTATGAAATTTTTTAAACTCCTTAACAAAATTAGCAAACCAAATCCAGCAATAACCAACTGGAGTTTATCACAGGAATGTAAGATTGGTTTTATATTTGAAAATCAATCAATGTAATTCATCACATTAGGAGAATAAAGATGAAAAGTCATATAATCATTTCTATACATAGCAAAAATATTGATAAAATACAATACACTTTCATGATTTTATTTTTTTAAACTTACAGCAAACAAGAAATACAGAGTAACTCTCAATTTGATAAATAACCAACATTATACTCAATGGAAAAATATTGTAATATATCCTGTAAGACTGGCAAAAGAGCAAGGATGTATACTCTTTCCAACATTGTACTGGAAGTCCTAGGTAGTTTGATAAGGCAAGAAAAATAAGAAGCATAAAGATGGGAGAGGAAGAAGCAAAACTATCCTTAATCACAAGTGGCATGTTTACATATAAAGAAACTATACCCTCTACAAAACAACTACTAAACTAATAAGCAAAATTAGCAATGCAACAGGATATATTAATAAAAAATTAATTGTCTAGAAATAACAATATAACAAATGTGGAAACCCTTATACTAAAAAAAATGCAAAACATAGCTGAGAAAAATTAATGAAAACCTAAATAGAGAGATACACCATTACATGTTGATTGAAAGACTCAAAGATGATAAGACTTTTACTCTCTCCAAATTGATCTGTAGATTCAATGCAATTCCTATTAAAATCCCAGCAAACTTTTATTCAGAAATTTGTAACTCGTTTCTAAACTCTATCTAAAAATGCAGAGGGTCTAGAAAAGGAAAAACAAACTTGAAAAAGAAGAATAAAGTTGGAGGAATTAAACTATATGACTTTAAGATTTAAAATAATGTACATTCTTCAAGACAGTGTGGCATTGATATAAGCTTAGATAAATAGATCAATGAAACAGAACAAAAAGACCAGAAAATAATACACATAAATATATAGTCAATCACTTTTGACCAAGGTGCCAAGGTACTTTGATGAGGAAAGAATAGTCTTTAAAAAAAATAGTCCTGAATATTCATATGTAAAGAAATGGACTACAGTCCTTATCTCACAGTATACACAAAAATTAGTTCAAAATGGAAGATGACCTAAATATAAAAGCTAAAACCATTAGATTATCTGTTAAAAACATAGAAAAATACTTTTGTGACTTTGGGCTATGAAAATATTTTAAACAAGATGAAAAGCACTAACCATAAAAGAAAAAAACCTGATAACTTAGGCTCAATCAAAATTACACATTTTTGCCCAGCAAAAGATATCCTTAATTTGAATATGTAAGCCACAGATTGAGGATGAAAATAATTTTAATACATATATCTTATCTGACAAAAGATTTGTATCAAAATATATAAAGAATTCCCACAATCAAGAATAAATCAACTATACAAATGGGGAAATACCTTGAAGACACTTGACAGAAGAAGCATATGAATGGCCAGTGAATGCATGGAAAGGTGCCCAACATCTTTAGTTATAAGAGAAATGCAAAATAAAACTACAATGAGACACCATTATATATATACTGATTAGAATGCTAAAGAGAGTGGCAGCAACATCGGTGATGATATGAACCAATTAGAAATCTCATATATTGCTATTGGGATTGTAAAATGGTATCACCACTTTGGAGAACTATTAAGTTAAATATAAACTTACTCTTTGACTCAGGAAGGAGAGAGAGAAAAAAGAGGAGAGGAAGAGAGAGAGGGAGAAGAATGTTTATAGCCTCCTTTTCTAGTAGCCAAAAACTGGAAATAACCAAACCACCCAACAACAGGAGCATAGAGAAGCAAAACTTAATTGAAAACTTAATTGAAAACTACTCATTAGTAAAGGGAACAAACTACTAATACACTGAACTAAACAAAATGAATTTCAAAAACATCAAGTGGACACTTAAGTCTAATGTCTTATCTAGGCATAGTGTATACCATTTACATGAAATGCAAGAACCAGAAAAGCTCATCTATGGTGGTAAAAATGAGAACAATGGCTATTTCTGGGGGTGAGAAAGAATTGCCCAGAAAGGAGCCATGAGAACACCTTCTGGATGATAGAAATAATTTATGTCTTGTTTTGAATAGTGTTTACATAGTATATGAAGTTGTCAAAACTCAGGGAAAGAATACTTAAGATCTATGCATTGTGTTTATGTTAATTATACCTTAAATTATATGATATATTACATATTTTACAATTTATAAATTACATATTATATTTTAAGAATGTTGATTTAAAAAAATAAACCCATAGGCTTTCCCTATTTTTTACTCAGAAATTTATTCTTAGTTCTGATCTTCCCTTTATTTTGAAGATAAGGCATAACTTATTGCTTTCTAAATTCTGTCTTACCGAAATTATTACAAAATTGACTTAACCCAAAGAAGCAGCAATAGCATGACAAAAATGGTATATGAGATAATTATTTTTATATCTGTGTATAGATGATTGAAATAAAGATCTAACCTGATACAAGAAGGATGGAAAAAATGCTTTCATCAAATGTCTAGCATGTGCACGCACACAGTGTCTGGACACAACCATGATTGGGATGCTGTCATTACACTACATGGTACCCTGGTTCTTTGGCAATTCCCAAAGAAGTCCTTGTATGATCTCCTCCCCTTGAATCTGAGCCGGCCCGGGGACCTATTTTGACCAATAGAATAAGGCAGCAGCCCTGGCAGCTTCTGCTTTTCCACTCTTGAAAACCCCAAGCTGCCAAGTAAGAAGTCTGGCTACCCTGTTGGAGACACCATGGGGAGGGAGATGTCATGAGTGACATGGAGAGCAAGTGAGGAACCCAGACAACAGGAAGGACAAAGGCCCTAAACATATGACCCCAGCAGAGTCACTCAAGCCAGTTCCCACCAGTGGAGACTCCCTAGTGGAGGCTGCAGCCACGGAAGTAGGGAAACCATCATGGACATTCTAGCCCTTGCAGATATGATGTGGGCGCAGAGATGAGTCACCTCTGCTGTTCCCCATCTGAATTCCTGGCTCACAGAATGGTGAGAAATAATAAAGCAGTTGTTGTTTTAAGCCAGTAAATTTTGGGGTACTCTATCTATTATGGAGCACTGGATAGCTGAAAGACACCTAATGGGATAAGCTCCAGAGGGAAAGTTGGGGCCAGAAGTAGAAGGGGTTAGGAGGCAATATGAGAATGAGTTGAAAACCAAACAGCAGAGGAGATTGAGGCAGATGCATACTGAAGAAACATGAGGATGCCAAAAACATAGAATCACGCTTCAGACAATCCATTCCACCTATATAACACCTTTAGCCCACTGCACTAAAGAGGGAAAAATATCACTGGGTCAGCGTATGGGACTAGGGCAGAACAGCCTAAAAAGCTCTCTATTTTTGCCAGTTTGATCATGAAACCTAAGCCATACTGACTTCTTTAAAAGTTATTTTTAGTCTACACTTCTGTATCGAGATTCTCCATATGGTTTTCAACTGAGGTATAAAATTGAGATTGCCTTAAGTGATCCTAAATGATTTTCTAGATGAGGAAGGTGTTCCTTTAAAAAAGATTATACATTAAGATAGTGCACTATTATTACTTTTATATACCTGTAACAAATTAAACTACAGATTTATTTGTGAAATTCTGCAGATGGCTCCAATCTACATCTGCCAGGCCAGCTGCACCATCTGTATGTGGTGCTATTTTGAAATCCATACTTAAGCAACAGATAAAGGACATGTGAAGCTTGCGATGGCTGAGTTGTCTGGACCTGGCTGCACTTCAGAAGCCAGAAAGTCTTACAGAACTGACTTACTAATCATGACTGAAGTTATAAGCACTAGGGAGTAACAAGACTACCAGCTGCCTTTTTTTTTTCTTTTGCCATTGCCTCCATTTCCTTATCTACAAAATGGGAATTTTAATGGTACCTCCCTTATAAGATTGTTACAAGGATTAAATAAGTATGTAAATACTTAAAACAATGACTGGCACGAAGTAAGCTCTCAATAATAAGTTTATCTATTATATAATTTCCTATATGAACCATATTATTCATCCACTTATTCAACAAAAATACCTTGTCATTTT
>CM052441.1:36346228-36367804 GCA_028533085.1 Varecia variegata | reverse complement strand
TGGAGACAGTAGAATGATGGTTACCAGAGGCTGGGAGGGTAGGAGGCAGGGGGGATGAACAGAGGCTGGTTAATGGGTACAAAAGTACAGTTAGATAGAAGGAATAAGTTCTACTGTTTGATAACACAGTAGAGTATTATATATACAATATATTAATAATTTATTGTGTATTTCCAAATAGGTATAAGAGAAGATTTGGAATAGTCCCATTACAAAGAAATGATAAATGTTTGAGGTGATGGATATCTCAATTACCTTGATTTGATCATTGCACATTGTATGCCTGTATCAAAATATACCAAGTATCCCATAAATATGTATGATTATTATGTATCAATAAAAAACACAAAAGACTAGATTTCAAATAAATATTGGTGTCCTAATCCATGACAGAAAGTTGTGATTCTTTACTTAAGCATCATGTTCATTATTTTAGTATTTTTGCATGAATGACCTTTCTAATTTGTGGCAAAGTTTCATTAGAGGTAGAATTATATCTGTTGTGTTTATTTTGTTTTGTTTTTATGGCTAGACACATGATTTAGGGGCAATTTACTTGGAGAAATCACATATCTGTTACATATGCTACATGAAATAGGAAGGACTGAATTCTTTCATCAGAGTATAGAAATTGATTAGACATATGCTAATATATCCCTACCTTATAGGAGAGAAAATCTTGATTTGGTGTATTCTGAGAATATTCAAGTATGGTGTTTCTGGAGTGAGTTCTTTGTACTTCTCAGTTACTAGGTGAAGTTGCTCTTATTGGCACTGTACATACATCTTCATGTAACGGATTCTGTTTCTCCCTTTGCATTGGCTGCTAGGATGCTCAGAACCAAATGAATGTTCCACTTCTGTTGAGCATTAAGATCAACTCTTCCTTCATGTTACAATTTTTAGCCTTATTTTTCATTAAACTTAATTTTCTCACTCACTTATTTTAGTTTTTGAAAAGTTTAACTGGACATACACTTAAGTTGTCCTAAAAAAGTAGATTTTGCCTCTGCCTACACTAAACTGAAGAGTAGCCAGGATGGGATGGGCACGTTACCCAGGCTTTAGAAGCTTGAGAAGTTATTCCCATCAGCAAGTGTAGCTCAAGTGTAGCTGCTTCTAGCCCTTGCACTTCTTTCCGCTGGGCTCTGACACCTGTCCACTTGGTGCCAGATGTGTCTTCCCTCCCTGGCGCCTCTCTCCTTTCCTGTGCACCTGAACACAGGGTTCTCTAGGCAGATTTTCTCCACCCACTTCCTCCCTCATTCAAATCAACTCATGCAAATAGATGTTATAGGCTTGCAAACTACACTACTTCATGAAAATTCCTAAAACCTCTTTAGCTCAACCCAGATCCACATTGTAGGTTTATCCTACCTGGGAACCCTGGGAAATGTACCACCACAGAGCACAGGGAGTGGCCAAGCTTGCTCTACTTGCTCCACTCTTGTTTGTTTCTCTCCAGCCCCAGGGCTATGTTCCCATTTCAGGTATTCCAAGCACTTTCACTGCTCTCTCCTTTTCCCCATTATACAGTCAGGATATCTCCATCTGGTGACACCTTCCCATATAGTCCTCTCCTCTGTGCTCTTCTCGCCTCTGACTCACATGCTATTTGTGGGATATGGATGGAAACAGGCCAGTTGATCTCCTGATACTTGAACAAATATGTGCTTCTTGAGAAAACAGTGTGTGCTGATACCTTGTTGGGAAAAGTACAAGGGTCCTATGCCCTTTACAGATTCAAACAAAAGAGCATTAATTAAGGAGATTGTACTCTTTTTTATTTGAATCCTTCCAAGTTCTGTAATCAAAATGTGGTTGTATAATTTTTCCCATTCATGAATTATCCCCATTAACTATTCAAATCAAGCTAGCTCAATTAAATATTGAACCATATATAAGAGTTATAAACTATAAAATAAATAAGACATTGCTCCTACTCATAAGAAATTTTAAAGTAATACATTTGTTCTCACCTCTGGATGCGTAAAAAAAATAACATGGGGAGGTCTTAACACTGATGTCAGAGCCCCATTCCCAGGAATTCTGCTTTAAATGGATTGAGATGCAGGCCAGGAAGTTTTTTAAAGGTGACATTAATATGCAGCCAGGGTTGAGGACCCTTCGATAGGGGCATGGGTTATGCAAAAAATAGCTAAACTGCAAAGAGGAGCAAGATTGAACTGTTATAAGACAGATACCAAGTGCCAAGATAAGGTCCCCATTCCCCATGGCTTCCCCGCAACCACCCACCCCTCTCCCCAGTGTGTTCTAGCTTAGTTGCTCCACCTCTCATCTTTCATAACTCCACAAGTACCTCAGCCACTTATAAGTAACCATTTTTTTTTCATTTATCAGTAACCAGTGCATTTGCCACCTGGCTATGAGCTTCTTGAAGCCAGAGACCAAAGTGTGCTACTGTCAATTCAGATCCAGGCAGCTCATGATTTAAGCAAGTCACTGAACCTCTCTGCATCCCAGTTATTTATGTGTAAGATGTCAATAATAATAGTGCCTAACTCATAAGGTTGGCATGAGGATGCAGTAAAATAGTGCCTATAAAGCACTTAGTTCCGTGCCTGGAACGTAACGAGTGACCACAAATGTTAACTATTGTTATTAGTCTTTCTCACCCCAGAATCTGGCATGCTGCTTCATACCTAAGTACTTAATAAATAAAAATATCCCTATACTTGACTTCACAGGCCAGACTTACTGAACTCTGATGGGTGTTTAAGCAATTCTTGAACAAAAAGCAGGCTGCTGCTAGTTCACATGGTGCTGCTGTGCAACTCAGGAAAAGGGCCTCGTGCCACTTCTGCTGTTTATTTCCAGGACCAATCTGACCTCCTGCCCTAGTGCGTCCCCAGGATCCTTTGCCAACAGACATGAGTTCTGCCTTCGGGAGGCTCCAGAAGGGGATTAAAAAGGTGGAAGGTGAGATGAGAGGTGGGGCACTTATTCCCTGCTCCCTCCCTGCTTGGGCCTGCATTTGTGGTAGTAGCTGCATGTGGCCACACCTGCACCTCCTGTCAAGAGGGAGACCCATCCACCCTACAGCTCCAGCTTTCAATGGATGCTTTTCTTTTTCCTTTAAAAAAATTTTTTTAATAGAATTAGGGGGTACAAGTTGAATTCTGTTACATGTGTATATTGTATAGTGGAGAAGTCTGGGCTTTTGTATCATCACCTAAATAGTGTACAGTGTACCCCATAGGTCTGATGGCACTATTTCCTTCCCTTGCTCCTTCAGGTCTAGGGATAATGGTGGCTTTCTGCTCTTGCTAGTCTCTGAGTGTAATATCCTTTATTGGTTTTCTTAGCCCTGTCCACACATGGCAAGGGTGGGGAGATAGTCTTTTCATTAAAGTCTTTTGAACTATCTGAATTGGACTCGGTTCCTGATGAGGTGCCTGACTGATACCTGCCCGTTTCTCAAAGACATTTTACTGTCTTCTACTGGGAACTCGAGCTAAGCAATGCATACACACGTGTTAGGTCTCCAGAGAAAATGGTGCCACCGCGATGTGTGTTGAACTAAACAATCCAACATATGAGTTTTTCAAGGAACACAATTCAGTCCATAGCACCAGTTAAATCTGAATTTCAGATAGACAACAAATAATTTTTTGGTACATATTTATATTGAAAATTATTCATTGTTAATCCAAAATTTAAAATTTGGTTGGACAACCTGTATTTTAATTTGCTAAATCTGGCAACCCTACTCCTTCTATGGCTATTAGTTGGCAACACAAACCCTGTTCTAGGATCAAAAACACAAGAGGAATGTGGTTGATTCCAGACTTACATTTTTACAGGGTAGGTCTGATTTGTCCTATAAAACATATCTCTTTCCTGCTGCTTGTCTGTCACTCAGAGAAACATCTCTTCATTAACACTAGTGTGTTTGTTCCAAGTACAACTATGCTCATTCCAGAATGTGAAAAGAATAAATGTTACCATTTACAGTTGGAATGTTAATTTAATTTATTTTTGTATGATATAGATATTGAACAAAAGTAAAAGAAATTTTTGTTATGGTTTGCATAATTTTAAGTCTCAACCTTAATATCTTAATATTATTTATTGATGATGAGTAATAAATCATTTAATTATCTCATTTTTAATATGGCATATTGCTGATACTCTGATATAAATTTTTATATATCATCATTTACCTCAAGGACCTTATTAAAACACTACCAATTATTCGATTATTTACCAGTTAAAAAAATTGCAAAAACACCAAAAAACTACTCGAGGTCTTAGTCTATGGAGGGTCTGTCTTTCTGTTTTGCTTATCGTTTCTCATTCATTCATCAACAAATATTTTTTAATACATATAGTGAACAGGACATTTGATAGGCACACTGTACAGACAGCTAAGACACTCTCACTGGCTTTCTAAACTTCATACTTTTGCAAGTTACCACAATTGCTTGGCAGTTTGTATTAGTTATATGTTGCTACCTAACAAATTAACCCAAGTCTTAGTGGCTTGAAACAACAGCATTTGTATCTCACCGTTTCTTCGGTCGACTATCTGGGTAAAGCTTATCTGGGTCCTTTGCTCCAGAGTCTTTCATAGGCTGCAGTCGGTGTTGACCAGGGCTATGGTCTTATCTTAAGGCTTGAATGGGGAACGAGCCACTTCTAAGCTCACTCATGTAGCAGGATTCAGTTCCTCAGGGGTTCTTGGACTGAGAGCCTCCGTTCCTCACTGGCTGTTGGCCAGAAGCTGCCCTCACTTTCCTCACTTTCTGGAGGCCATATGGGCCTCTCCATGAGATAGCTCAGAACATAACAGCTATTTTCTGTAAGAGAAATCAAGTGTGGGGACCAGCATGATGGAAATAATCTTTTGCAACCTAACCATGGCAGTGACATCCTAATACTTTTGCTATGTTCTATTTGTTAGAAGGAAGTCTCTAGGTCCAATCCTTAGGAGAAATTAACATCAAGGACAAAAGCTGAAGTTATTTCTAACATACTACTTTAATTTCTGGCCTTTGTTTTCCAAAAAGTCTGAATCATTGGAGTGATAAGTTACCTTGAGGGACAGAGGAGAATAGAGGGGAATGCTTTTCACATTAAGGAGAGAGGGTGGGAAAGATTTCCTCAGGAGTAAAGAAGTCGAAAGTCAGACAATCTGTTGAAAGCTGTTGCCCTAGAGTTGAGTGGGGTGAGGAACCAGAGTTGACTCTAACTGAATTTAAAGACAATAAACGGGTATTTCTTACACAGCTGTGTAAATTTGTATTATAGACTGACAGTTATTGTCATTTATGGTATTTGTCAACATTCATTCACTTTAAGAGTTGACATGTGATTGAGAGAGGACTAACACCAATGTTTTAAATTAACTGCATAGTCATTTTATGGATTTAAATCTTGGTGTGTCTAATTTATATTTGTTGTTTGTAGAATTCTGTGAAGGCCATTAAATCGTGTTAGGTAGAATTTGTTTCAGAGCAATTATCGATGCTTCCACTAGACTTAATTTTCCTTTTCATAATTATTTTCCAATACACAAAATGCTGTAAAAATGCCAGAACATATAAGTTTTTGCTCATTTAATTTGCTATTTTAGTGATCAGAATATGCTGTTTATTGGGCTTGGGAGATGAAAATATTACGTTTTCAAATTTGAGATAAAATCTTAGTAAAATGAACAAAAATAATGATATTTCCCATGTCTCATTCTTATTTCTATTGCTCTTTCCATTTGGAAAAAATTCCAAACATTTAGTATTACCTCGTGTTTCCTCTGCCTTGGATCTCTCAGCAATCCTTCCATTCCCACTGCTGCTATTCAGGTGGGGGCGGTCTTCTCCCTCTGCGGGTCTCCTGCCCCTCAAACCCATCCACTACACAGCAGGAGAGAGATCTAAAGCTGCAGTCCCCAGTGAGACTGGGCTGCAGAGCTCTGCTCCCCCAGTCCCCTGCCCCTGGAAAAATTGTCTTCCATGAACCTTAGGAAAGGGGGGTACACAGCAGGAGGTGACTGGCAGGTGAGCTAGCGAAGCTTCATCTGTATTTACAGCCGCTCCCCTCCCCATCGCTGGCATCACCCCTCCACCCCCCCACTTGTGAAAAAATTGTCTTCCATGATGAAACCTGTCCCTGGTGCCAAAAAGGTGGAAGATCGCTGATCTAAAGACAAATAAACAAACAAATGAAGTCAGATCACACCACTACCTTCTCAAAACTCACCCAAATCTTCTCATTCAACTTCGAATAAAATGCAAACTCTTTAGGTCTCCCCATTCTGTTTGTCCAATGTCAGCTACACTATCCTCTCACTCTACGTTTGTTCTGGTCCCCCCACGAATTAAACTATAAAGCCTAATTCAGGTGAGTCAAGCACACCAATATACAAATAAAAACAAACACACAAATAAACAAAAAGCAAATCTGCCTGAGACAATCAAAGTGCTCTACTGATTATTTTCAATAGGTAAGTTTCCTATTAACTGTTGTCTTGATCAAGACAGATTCTGTCTCAGGTATTCACTTGTAGTTTATTAAGACAAATGACCGACGATAATTGAGGACTTCCTGTGGGAAGCAGATTAACGTAGCCTTCTCTGCCATTACCCTCCAAGGCGAGTGAAGATGACCTATTCAGCTGTTCAGCTAGTCCTTTGCTGAGAGTTAAAGACTCATAATAAATCTCTTTATTTCATAAAGTTTAGCAGTAATATCTGCGGGCCAGAAATTTCATGATATTTAGCGACCAGGAAGCGGATATGTGAACCTGAGGCAAACTTACTTGTTATTAACTTCTCTCGCCTTCAGCTCATCAGTCCCCATGAGCATATATATCCTACTTGTCAAAAATGACCTATGTGTCAACAACTTTGGAAGCCTCAATTGGCTATATCCTTAGAAAGGAGATACATTTTCTTGATTAAACGATACACCATCACACTGGGTAGGCTTGAAGGAGTTGGAGAAAATGGAGTTATTAATCATTCTTAATGCTCTTCAGAAAATGCAATTTCTGTTTCAGTGAAGCAAATCATGTCTATTTGGTCAAAAAAAAAAAAAGAAAGAAAGTGAACTCTAGACACCCCTCACCTTTGGGTCATGTGTTACCCTAGTCTATTCCACAAGACCCAACTCCTTCTGTGTGGCATTCTTTCTCCCAGTGGTTTCTACATGCTGGACAGAGCTGAGGTCAAGCTTAGATCACGTTTCCTGGAGATTTTATGTTATGACTCTTGTAGTTCTTCCAGAGTGTGCACACATTGCCTAAAGGGCTTCAAGTTCTCAGAAGAAAAATAAGTGTAAGCCATAGAAATGTATATTAAGAGATGATGAAAGCAAACAAGAAATGGTACATTAAAGGCTTTCATCACTTCCTCCAGCAAGTCAAAGAAATGCCTGTTAAGCACCAACTGTGTGTTTCAGCACTTCACTAGGATAAATAAATCATTTATTTGGGGTGTAATAATGGCATATATACCACAATGAAGAGTATGAATAATATATAGCATAAGAGAAGACAAAATCAGAGGCTGCAGGGACAAAAAGATTGGACTCAAGAGGGCTAAGATAATCAGCAAAGCCTTCAAAGGTCTTCAGTGATGACAATGATTGGCTTAGGAGCCAAAGCCTTAACCACCCTCCTTGTGAAGCCTATGTGATGGTTTTCCTGTTTATTTTTTCCCAGATAACATTCCATCTTCTCAGTTGTGTGATTATTTAGGCCACAGCTGGCTCCTTGTAGCGAGGCTTAGGTCCTGAGTCCCCCTGTTTATCTGGGGACTCCAGATGTTTGCAATGTAAGGTGAGGCTTATAGTACCATACAATACCATTTCTGCCCTCAAATCTGGGCTCAAGTTTCCTTGGAGGCAACACATAATGACTTCTTACCAACACTCTGTTAAAAACCTGCAAAGAACTTTTCACCACAGGACTAATCAGTCTCCTTTGTCCAAGAACCTCATGAGCAGGGCCAAATGGCATTCTCCTAACTCCCAACATGACATATAAACTGTTACTCCTAAACACCCATACAAAAATCCTTTCTCTTTGGAGACTCGGGCCTTTTATCTTTCTGTTCTTCATAGCTGACATATACCAAACTCCTGGTCACTCTTCCACACTCAGTAATGACTATGGACTCTGCATCCCTGCCTTCCTCTTCATCCCAATCTCCACCATTATTCTTGAGAGAACCATGAGCTTTGAAATAAAAGAGAACTGGGTTTAAGACACAGCTCTGCCTTCTACCAGTTGTGTGACCATGGGCAAGTCATGTAACTTCTCTGACCCTTAGTTTCTCCATATGTAGAACATGGTAATGGTATTTACTTCAAAAAGGCTATGTGACTATGAATGTAAATTGCTTACCACAATGCCCAACTCATAGAAGGTGGTAAATAAGTGTTGTGTATGTGTATTGTTATGATGCGAACAGCACACCCAGCACCCTCTTTCATGGTTCTTCAATCTCCACAGCTCTACCAATGTCCACACCATTCAGCCACCTTCAGCTTTGGGCTACACCTCAGCAATCTGAATTGCTCCTCCTGTAAAATCTTAAACATCTACATTTTTTTTACACCACCTTTTTCTATTAGTCTAGTCCTCTTATTTCTATACTCATATCTTTTCTTCAACTTTTCTTAATCTCCAGTTCGTCCTTGTTCTCCTTCCTCTCTTGTTTCTCAAAGGAGTTAGGACCTCATGATGTCTATAACAATCTTTGACAACTCTCTTGCTTCCTATCTTTCCTCCGCATCTTTCTGGGAGAACCTTATTCCTAAGTGAAACCGGGTGATTATCTCTTCTGTTTTCATATCCAGTCTCCAGAGAGCAATTAGAAAGAAAAAATACATTTCAATGAGAATCTGTAAGGTTACAGTTTCCAGCCCAGCTCTGGTGAACTGCCTCTGCCATGCCTCACACCACCATTTGAACCTTCAATGCTCTCTTTAAGTTCCCTGTCTCTCACCTCTCAGAAAGTGCCCAGCTAAACCTCTTGACATCTACATCGTGAGAGAAACTTCCCTGACTTTTTCTACTTCCTCTCTCTCAACCGTTTCCCAACCCGCCCCCCGCTAATAATATAGATTAGAAAATTCTGTATCCTATCCTTTCTTGTTTCATTAGGATGTCATTTCCTTGTTTATTTGTCCTCTTCTGTTGTTTTACCCTTCCTCGACCTACTTGGTCTTTCTCTCAGAATATAAGTGTGTTCAAGATCTTCCTTTCTTCATTCGCTCCTCTTCCCCAGACATTATTTACTGAATTATCTGAAACATTCCTCCTGGTGTTTCCTGGTATGATGCTCCTGCCTCTGGGGCCAGGCTTTCTCAGCTGTCATTGTTCTTTCTTCCCCTCCCCCTCCTCCTCCTCCTCCTCCTCCTCCTCCTCCTCCTCCTCCTCCTCCTCCTCCTCCTTCCTCTCTCTGTTCTTCTTCCCCTTCCCTTACCCCTCCTCCTCCTCCTTTCTTTCTTCTTCATTTTCAGGATTCTATCTTCAACTTTTTCCTACTGTTATACTGGGTCCTTTTATACAGAGGTGGTCGTCACAGTGTCTAACAGGCACAGCTGGGTACTGACAAATGGACACCGTCATCGGCAACTCACAGCCACGTCATGGCATACCAGCCGAGTACGTGTCCTGACTCCATGGCATCAGCATCGCCTGCGGTTT
This sequence comes from Varecia variegata, assembly GCA_028533085.1. NCBI lineage: Eukaryota > Metazoa > Chordata > Mammalia > Primates > Lemuridae > Varecia > Varecia variegata. Next base: position 36,358,131 of record CM052441.1, on the reverse strand, counting down.
AGGTCTGTGCTGCCATCCTAAACCTCTTTCCATGAGTCAAAGTGAACACATGCACTGGGATATATCACAAGCACCGTAAGTTTAACGTTCCCAAAACTGAACTGCTCTTTTCCTCTTTTCTCTCCTCCAGATGCTGCTTCTCCTATACTCTAGCTACATGTACTGATAGGGGAATGGAACTCTACTCTGTCCTGGGTGCTGCTATATCACCACTGTGACCTCAGGCCCATTTTACCTTTGCTGCAGTGGGAAGAATACAAATCTTAAACTGTAACTTCCTTGCTAAAATTCTGCAATGGCTTCCTACTGCTTTTAGGATAAAATTCGAACTCCTTAGGGAATACAAGGCTCTTCAGGATTTGGCCTCTGCCCACCTCTTTAACTTGGCCTTTCAGCACTTCCCTTGCTACCCTTCACTGTTTGTGCCCTCCACCCCACTAGATGGAACCCCAAATATCCACCCCAAAAAGTCATGCTAAGTTTTGCCTGCACCTTTCCACAGCATCTCTCCAGTACCTGGCCTTGTTATCATCTCCCACTCATTTCAACCTTTTTGTTCGAATAGCTCCCGCTTGTCTTTAAAAACTTAGTCAGATAGGTCATTTCTTTTCATAGGACTTATTGAGCTCCCCATTCTGTGGTTTAAGTGCACTCGCCCTGCTCACATTGCCTCATGACTACATTTTCCATTGCACTCAGCCGAAATTATTGGATCTGTCTTTTTCTTCTCTAGCTCTTCATTACAAAGTGAAATCCTTGAAGGGAGAGACTGTGTGTCTCCATCAAAATTAGTACTTGGCATACAGTGGGAGCTCAATAAGGAGTTTATGGATTGAAGGACCGACTGCACCAAGCAGGAAGATTATAGATGATGAACGTGAGCACATTGGTTCTGTTCATTGTTGGTATGTGGGTTTTGTTTATCATTTGAAAAAACTCAAAATGAGTGATGCCGGTAATATTGCCTGGCCTTTGTTCAGTGTTTGGAGAAACTGTCAAGATGCACAGAAAGTGTCCCTCCAGAGGCTCTGAGAATCTATAACTGATTAGAGGGCTCTGCGAGCACCTGCTGCCTTCCCCTGTGTGCCCATGGGTGCGTAATGAATCTTGACTACTCACTGCACCTTTTCCTGCACTTTGCCAAAACAAGTCCATATGCTTTATGTTAGTTTCACTTGCCACTCTCCTCCTTTCTAGATTTTTCCTTCACAGAGTAAGAAAAGCAGCAAAATGGACAGAGGTAACATTCTTCAAATCATCTTGTTTTATATTTTGGGTGCTTTCTCAAATTCTGCTCCTTTTTCATTCATTTCAGTAAAGCTAAATGATTTATATTTTATGCTTCTCTGTTGTCCTGTAATTTTATTACATCCAAAGTGTGTTCCGGACACAAATTGTGATTTACTTTATTGTTCCAAATCCTGACTTGTCTGCATCCATTTGGTTTAAAATTCCAGAGAGGGATGCTGCTTTTACTAGAGGCTCAAGCCACGGCGTCTCTGGTGACTTGAGGTAGTGTGAATGTGTCGGGACAACACGAGTCTATGAGTGGCAAGGGAAGAGGTAGCCCTGCGTCATCAGAGGAAGCCAAGTAATTTGGAGCTGATTAACTGCACAGTAGTGAAAGATTCTTCCTTCAGAATCATCTTTTAAATTATTACTCAAATTGTGGTTAAAACATCCCCTCCCCTTCCTTCCCATTCTCACCTCTCATTAACAAGGGAGATTAACAAAAATCAGAAAAGATTAACTTCTTAAATTCTTGAGAAAATAGAAGTTCAAGCCTAATATATTTTATAGATCATTTTATCCTTCTTGTGCAAATATTATTGATGGTAATTTGAATTTTGCTTATGGGTGAAATACAAAGTAAACTATTCTTTTATCCTGTGTTCCTTGCTGGGGTTTCCTGACCTTATTATGTGCCTTGGACCATTCTCATTGTATTTGTTTTTATTAATACAGCTAGGCCTAGTGTTATGTTGTAAATGCCCAAATGGCAAGGCTGGTTGGTGTTTATGCATTTCATATTATCAATAAGAAATGAAAGGGAATTATCATTTATTGATCACACATGATGTGCTGGCCAGTGATCCCCAACCTTTTTGGCACCAGGGAATGGTTTCACGGAAGACAATTTTTCCACGGACAGTTTTTCCATATGCTGCCTCATTTAATTTTTACCGTAATCTGGTGATGAAGAGATTAGCTCCATCATTTTAGACGAATGCACTGGAGTTCAGAAGGCCTAAGTAATTTGACCAATGGAGCACAGAACATGGGAGAGCCTGGATTTAAATCCAATATTGTTGATTCCGGAATCTGCTATTATTCTACTACACCAAGCTACATCCTTGTGTGAATAGGGAGTACCAAAAAATTTGGTATTTAACTTCTTTTACTTCTTGCTGATTTTTTCTTTTAAAAATTTCACTGTTTCCTAATGGATTCTCCATGTCCATTGTAAACTGATTTAGACAGTCCTGGGTTTATACATATATATACATGGGAATCCATTAGGAGTTAGAGATAGTTTTGTTTATATAGTAAGATATTTAGCCAAAAGCATTTTCTATTGAGAACTTTTTCCCTTTTGTATACCCCCAATGTGGGGGTTTTATAAAATAATCTATACTGTGCAAAATAAAAATGTGCAACAAAAAATGACTTCTCTGTACAAACTTTGGAGTAGTTTACATGGTCCAAATTCTTCTGCTCTTTTGTTATCTGTCCCAACCTCCTTCCAACTTATTTCCTCTATTCCTCATTGTGCTTCCCTCCAACTTGCTCTCAACTGATAACCAATTCCTGAAAGCTGATGGCATCCCTTTCCCCCTTCTCTTTTCCTGGGATAGCTTGTCTCCTTTTTATGAAACCTTCCTCTATCTACTTTCCTCTCTGATCTATTTTTAGTCAGAACCACACAGTTGAGTCAGTAAAACAAAGGTTAAGTGTTGTTAGTAGTCATTGTACAACTAAATTGCAAGAGCAAGGTCATTGGCTATATAGGTTTTTTCTTTTTAAAACTTATCTGTAGTGGTTGGACAATGCTGGCATATGGTAAACCCCCAACAAATATTTCTAGGTTGTTGGTCAGGGCTGCCTGTAAAGTCACACTAACATGGGGACTATGCAAAACAGGATGTTTTCACTGTGGTTAGGCACATGTCATACACTTCGGAAGCGACCAACCCAGGGAATGGGGTGAGGCTGACCATCTTCCTGGCACATCTAGAGTAGGGTCCTTCGGTAAGGAAAGGATCCTTAATAAATGAAATAGTTTGGTATTATTTAGTGCCAAGTTAAATCCTCACATTACTCAGCAATCCTTTTAACCTGTTGTCCTTCTGTCTTAAACAAACCCACTGCCTTGGTCTCTTAACATCTGCTCTGTGCCATCCACCCCAGTCACAGTGTCTTTCTCCATTTTCTTGCTGAAATTCTTTAAGGCCTACGTGTGCCTCAGAGCATCCCATACACCAATTTAAATTATGTGTGTGGCTGGACGATATATCAGAGCCTCCTTGGGAGGCTACTACATGCTCATTGCTTCAGAGGAGAGCTGTGGAGGATAGAAAGCAAATGTCTATTTGTCTTGACTTTCGTCTTCCGGATTTCTATCCCTCGGGCGCAAGGGAGAAAGAACTGCTTGCTTTTGCTAACACTTTGGAGGGACAAGAGCTTACCCCTGTGGCAGAGTCTGCTGCTATTGCACTCTCCAAAACCTGTTTCTTTTTGTCTTGGACAGACAGCTGGATGACGCTTTCCAGGTTCTCTTGTAGTCATATGAGACCATAACCAAGTCCGACCCATGGAATATTGGCAGAAGTGACGTGTGCCAAGGTATGCCTCTCCCATACCTGGCCCATAAAATCCTCCCAAGTAGTTCTCCACTCTCCGTCTTTCCTCCTGTGCTGGCTGCATGGCGCAGACTCTAAGGACCTGGAGGAAAGTGGAGCCACAAAATGGCAGGAGAGCAGGCCCCTGAATCATCACACGGAATGATTCCTGCTGAATACTTCCAGTGAACTTTTTGGTGAGGACATCGGTGATGGAGGAGGCAGAAAGACCTGATACGGGTTTGTGGAATCTGAGAACAGAGGTGAAACTCCAGTTTGGTGGCAGAACCTCACCAAATAAGAGGTATGTAGTGAATCTAGAGCCTCAGAGTACCAGACAGCAGAATAATTCCCACTTCTCTAAGCACAGCATAAACACAGTATATAGAAATGCTGGACATGAACAGCAATGTGGGTGGGTCAGGGGGCATTTCTCAGAGATGACCTCATGGACTGATATCAAGCATCATAAGGAGTCCTGCGTGTCTCAGCAGATGCAGAGTGGACAGGTAACCTCAAGGGACAGCGTTGCCCCTCCTCTTCCCTCCCCACCAATTCCTGAAGGCTTTATACGACCCACCTCCAAAATTATATGCAACGCATGGAAGGAAGAGGTTCCAATGGACCGAGATAAGGTTTCTGCTACTATAAGAGAATGGAAGGAAGCTTGAAATAGAAAATAGATTGCATTATAGAAAAATTAAGAAATGTCTATGTATTTTCACCACTGAGCATGAGCACTGAGATTCCTCTTCACTCCCCTCATTTACTTGTCTGTCTTTCCTGAACCGTGAGCTCCATGAGGCAGGGGCTGTCCAGTTCACCAGGGTGTCCCCCATCCCAAGCACATGGCAGGCGCCTAGTAACTATTTATGAATGTGTGAACTAACGAAAAGTTCCATTTCCATCTATCAATTGTGGCCATAGGAAATAACTTCACATCAACAAGAGCAGAGAACCAGGTTGGGGAGAGCCTTCTCTTGAAGATTTTATTCTTTTCTTCTAAAGGTCAAAAAGCTAAATGTCACTGAATCTATTTCCTGGGAGACAACATCAGTTGCTGGGTCTTAAAATAAAAATTACCAATTATAGAACACTGTCACCTTTGTGAAAGGCTTACTCTTAACTCTTAGGGTGCTAAGCTCAGAAGACAATAAGCAGATGTTCAGTGGCAGGCTTCTATTGTAGTATTTGTTTATATGAAAAAACAAGCTTATACATTTCACATACTGTGTCTTTATTCTTTGAATTCAATCATAATGAGCACAAGCAAGTATCAATAGCATTTTTATATGTGCTGGAAATGCTACATTTGTTAAGGACATGAGAGTGGTTACTTTTGATGTACTATGTGAGATAATTTCATTCCTGGGTTTTCATTTTACATGATAATTATCATCATCACAAAAATAACTATCACCATTGTCATGGTGGAGACTGTTTATTGAGTGCTTACTTGAAGAATCAGTTGTTTTTAAATTACTTTTGGTTTTGAACCTATGCCTAGAGAAGCAGGAGGTGTTATTCCCCCCATATCCCTCTTGGGATCACAGAAACTCCCAGAGTGATGTAGAGGAGTCAGAGTATTGGAGGCTTGTACACAGTCATCAGTGGCATAGGTTCTCCTGAGCACAGGCTGGGGAGGTGCCAAGGCTAAGAGAAGTTCTGAATTCAGAACAGTAGTGGGTTGAATTGTGGCCCCCAAAGGATATGTCCACCCAGAACCTCAGAAGGTGACCTTAGTTGGCATAAGGGTCTTTGCAGAAGTAATTAAGGTAAAGATCTTGGCATGAGACCATGCTGGATTAGGGTGAGCCCTAAATCCATGACAAGAGTCCTTACAAGAAATAGAAAGAGAGCAAGATACAGAGACAAGAAGAACATGGAAGCACAAATTGGAGTTTTGCAGCCCTAAGCCAAGGAACATCAAGGGCTGCTGGTCACCTCTAGAAGCTGGAAAAGAGGTGCGGAGCAGATTTTTCCTCAGCGCCTGCAGAAGGAATCAACTTTGCCAACACCTTGGTTTCAGATTTCTGGCCTTCAGGATTGTGAGAGAATAAATTTCTGTTGTTTTAAGCCACCCAGTTTGTTTGATTTGTTACAGTAACCCTAGGAAACTAATACAAGAATGGAGACAGACAAGACCTACAGTGGCTGGGCAAGGGGTGGTAGCCTCGTAGAGCCTCATTCTGCAGATCAGTGCTCAGAAACCAGCTAAGCTCCCCAGCCTAAGGGGTGCAAACAGCTGCAGCCCAGAAGGGACCTCAGGCTAGGATAAGGGAGACTAGAATGTGGACACCTTGGGCCCAGGGCAATGGCTTGGACTCCCCTGTTCTCAGTGACAGATGCCAGCATGATGCAAGAGCAGCTCAGCCACTCCTCAGGGAAACTGGGAGGGGCCCACGTGTAGCAGGTGGACACCAGTGGCCGAGAGGGATGAAGGATGTCATGGAGGCACATGTTAGGCCCTTGGTGCACAGCATGTAGCCCAAGGAGCCTCTCTGCCCGCTGTCAAGGCATAGTGTGAGCTGCCTCTGGTGTTTTGTTAACCAGGACGAAGAGAAAAGATAGAGAGAGGGAAGAAAGCCTGAAAGCTGAATATTTACCCAAAAGAGACCAAGCACTTACCTGAAAGACACTATTTTATATTGGAAGAGAAAGTTACTTTTAACTGGCATATTTAACTTTTCCTCCAGTATTAGTCACATAGGAAGCTCAAGGAAAAGGGAAAATAATCTACTTTTTTGTACATCTGAGTTGTTTGTGTGAATGCATGCGTCCTTTACTTCATCTCCCTCTTACCTGGGATGTGGTCTTTTTCAGGAGAGGCCTGTGCCCCTGGTGGTTCCAAACACCTCCTCCTAAGTCTTCCAGAGCTCGGGGATACTGGAAATGTAGAGGGAACCCACTGCAAACTCCAGGTGGGACTTTGTCTAACATGGAGGATTGCTCAACAAGTGTGAGTTCTTTCCTTTTTCTTTCTTTTCCTTCCTCAACTTCATTTTATAATGAAAACATTCAAATGTGCAAAATAGTTGAGAGCACAGTTCTTATACTTCTCCTTCATTTAGACTCAACAAATGCCAAGATTTTGCTATTCTTTCATTATCTATCATCTATCTAGATGTATCTGTATAGATAGATATAGTTCTGTTCTTTAACTGATAGACAATAAACATTATATATTTAAAGTGCAAAATTTGATGAGTTTTGAAATTTCTTATGCTCCCATGAAACTATCACCACAATCAAGATAATATAACTGCATCTTTCACCCCGAAGTTTCTTCCTGCCCGTTTATACCTCCCTTCACTCCTTCCCTCTCTTCACTCCCTTCATCCCTAGGCAAACTCTGATCTGCTTTCTGTCACTATAGATTAATTTGCATTTTCTAGAAGTTTATTTATTTTTATTTTATTAATCTTAGATGGAGGCAGCATAAATGGATGCATACAGTATATACTTTTTTGGGGGAGGGAGGGCTTCTTTCACTTAACATAATTATTTTAAAAATCATCCAGGTTGCTGCATGTATTACTAGCTTATTTCTTTTATTGCTGAATTGTGTTCTATTGTGTGCAAACCGTAGTTCATTTATCTGTTCACCTATTGATGGAAATGTTGGTTGTTTCTAATAAGTCAAACTACTGTGAACATTTTTATACAAGTCTTTATGTGAACGTATGCTTTCATCTCTTTTTAGTACATATCCAGGAGTGGAATGTCTGGGTCATTATAGCACATGTGTATGTTTAACATTTCAAGAAACTGCTAAGCTGTTTTCTAAAGTGGTTATACCAAGTTGCATTTCTACCAGTAGTGTATGAGGGTTCCAGTTGTTTCAAATCCTTGCTAACACTTATGTTCAACATTTATAATTTTAGCTGTGCTTGTAGGTATGTAGGAGATTCTCCTTATGATTTTAGTTTGCATTTCCTTAATGTCTAATGATGTTGAGCATCTTTTCATGTGCTTACTTACCTCCTTCACATGTCTTATTTGGTGAAGTGTCTGTTCAAATCTTATGCCTTCTTTTAAAAATTGAGTTGATTGTCTTATTATTGAGCTGTGAATGTTCTTTATATTTTCTAGAGAAACATCCTCTGTTGGATATATATTTTGCACATACTTTTTCCAAGTGTGTGGCTTGCCCTTTCATTTTTTATGTGTCTTTTGAATAATAAAATATGTAATATTTATAATGGTGAGTTATCCAGTTTTTGCCTTTCTTCATTTGTTTTGCACACATTGACAGTAAAAGAAAGTGTAGTCAGACAGGCACATAAGTTTTAGAGTCAGACATCTGAGTGAATCTAACTTCTCCACTTGCCTGTTAACCTCACATAGTCTTAGTTATCTCATCAGAATAAGGGTAAAGTGTCAGTAACAACCTCATAAGATTCTTGTACGGGATTAAGAGTGTGTGTGTGTGTGTGTGTGTGTGTGTAAGGTACTTAGCTTAGTGACTGGCATATGGTAAATGTTCAACCTTTAAAAGATAGCTATTATGTTCCTAGATTTATTTCATGGTTTTGCTGGCATGGATACTTTTTAAGAACATGGAGGTACCAATTAGCAATTTAACAAAGTCTGTCAAACTCGGATGAGGCTGTCTGGGTCAGGAAAGGGGCCACTCTGTGTCACTAGATGCTACGCCTTCTTCTCCTGACAGATAAACCCAGAGGTGTGCTTTAAGGACTAGAAAAGAATGTGCTTACTCCCGGCAGCCACAGTGATGGTTGTTCGTTCAGGAGAGAGCACTAGAGAAGCACATTAGGGTAACACCAGTGTATTCCGGTTTCATACTAGGACTTTCACAGTAGGTGAATGTGGTCACCACCATTTTATAGAAGACCGTAAGAGGCTGCTGATGTATGTGTTTCAGTTTCTCAGTAGAGTGCAAGTTTTAAGTTGGGAGCAATTTTTTGGAAGAATTTCCCTGAACACTGGGGATGCTTCTTGGAATATGCCTACAGATCCAGCAGTGAATCTTAGGAGGGAAATCATAGAGAAAGTTTTGAACATCAGAATGATCAAAGGCCTGGTTAGTGCATTAATATGGTACTCTTATCTTCTGTGTCACACATTGCTGATAGTCTGCTCAATGGTTGTTTTCTCCTCCTTTTTGCTAACAAAATTCAACTTTATTTGGACATCAGCTTGCCCAGCCTCAGGTGTGAATCATGACTGAACCAAGTCAATCATAGCAATCCTGTTCTATGCCAGTGATTGGTTTAGAGGGCTAGCCAATGACACATAAGAAGTCAGTTGGGGGATTCTAGGAAAGATCTTCCTTTCTGCAGTGAGGAGAAGAGTCTGGCAGGAAATGCCCCTTTTTGTTCCAATCCATCCTTCCTGCATTGGACCTTTTCATGTGAAGTTGTGATGCATGGAGCTGCTACAGCCACCTTGCAACCATAATGTCAAGAGAAGCTCAGAGGTGCACACAGAGTTCTTACATCATTGAGCCACTGACCCTACCCTGGAGGTGCCTGCCTCCAGACCTCTCGTTAAGCAAGATTAAAATTAAAGGGTTCTTCTGCTATGCTGTTTTGATCTTGTTTCAGTCCAGGTGAGGTTTGATGTCTTAGACAGAGTTTGAGAAGATAGTTTAACTTAAGGTCTAGTTGACAATTTCTAGTTAAGTGTTGCTCTCAGGTTCTTCTCATTATAATCTCTAAACTGGACTGTGCTTTGTAATATATGGCAAAGAAATCTGACTCCACTGATAGATATTTTCTGTCTCTAAATCAGAGCATGGTTTCTCCTGATCCTGGCATGTCTCTGATAAAAAAGCTCATTCACACAGTTGTGTTGGGACAGTACAGATTTCCTTACTGAAAGAGTCTCTAGTGATATTATTACTATTTGGTTATACACAGGGTCATGCTTGCTGTTATAGCCTGAATAATAGATTTTACAAAAACAAACCAATTAACAAACAAAAAACTCAAACAATATTTTCTGGATGGCTATGTTTCTTTAGTCTTTATATTGGCTCTTTACAGTGTTTCTTTGCCATCCTGGTTCCTTTTTTTTTTTTTTAAACTTGTTGAAATCTGCTGCATGCTTGACACAAAACATGTGTTTTGCTTGTCCTAATGTCTACTTGAAGTGGTAAAAAATCTCAAATACAGACTGATTAACAGTATAAGCTTTGAAGTTACCACCCACACGTGAAGCCACTCTTCTTCAATGAAAATTTTTCATAGAATTACATGAAACCAAAGAATCTTAAACCATATCTTTTGGGTGAATAGGAAGCAGGCTTCCTGTAGAAAGACCCTGGTTACCTCTATTTAACCACAATAAAGGCCTTTTTATATGTTTATAGCTGTGGAATACTTTCAAGTCAAAAATAGGCTGTGAAACTTGTGGAATTTTTGCTCAAATAACTTGACTAGATGTACATATTTAATGAGTTTTAGAAAAAGTTATTATAAGCTAGCAATATTCTGTAAATATATATGACATACAATACCATTTCAATAACATCCTGTAAACTTGTAAAGAAACTTCCTCCTTTAAAAAAGAAATATCTTGGTTTTGTTATGACTGTAAAAATAACATATGCTCCATGAAAAAATTCACACTGCACATCCAAATGTTTGAATGTATTATATAATGTGGAAGTTCCCATGTAAGCTCCTTCTCCCAAAGGAAATCACTGCTAACTGTTTAGTGCACAGACTTCCAGTTTCTTATGCATACATATTCATATAAATGGGACCTTACTCAACATACTGTTTTGCAAACTGCCTTGCCACTTAAAAATATGTATCTTAAACATCTTTCCAAATCAAAAGTTATATACTTCATCTTTTAAAACAGATGTATAATAATCCAATAGGTAGATACACCATATTTTATTTAACTAAATAAATAAACTAAGAAAACTTTTTTTTACCGTTTTAAATAATTCCACAGGGAACATCTATGCACCTGCATTCTTGTGTTCTTGCTTAATTATTTTTGTTTATTTTATTATTTTTAAATTCTAAGTGGAATTACTTTATTAAAGGACAGTGCTTTAAAATTTTGATACATATTGAAATATTTCTCTAGAAAGTTCATATCAATTTGTATTCTTGTACGAAATGGATAAGAGCACCCACCCTTCCTAATATCTTTACTGTTGCTAAGCAGTAACAATCTTTTGGATATTTCTCAGCCTGAAAGATAAAAATAATATCATTGATGTTTTGTTCTGTATTTAATTAATGATTAGTGAGGTTGAACATCATTTCATTGGATTATTGGCCACTTGTATTTCATACTTTGTTAGTTGCTTGAGCATATCCTTTGCCCATTTGCAATAGGAGTGTTAATCTTTTACATGCTCTATTAGTTCATGCGAGATGGGGTTGTTTAAGAGAGTGTGGGCACCCCCTCCTCACTCTCTTGCTCCTTCTCTCACCATGTGACATGCCTGCTCCCTCTTCTGCCTTTATGGGAAGCTCCCTGCAGACCTCACCAGAAGCAGATGCCAGCACCATGCTTCTTGTACAGCCTGCAGAACCGTGAGCCGAATAAACCTCTTTTCTTTATAAATGATCCAGCCTCAGGTATTCCTTTATAGCAGCACAAAATGGACTGAGACACATAGTTATTTGTAAGAGCTTTTATATGTTAAGGGTGTCAATTGTTTGTTGTCATATTGTAGAAATTACTGGCTTGTTGAAGGTTATTTATCTAGTTTATTACGGATTAGTTACTCCCAGAGTCCCAGTCTTCCTGAGGAAAACAAGTTGAGTTGAGTTAGGTGGTACCTTCTCTTTGTTTCTCTGGCACTTTGGACATGCATCTGCTAGTCCCTCAATACTGTGAGTGGTTTTCAAACTGACTCCATTAGACTGGCAGGTCTTGGAAGGCAGGAGCAATTCTTGTTCATCTGCATACCTTACTACCTAATATGGTACTCCTAAAAAGTAGGCATTAAAAGTAGTAACAAAAGCAAGGCTACTAAGTTTTCTTTTTTCTCTCTCTTCTAAAGTGTAGCCCAGACTGAATCTGCCTGATAGTAGAACATGCTGTTTTGCTCCCTTTGGATCAGGTTTTTTTTTT
>CM052441.1:36266666-36346128 GCA_028533085.1 Varecia variegata | reverse complement strand
GCACTGTCTGGGGAATGGACACGCTTGAAGTTTTTTTTTTTTTATTTCAGGATATTATGGAGGTACAAACATTTTGGTTACAAGTTTTGACTTTGCCACACAAAAACCTTTGGTTCAGTTTTGAGTGTTTACAGGCAGCTGTCCTAGTGTGTTTGGGCTACTATAGCAAAATACATCAACAACAAACACTTATTTTTCATGGTTCTGGAGGCTGGAAGTTCAAGATCAAGGTGCTGGCAGATTTGGTATCTGGTGAGGGCCCACTCCTAGTTTATAGAGTGCTGTCTTTTTACTATGACCTCACATGACCTACGGGGCAAGGGATCTCTCTTGGGCCTTGTTTATAAGGTCACTAATCCCATTTCTAAGGACTCTGGCCTCATGACCTAATCATGCCCTGAAGCCCTCCCCCCACTTCCTAATACCATCACCTTGGGGATTAAGATTTCAACATATAAATTTTGGGAGGATGAGCCGGGTGCAGTGGTTCACGCCTGTAATCCTAGCACTCTGGGAGGCCGAGGCGGGCGGATTGTTTGAGCTTAGGAGTTCGAGACCAGCCTGAGCAAGTGCAAGACCCCGTCTCTACTAAAAGAAAAATAGAAAGAAATTAGCTGGAAAACTAAAAATATATAGAAAGAATTAGCCAGGCATGGTGGCACATGCCTGTAGTCCCGGCTACTCGGGAGGCTGAGGTAGAGGGATTGCTTGAGCCCAGGAGTTTGAGGTTGCTGTGAGCTAGGCTGATACCACTGTACTCTAGCCTGGGCAACAGAGTGAGACTCTGTCTCAAAAAAAAAAAAAAAAAAGAAAAAATTGGGAGGATGCAAACATTTAGACCATAGCAGCAGATGATGCCCAGATGAAGGACTGGACTCCCCTTGTCATGTGCCTATTTTTCAATTCAAAGAAACAGGATCTATCCCCACATTTGGAAAGTAAGGGCCAAAATGTTAAAGCCACTGTCTGCATATGTAGTGCTCTATATGAAAGAAAACAATTTGTAAAGAATGGCATGCTGAGAAGATTCAGCCTTATAATGTCTCAAAAATGATTAATATAGCAAAGACAATATCTATGTTTTAAAACACAATTAGATATTTACTCATTTATTTCTAGATGCAAATGTATCTAGGTCATGTAAATTAATTTTGTAGCTTTATTCTCTTTTTAGTGATCATGCTGATAACTGAAATTTTTGAAGAGCTGTTGCTAAGCAATGTGACTTGAAGCATGTAATGACAGTTTCCTATGACTACTTAAATGTAAAAAAGAGCTATCTTAATTTTACTACTTTTTTATCAACCACCCCACTTTTAATGTTTTGGTGATTGCAACCTTCCACTTTAACTAATTAAAAATTTTGTACAGTCATATAAAACTGATCTAATACTCTCACAGAAGATTATAAGAGGGAAATCTCCTTAAGAAAAAAGTGTTTAATGAAAAGGAGACAAGATTTTTGTATTCAACATTGGGTTATCTGTCATTATCCAGCTGTGTGACTTTGAGCATGTTCCTCCGTCTTTCAGAGCCCAGGACTGCACTGGAAGTCATAGTCAATATGATAAGACAAATAAAAGAAGTATAAGCATGGGAAAAAGACATTTGCTACAAAGATTCTACTCTATTGTATATGTTGAAAATTCAAATGACCTTACAGACAATTTATTAGACATAATAAAATAGTTCAGATTTGCAGTATGAAAGATCAACATACAAAAGTCATTTGCATTGCCATATCAACAATAAACAAATAATAATAGAAAGAGACAAGAAGATGCCATACTAAGAGAGCAAAAAATCAGTGGTAACCTAGAAATGAATATGTACAAGTCATCCATGAAGAATATTAAAACACATTACTGAAGGACCTAAGGAAAAAACTGAACAAATAGAGGCGCACATTGTGTTAATAAATGAAAAGAATTGATATTATAATTGATGTTATTTCTTTCCAGAAAAAAACTTATAAATGAAATAATATTACAATAAAATCCCATAGAGTTTTTCATGGAACATGGAACATGAAACACTGATCTTGAAATGTATATGAAATAGGCCAAGAGTTCTTTCATATAAAGACCAAGAGGACCTAAAACAATTTTAAAGATGGCAAGGGAAGAGAGGCTTTCCCTTCAGATATGAAGATATATTATAAAACTACGATAACACCAGGTGGTGCTTTTTTCCAGAGATAAACAAAAAGATTAACAGAACAGATTGATACAAAATAGAATTCAGCAAAAGCCTGTACTCATATGAGCACTTGATATATAGCAGAGATAGCACTCTAAATTGGTAAAGAATGGACCTTATTAAATCATGTCAGCATAATTTTACAGCATCAGATAAATTCAAAGATAAATTCTAGGTAGGTTAAAGAATTAAATAGGAAGGACAAAATTTTAAAACACTTAGAAGAGAATATAGATGCATATCTTTATAATCTCTGCATAGGGAAGAATTTCTTAAAAATAAAGACGTGAAAAGCACAATTGATAAATGTACTTGTATGCTAATTGAAAGGCTTTTCATTATAAGAGGTATTTAAAAGGCTCAAATACAACCTACAGACTGAAAAAGATATTTGTAATAAATATAATTGACAAAAAATTAGTATCTAGGATATGTAGAAAACACTTATGAATCAACAAGAAAAAGGCAATCAATCTAATATAAAATGGACAAAAGATATGTATGAAGAGAAAATCTGAATGGCCAATGAACATATAAAAACAGATCAACTTCTAGTTATGAAAGAGAAAGTAAAAACAACAATGAAATAGTATCTCACATTTCACATGCCTAAGATTGGCAAGCATGGAAAAGCTTAATTTAATAGTAGGAAGTTTTGGAAGTCTTTGGAGAAATGGGAACTCTTCTCTATGGCTTTTGGGGCCCAGCAGGAGGAAACTTAGTGTTTAAGAGCATGGACTCCAGAGGGAAGCCTTCCTCCCTGGCTAGCTGTGTCATTAACTAAGCTATTTCAAATACTCATGCTGCAGCTTCATCATCTGTGAAATGATAATAATAACCAAATGTGCATAGAGCTTAGTTGGTACCCAACCAGGTTCTGTTCTAAGGTATTTCACAGGGTTTGCATGAGGATTAAATGGAAAACTTTAAACATGCCTTCCCGCAAAGTTAACACTATACAAGTGTTAGGTATTTTTACTACGCAATGTCTGGTAAAGCTAAAACTGTCCACACACTTCAATCTGATGATTCCCTTTGGAAATACAAACTCCTGAAAAACTCTTGCACTTGTGTGCAAGGGGCTATATAAGCACATGTATTGCAATATTGCTTATTACAGCAAAAATTAAAAATACCCAAATGACCATCAGTAGGTAAATAGATAAATGAATTGTGGTATATTCATTCAGTCTCTTAAGAGCTACATGTAACAACGTGGATAAATGTCAAAAACAATGTTAACAGAAAAGCAACATACAGACTGATATATAAGGTAACATTCCTTTTATTTAAAGCTTAAACACATGCAAAATAGTACGATGTGTTTATGGACAAATACAAATGTGGAAAAATATAAAAACAGATATGGGGGATCTCACCAACGTCCAGATAATGGTTACATGTAGGCAACAGAGTGGCATCAGGGATCAGGAGAATCAGAGATCCAGGCTGATGGAAACACATCCATATTGTGGTTGCAGCATCTGGAACACACAACCTTCTCTGTTGCTGCAGAAGCAGAAAAGCAAAACGGGGGAAACACTAACAGTGTGAGCAGAGATGACACAGGTCCTTTCGGCTCACATTTTATTGGTTAGAACTAGTCATTTGGCCTCTCCCATCTGAAGGGCTTTCTTTTGGGGAACACTAGTAATGTCTCCCATACTGAGCCTGTGGTCTAAAAACAGAGAGAGCACATTTAGCTCCAGAATAAATAACCTCTGCTTGTCTTTTTTGCTCTTGATTTGAAACTCCTCAATGATTCAGTCTTTCTGGGTCCCTTGATCTTTGGATCTTCAATGATCGGATCTATCATCAAATACCTTGGATGCCTTGGTGGAGACCAACTGCTTGTTTCATCGAAACACGAAATGGGAGCAGAGGTTACCAGGATTTTATCCAACAGTGACTCACAGAGAAAGTCTGGAGTGGGTCCACATCTTATGAAGGTTTTGTACAAGTATCTAGAATATTTTGGATTTTTAAAATTAAATGTTAAATAGTAATCATTGTAGATACTCTTTTAAAGTAATTCAAGATTTACCCCTTAGCAGCATAATAAAGCTCTTTGATTAAAGAGTCTTTGAGCGAGGTACATGCTGACTGGTAGATCATCCATGAACTCGGGAGGCTTTGAAAGGCTCATTCATTAAAGCCAGCAGTTTTGGCAAACACTGAGCTACAGCTTGAATTAGCATCATGTTGCTTTCTTCAGTTTGGATTTTACATAAGTTAAAGCAGCCAGGGAAATATTTTACTAAAATCCACCTGCTCACTCAGCATCACCTACCCCTTTGGTTTTCCATAAATAGCTCAGGGTAAAGAGTTGACAGTCTATTTGTTTCCATACTCACAGCTTGAGTGACTCAACTGAACATATGGAAAGACAGAGTTTGGGGGCTTTGTGACTCTTCTTGAGCCAGGGAACTGGGTACCTGAGGCTGTTTTCTTAATACCTTCCTTGAAACCTTTCCATCTGGCTCTCAGATTTGGAGCTGGCCTTGTCATTAAGTCAGAGCTGTAGCTGGCTTTGATGTTGCCCTGGCATGCGTCTTTACTATTTTCTGGGTACCCTTGAAAACCAGCACTTGCATAAATCCCCCTCAGAACTGCCTAAATTCTTTATTTAAGCACCTGTGTCAATTTGTCTTTTAATTAAGTATAGGTGTTAAATAATTTGGCTCTATCATGAAATCAATTTCTGTAAACATAGAATTAAAATAGAACAAAAACTATTCTGATAACATAACATAGGATATAGCTGTATTTTATAGTTAGTTTTTTCTATTATTGGTATATTCTTCACTCACTTCCATTCAAATAGTGTATGAGATTTGAGGGGAGAGGCAGAGGGGCGTGGGTAGGGTGTGCCGGTTGGGATGGTTCTTGCCATTCACCGTGACAGGAAATAGCTTAATGCTTTATGGCATTTGGGTGGATTCTTTTCATGCTCCATTGATTCTGGAAAGGGATATCTTACTAAAGACAGGCCCCATATCTCACAAAGCTTTTTGACCTCCTCTTTGAACCAGTTGAGCACTTTCAATGTCTTCCAGGGTAAAAAGGGAAATGGATGCTTTATTTTCACATTCCGTATTCTTTTCTCCAGTAGAACTGGAGTAGACAGAGCAGGAATGTGTCCACCTTAAGTAGAATGTGCTGGCCCTGGGATATGCCTCCCAGCTGCCCTTCAGTGAAGGACCTACTGCCTAGCTGTCCAAAGACAGCCTCCAGCTGCTGCTTCAGGGTTTGCCTCAGCCGCCGAGAGTGGCCTCACTCAAGGGCTTGCGTGGTTAAGGTGGGAATATAAAGGCCTGGACATTTTGGAGTGATGTGGGTCAACTCTGATGGGCAATATTTGCTCCCCAGTTCCCCATGAGGTTGACAAAAGCTTTGTCACAGCTGCATCAATGACTTTTCCTTTTTCCCCATACTGCTTTTTTCCTTTCCCTTCCACAGGTGTTGATCCTTAATAATTCCTTGTATGCCAAACTCTGTCTCAGAACCTGCTTTTGGACAAGCCAACCTGCCACAGAAAGCAAGGCTCACATATGCCAAGCACAGCTGTGACTTCTCCATGTTCAAGAGTCGTGGTCCAGGTGGGTGAGGGGCACAGCACCGGGGAGGGCCATAAAACTGTGGATTCCAAAGATACTGAAAACCGAGGTTGTGGGAGCTGGAAGAGTCCTTTGAGTTTATCCAGTCTAGCTCTTACAAAGAGGCTGGAGAGGCTGATATTGGAAATAGGAGCATTGTTTCGAGAGAGTGAGCATTAGGCTGGCATAGTAATGTGAGGACATGAGGGGCTTGACTCCTCCCTTCAAGTAAAGGGAGAGTGGCTGCATGAGACCACCCGGACAGCTGGGTTGGGGTCTCCTGCAGTGTGGGGAGTAGTGGGCCAAGGGGAGACTAGAAATCAGGCTGGGGCCACAGAACAGAAAGCTGTGGTCTAGGAAATAACTGCAGCTCCCCCCCCCCAGTGATGGGACAAAGGGGTGCATTTGTCCATGCTGGGCTTAAGAGAGGGTAGACCTGGAGCACTCAAAAAGGATTTGGCAGAGGAGGGCTTACTGGAGAGGAGATCAAAGCAGGAAAAAAAATTGTCTTCGGAGGTGGATTTCTGAAAGTCAGAGCCAAATGGGGAGCTTGCAGAAGCTAGCCAGAAAGCAAGACCCCCATGAGGGACTGCAAGTGTGAGCCCACTCATGGGGTTCTCCGCAAGTTCACTGAGGTTCACCCCACAGACCGAGTGAGTTTCAAACGTCAGCATGGCCAGAGTAAGTGAATGCTGGCTCAGTGCAGCAAGGAAGGCCCCTCTTACCTACTTTCCTTTCCCTTCCCAACCCACAGCTCCCGAGAGGAGAAGCCATAGTGGGGAGTGGGAGGATCTGGCAGACTAAACACAGAAGCAGCCATCCAAGGCCCCATTTCTCAGAGCAATGCCTGCAATAGCCAAAGTCTAGGAGGGGCTAGGTGCTAGAAGATTCTTGTCTGGACTTTAAAAAGTTAATATTACTACCGTGCGAGCAACTTAGTGTTGATCAGTTAGTGCCAATTTGATGCGGTGAGCGTTGTAGGGGGGAAAGGGCACGCCTCAAATCATGGCTTGGGTGAGGCAAAGTCATAACATGTAACCAAAATGTTTGTATCCCCATAATATCCTGAAAAAAAAAAAGTTAATATTACACCGTACTGCTATCTGTTTAAGGGTGACTGTTTTTATGCCTCGAAGTTTCTGAAAGACTTTTATTCTCTAGGAGAAAGGCTGTGAAATCTGCACAAGATTTTATTCAAGGAGGGGGATGGGGTACAGGTTATACGTAGAGGGGAGCTGACGATAGAGTTTGCAGAGGGGGTACTGAGAAAGGAAACGTCGCTGCATGAACCCGTGAGAACAGTGCCATGGTTATTAATACGACGGTGGAGCCAGACCACCTGGTTCACATCCTTCACTTGTTATGTTTGACCTTGGGCAAGTTACTTAACTTCTCTTTCTTGTTTCCTTGTCTGTAAAATGGGGATAATAATAAAACCTACCTCATAAAGTTATTATAAGAATGAAATTGGTTAACACATAACAAACACGTAGAACCGTGCCAGACACCATAACAAACGCTTTTACATATATTGGCTGTTACGGGTCCAGCTCTTTCATTACCTGTTATGTAAGCACATATGAGGATCCTAAGGACCATTCCAGAGTTAGTGTAGGCCAAAAAGCAGGTTAGTAAGTGAGTTTCCTCCCCCGTCGAACTAGGAAAGATTGGTCTGTGCTCTTTAGTCCAGAAGATGCAAGCTTATTACCATTCTGTTGATAGCTCTGCAGATTTCCTTTCTCTCTGGGAAAAGGTGATTATGCACAGCTAGCTGTGTAGACACTGGCATAACTCCCTAGCAGGCACTGAAAAATGCTGTTTGATTTTAAATGGAGAAAACTTCCAGTGTTCCCCGAGGCTCCTGCGTCAAAGCTTGATGCTGAAGGAGGATTTCATGTACACATCAGTAGGAGGCACTGTTCCTGTGCAAATCCAGTACAGTTGGTGCATGCGATTTGGTATTCGGGACATGGTGCTCTAAAGTGAATGTTTAGCATCATTTGAAAAAGATTTCTGTTTTGTTTGTTGATTCACATAGTTTAGGAATTCCAGTGTTAGCTAATAGAAAATCTTTTTCTGTTCCTTGCCCACGACTTCAATCTGTATGTTTGCAATGGAAGGAATAGAAACCCAGGGATTTTTTTTTTTCATTGCTTAGAAAATGAGATGTCTGACATTCAGAGTCTGTCTGGTGGCTCCTAACTATTCAAAGCAGAATTTAAAACAGGAAATTTAAAGAGAATTTTATGTTTAATTTCTGTATCAGTGAGTCATATCACTTGTTTTTAACTGTGATCTAAACACTTAGCATTTAAAATTAGCACTCCAATTTACACCATATGCAGTTGAGTTAAATAATAGTCACATATGAACAAGAAGGTCAAGGTGGTATTCTTTAGTTTTGTGTTGCTAGTTTGCTTGGCTCTGTTTTGTGTTTACTTCTCTTGTCACATAAATGATCTGAAACATGATTTTTCAGTAGTAGGAAAATGACTGAGACTGTATCAGTATGATAACTTTCATATAGGAATTATCCAATTATTATGAATACAGAACAGATATCACCTTGTCAGTGTGAAACACATACACTTAAATTAATGGAAGGTGTATAATTTGAGTTTTTAATGTATTTTCATCTCTCTGACAAGTTTTTGAGCTTTTAAAAAATGTAACTGAGGTTAATGACTTCTTCATTCTGTCCCCCATATTGGCTTTGAGATGAAGATCCAGGCCGAGTGAGTTTAGTTAGTACTCTTTCCCCAAAACTGCTGTCACTTCACTGGAAACCTCTGACGGAGATTTTGCCTGGATAGGTTTGTGTCTCGAACAATTCTTTGCCAGCTTTCAACTGCAATGACTGGTGGGCAGGGAGCTCACATTCTGAGAACCCCTCAGTCCTCTGCAGGACCCCAAGAGGAAGGGTCTGAGGCCAACTCTGTGGAAGCCTTACTGTGATGGCAGGTGGCGAAGGGGAAGGGGAGAAAAACAGTCTGAATGGAGGAAAGCTAACACTCTGTTCATTTCTGACCCTCACTCTGGGAGGCTGCCTACCCAGTATGTCCAGGCACTGGAGTCACACAGATACCCAGGACCCGTTGGACCCCTGTGGCCCCTGCAGGCTGGGCCAGAGTTGGGAAATGTCTGTGTGGGAGCAAGCAAGATGAAACCGGGGGAGTTGAAGCCCCCTGGGGAGGACAAAGGTGCACGGTGGGTAGAGAAGAAATATGGTGCCTGTGTCCCAGCTCCGGTCTGTGGAGATGGGAGGTGTCCCAGGGGGCGGAGGGCCTGGTGCCCTGTCCACAAGAAGCTCCCAGCCCACTGGCAGCAGCAGCCTCTGGGCCCATATGGGCAGAAAGTCTCTCCAGCAGCTTGGGAACCTGCCAACTGTCAGAGATGGGAGGGAGGGAGAAACAAACCGCTCCACCCACCCTTCTCACTGGGCTCCAAGCCTCTTGGGGGTTGATCTCTGCCAATACCTTGCTCCTTCCTGTTCTGCTCTGCAGCTTCTGCCCATGGAGTCTCTTGAAGGTTCTGGCACCCTTCTTTCAGATCTCTATTTGTCTGTTTGTTTTTTCTCTTTCATCTACAACTTCTCCTTCTTACTGAGATGCTCTTGCAGCTGGTATCTCTGGTCAGTCATCATCTGTTAGTCCCTAACACTTTAAAGTAGTTTAATTGTAGTTATATGAATAGCAACTCTTAAAGAGTTTTCATTTAGGATTAGTTATTGGCTTCTCATTAACAACCCACTGAAGGCATTAAAAAGTATCGGTAATCAAAATATGCCCACCTCATTCCACTTGTGAATTAAATGAAAAATATCCAGTTTTGGTGAATTTTCCATTATTATGTGATGTCTTCAGATTGGCCCTGAATGCAGGGAAGACAATATTTATTCAGTTAATTTAAGCTACATAAATGGTAAAAAGAGGACTGTATCCAAATACATCAGTAGTGCCATCCCTGGGCTAGACTAGACATTGGGCTGTGCAGATGCCTGATGGTCTGGAGCTGTTGAACCTAGAGTTATTCTGTGAATGGCCTCATGAGGGAGGCAGCGTGACGTAGTTGAAAGCATACTGACCTTGATTTAGGCAGACCTCTTAGGAAAAACTCCAAAGCCACTGGGATTTTTTGAATGAGGGCCTGAGTTAGAGTTGGAGAAATTGTACAAGACATGCCATTTAGCCTGGGCTTAACTTTCTTCATATGAAGGATTTCAGGGTTTTTTTTTAATGATAAGGTCTTTCTCTGTCAACCAGGCTGGAGTGCAGTGGTGCCATCATAGCTCACTGCAGCCTCAAACTCCTAAACGCAAGTGATCATCTTGCCTCAGCCTCCCAAGTAGCAGGGGCTACAGATGAACCACCATGCCAAGTTAATTTTTAAAATTTTTTTAGAGATGGGTTCTGGCTATGTTGTCCAGGCTGGTCTCAAACTCCTGGCCTCTAGCAATCCTCCTGCCTCAGCCTCCTGACTAGTTCAGATTTTGATGTCATCTCCAAGTAAGGTTGCTCAACTATTGCAGGGATAGAGTAATGGCATTGAAAAGAGAAGGCATTTATCATCAGCTTCAACCTGTGTCTCCTTCCCAGACCACATTGACTACAGTGGATGACAAATTAATATACTATAATATATATTTTATATAAAAATTTTAAATTAATGGTAAACATTCAAAATGCCCCCAAAATTTGTGACTTCACCATTTTAATATGATAGTAGCCTTGAAAAGAAGTAGCTTGGCGTCTGCTATATTGTATGTAATTTATAGTTTACTTAAAGGTAGTTAGTACTTGAAAAATGCTGATTATGAGTCCATACTCCAGAGGCAGCTATTTAAATATTGCTATCTAAATATGCACCAGAGGGTCTGTTGTTTAACTAAACAGATGCTACAAATAAGTCTTCACTAGAGAAATGAGTGGTGTTCAAGCTGTGTCTGTCTGTGTGTGTATATATGTATATATATAGTTGTCTAAAAAAGATTTTGCAGGCATCTTCATTCTTTTCTGGAGTAAAAAGGACCCAGTAAACAGCCAGCAAGTATAGCAGCATAACAGGTTTGGAGCGATGCCTTAGCTCTAGAGCTACTTTTAGTCATTTGCGTGTCTCATAATTGAGGACTAAAAGGCTTATTGATCCTGTCATCAAAATACTGTTGGATCTGCTTTGGAGTTTCCTACAGGATGCTTTTAGAGTCAGGAGTCATCTTAGCTCAGGGTACTATAAAAAAGTACCACAGACTGGATGGTTGAAACAACAGATGTTTATGTCTCACAGTTCTGGATGCTGGAAAGTCTGAGATCAGGGTGCCAGCATGGTCAGGTTCTGGTGAGGGCTCTCTTCGTGGCTTGCAGAGAGCTGCCTTCTTGCTGTGTCCTCACATGACAAAGACAGAGTTCTGGTATCTCTTTCTCTTTTTATAAGGTCACTGATCCCATTACAGGGGCTCCACCCTTATGACCTCACCTAAACCTGATTATCTCGCAAAGGTCCCACCTCCAAATACCAACACATTGTGGGTTAGAGGCTGCAACATATGGATCTTGTGGGGACACATTCAGTCCATAACAGAGGTACTCCCAGGGAAGAATTTATTAAGCTTCCAGGAATAGTTGTATGGCTGTTGTTCTGTATCTTTCATTATCCTTTCTAACTGGAGGGGCATTTTCTTCTCAACTGTTTTTCCTTCGACAAACTCAAACCATGTAAACAATGTGAAAACATATTAATGAACTCTGTATGTAAATAACTTCAAATAAGAACTTGAGACTTTTCTTCATACAAAGAAATTATTTTTTATAACCCTGAATCCATCCTGAACCACAGGGATAGCTAGAGATGATCACAACAGAGAGTTGTGAGGCATTGAAAATTGTCTTAAGTGATATGCAGAAGGAACGGGGACAATCAATTGATTATTTAATTCTCAGTGGCTCAGATTCTTCCAGGGATAAATTTTGAACATTAATTTAATTTTTCACGTTCCTAGTATATAAGTCAGAAAGGCTTTCTTTAGTGCGTTACGTGTTGTAATGTCCTTAGAAAGCAAGTTATTTATCTGCAACTTATTTCTATATCTTTTCTTATTCCTTAGCCATTCCTTAAGTGTTATATATAGGCTTATGATTTTTATTTTTAAAGGGTGACCACTTTGAATCTTTTTATATGGGCGAGAACATGTTTTTAAGAACTATTGCAGATAATTTATTGACACTATTGAGTCAGGCATGAGGTATTCTGAGTGTAGAGTTTGAAACAAATTTGAGAGGTGAAGAAAAGAAGAAATGAATAAAAGATTCAAGGCCCAGATTGGTGACAAATTAGTGTAATATGTTTTAGAGTGTTTACTTATGCTAGATTAAGATCCTTGTCTACTAAAATCATTGTATATATAGAACTGAATGTAGTAACATACAATTAGGAACTTAGGTTTTTATTTGATCACGATGTTTGAAAAGAATTTCTTAAAGTGCTCTGAGGCATTAGATTAGGAAGGCAGGATTTTGCCTAACATCAAACAGGTTCTGTTTTCCTACATTGGATATTTGCTCATGTGTCAGTGACCCTGCTTGCCAGTCAGGAAATGAGACCCAGTGACTTTAGAACCTAAGGTCTCCTCTGTAGTCTGTCATGTGAATGAATTTTAAGGGCGGTCCATCAGACCTCCAGCCATGAGTTCTGGTAGAATATGTGTTTCACTTTTTTGTCAGTGATCCTACAATTAAACTCTTTGAGTTTCTTCATAAATTTAGGATAGGTTTAAAAAATGATCTTGGCCGGGCGCGGTGGCTCACGCCTGTAATCCTAGCACTCTGGGAGGCCGAGGCGGGTGGATCGCTCGAGGTCAGGAGTTCTAGACCAGCCTGAGCAAGAGCGAGACCCCGTCTCTACTAAAAAATAGAAAGAAATTATCTGGCCAACTAAAATATATATAGAAAAAATTAGCCGGGCATGGTGGCGCATGCCTGTAGTCCCAGCTACTTGGGAGGCTGAGGCAGTAGGATTGCTTAAGTCCAAGAGTTTGAGGTTGCTGTGAGCTAGGCTGACGCCACGGCACTCACTCTAGCCTGGGCAACAGAGCGAGACTCTGTCTCAAAAAAAAAAAAAAAAAAATGATCTTTACCTTGCTTTCTAATATCTTTGGATTAGGTCTGGAATATCAGTGTGTTTGTTATTATTTGATATAGTATCTTTGATCTATCTGCTTCAAGGCAATTTGAAAGTGGAAATCTTCTTAACTTTTTCTAAAGTAATCTTCCCTGCCAGCTCATTGAGTTCATGTTTTCCTTCTGGGCTCTACATCCCTGGGTTGTCATGAAATTGCTCTGAGGAAGAAAACTGCAGTGAATGTATAGCTCATTTGTGTGTTTTCTGTCTTTCAAGCATCAAAACAGTGCTCTCTGTTGTTCAATACCTCAAAAAAGTTTACCCTTATAATTTGTCCAGTTTTATAGTTATTTATGGTGGAAAAATAAGTCCAATACCACTTATTCCATCATGGCCCAAAGTGGAAGTACAATACTCAATACATTTTTAAGCATCAATGAATGAATTTGACTTTGTATTCCTACTGTTCAGTATAATGTCTGGCACAGTTGGTGCTTAATAAATGTTTATGGGAACAGAAACACTGTATCCATTCAGCAATCATTCCCCTATTCCTGTCAGCCTCTGGTAACTTCTAATCTAATGAATTTGCCTAGTCTAGATAATTTCACTTACGTGGAATAATACAATATTTGTCCTTTTGTGTCTGGATTACTTCACTTACAATAATGTTTTCAAGGTTCATCTGTGTTGTAGCATGTGTCCAAACTTCATTCCTTTTTATGGCTGAATAGTGTTTCAGCATTTGTATATACCACATTTTGTGTATACCTTTATCTGTTGATGGACATTTGGGTTGCTTTCATCTTTTGTCTATTGTGAATAATGCTGCAATGAACATTAGTGTACATGTAAATAAATAAATAGATAGATAAATAAATAAAATGTTTGTTGGATACATTTCTAAGATTTCAAAGAAAATCTACCCTCAAACTCCATTATTGGTCCACTATAAATGTAGAAGATAGAAAAGCAGGAGTAGAGGAAGAGTTATCTTGTACTTCATGCAAATAGAAAGAAACGTTTCCATTTCCAGAACAGTTTCATCAGTAAACTCCATAAAGGAGATTGAAGGGTATTGATGCAATGCAGACTACTGTATAGGTAGAGAGAAAATTCACATTTATCGTAGACTTGGCTGGGAACAAACAACCATGCTGTTGAGATCGGAAGAAATAGATACACATAATTTTCTGTGGGGATTAAGAAAAAGTGTCTTGATAAGAGATTCATATCTTGTTTGATTATGGATGGCATTACCAGCTTTCCAAGAGGCTATACTAAAGAGGGCAACCTTCTCACCTTTTCAGCAATTTTATGAAGGATTTTAGTGATTTAATGAAAAGCTCAGCTGGGCAATCCTCCTGCATATGGATCCCACAGGTTCACATTGTATGTCACCAACTAGGGTGGGTTGTCAGCACCGTGCTTAGTCCTCAGTGGTGTTTCCACCACCTCTAATAGCATGGCGACACCTTACCTCTATGCTAACAGAATACAATGTTTATTGCTTAAAAAGGACAATGCTTCTACTTTTTTTCCTTTCAAACTGGGACTCCCAGTAGAATATCCATTAAGGGAATCAATTGTGATTCATTGTCTTGGCTTAGATGCCCACTTTTTTCCTTTAACCCCTTTACTCCCTTTTTCTGTACATTCTATGTAGATACAAACCTATGTTCTTGTTTCCTAGAGAAACAAAGAGGCAGCAGAGTTAAAATTTGCTAATAAATCATGTGACCTTCTGTAGTACAGAATTTATTGAACAATGGAGTAGAATTATGCAGATCTCCCTAGCTGCCTGAGTCCTGACACTTCCTCCTTCAGAGAATTAACTTGATTCAAGACTCTGGAAAGCAGGAAGATGAATAAGATATTAATAAGATTGATTTATGCAAAGTAAGCTGCAACAATGAATATATTGTGCATTATGCAAACCAGAGGCAATGTACTTCAGAACCGGAGTCATTTGAAATCTTAATTACAATGGTTATATATTGAAGTACACAGCAATGACAGTGTCCCATATTAAACATTTTACTTAGAGCTATCAAATAAAAATTATAGTTCAAAAAGAAATTGTAAAAAAGCAATTAAAAAATCACAACACCTACATTGTTAGGAACTTATATGTATTTTTTGACTTAACGTGACAAAATGACAAGTGATAGAAGACAGCTGAGCACATTTGACAGGTGTCTTTCTGCTCCATGACACACCTTATATGCCTAATGAGGATATAGCCTTTTATATTATAATATGGCTCACATCCCGCTGGGGAATGAGGCAGCCATTAATGCACAGCTGTTAGCTTCTGTGTAATAGATATGGAACAAAACATCCTCTATTTAGCTGTTGTCTTTTTGTGAAACAGCAGTGAAATTTTCTACAATAATAGTAATGATAATAGTCCCATACATTTACTTGGTGATTTACAGTTTCCAAAGTGTTTTAGAATTTGGAATCAAAATGGCTGCCATTTTTTCCTGCCATGTATGTCTCAGGCACTTTTCTGAGTGCATTACATGAACTTTGTTGGCTTGATCCTTACAACAACTCTGTGAGGTAGCCATTTCCCCACCCTGTTTTCCAGATGAGAAAACTGAGCTTTGAGAGATTAAGTGGCTTAACTAAAGTCATATCAATAGTACAAGGTCAGTGCTGAGCTCTCTGTGAGTCAAAGTCAATGGTTACTATAAGGAGAACTATGAAAAACTGAGGAAAGAAATCACAGATGATGCAAACAAATGAAAAAACATATCATACTCATGGATCAGTAGAATCAACATTGTTAAAATGTCCATACTACCCAAAGTGATTTACAGATTCAATGCAATCCCTGTCAAAATACCAATGGCATATTTCACAGATCTAGAAACAATAATTCTATGCTTCGTTTAGAAGCAGAAAAGAGCCTGAATAGCCAAAGCAATCCTAAGCAAGAAGAACCAAACTGGATGCATCACATTACCAGGCTTCAAGGCTATTGTAACCAAAACAGCATGGTATTGGTACAGAAATAGAGACATAGACCAATGGAACAGAACACAGAACCTAGATATAAAACCATCTACCTATAGCCAACTGATCTTTAATAAATCAGACAACAATGTACACTGGGGAAAAGAAGCCCTATTCTATAAATGGTGCTGGGAAAATTGGATAACCACAGGCAGAAGAATGAAACAGGATCTCTCTCCCCACTCACAGAAATTGATTCAAGATGAATAAAAGATTTAAATGTAAGGCATGAAACCATAAGAACTCTAGAAGAAAATGTAGGGAAAACTCTTCTAGATATTGCTCTACACAAATAATTTATGACCAAGACCCCAGTGGCAATCATGGCAACAACAAAAATAAATAAATGGGACTTGATTCAATTAAAAAGCTTCTGCACAGCTAAGGAAATAATCAACAGAGCACATAGACAACTTACAGAAGGAGAGAAAATATTCACAATCTACACATCTGATAAAGGACTAATACCTAGAATCTACAAAGAACTCAAACAAATCAGCAAGAAAAAAACACAACTGTTAAAAAGTGGGCAAAAGACATGAAAAGAAGTTTTTCAAAAGAAGATAGACAAATGGCCAAAAAACATGAAAAAATGCTCAACATCACTAATCATCAGAGAGATGCAAATTAAAATAACAGTGAGAAATCACCTTAGTCCTGTTAGAGTGGCTTTTATTAAAAAGCCCCAAAACAATAGGTGTTGGCATGGATGTACAGAGAAAGGAATGCTTATACACTGTTGGTGGGACTGCAAATTAGTACAACCCCTGTGGAGAAGAGTATGAAGATTTATCAAAGAACTAAAAGTAGACCTACTATTTGATCCAGAAATTCCACTGATGGGTATCTACCCAAAGGAAAAGAAGTTATTTTTATCAAAAGATACCTGAACTCAAATGTTTATTGCAGCACAATTCACAATTGCAAAGATCTGGAATCAGCCTAAGTGCTCATCAATTTATGAGTGGATTGACAAAATGTGGTATATATATATACCGTGGAGTACTACTCAGCCATAAAAAAGGATGAATTAATGCCCTTTGTAGCAATTTGGAAGGAATTGGAGACCATTATCCTAAGCAAAGTATCTCAAGAATGGAAAAGTAAACACCACATGTACTTACTCTCTAAGAAATTGGAACTAACTGATGGTTACACAAGTGCACAGAGGGTAGTAAAAGTCATTGGGAATCAAGCAAGGGGGAAGAGGTGGGGGAGTGGAGAGGAGGGGCAAAAACTCACCTAATGGGTACAATGAACACTATTTGGGTGTTGGGCACATTTATAGCCCTGACTCAAGCCATGTAACAAGAACATTTGTACCCCCTTAATATTTTGGAAAAAAAAGAAGAGATGGGAAAAAACAACAACAAAGTCAGTAGTGGTTTGTACTGATCAGTTTGATGCTCACAACAAATATATTTTAAAGTTAAATGAGTATAACCAGTCCCTACCCTGTTCCCAAAGTACAAACTGTTCCCTGTACAAACTGTTATGCTTTGAAAAATAATATATTTGCCTAAAGTGAAAAAATGAAAAAAAGTGTTACTTGGCTAAAATTTTCCCTTCATTTGCTTATATTAGCCTCCACATCTTCTCTCCCCCACGTACTATCACCTCAGACAGAGCCCACCATCCAACCACCAACAGAGCCCACTGTTCAGCAACCTAGAAATCCTCCTGGCCACCCAGTCATGAGCCAAGCTGTGTTCAGTAGGAGATTGTTCTTCCAACCCAAATATTCCCATGTGTGTTTGTGTGCATGTGTGTGTGTGTGTGTGTGTGTGTGTGTAACTATTGGATCCAAGCAGACTGATGTTTAACAAGATCATATACAAAAGGAGCAATCAGTTTTTCTGTAGCAACAGTGGTACCTCTTGCACACAACTTCTGAGATTCTTCTGAGTCATGCCAGGATATTATTCATTCAGTAAATAATACTTGAGCACCTACCCTATGACAGGCCTCCTACTAGATGCTGGAAATACAGTGAAAAATACAGATACATTCCTGGACCCTCATGGAGCTTATAGACCACCTGGGAAGATAGATACTACCCATTACAATATAGTGTGAAGAAGGAGGTTTTGAAAATGGTAACAAAGTATAAGTCAGAGACCAGCCAAGAACAAAGCAGCTTTTGTGGGGAACATGGTCTTCCAACTCCTAATGTCTCCGCCTTTGGTAGAGAGCACGAATTAGTGTTAACACCTGGCATCTCTCAGTTTGCGTTTCATTCTCCAGGTGTCACTCTTGTTCATCTTTATTGCTCTCCACCCTCCCCCATTTAATCTTGCCTGATTGGTGAGTTTGGTAGGAGGAACCAAATACAAGTAGCCCCCAGGCCATCTTGCTTCTCTGTGGGGCTCCTCTCCCCAGGAAGTATGTGCTCTTGTCTGCTTGCTCCTCATGCTGTAAAGGTATCCCAGGCTGGCTCTGCTGTCTGTGAAGGCCTGTGGATTTCAGCCGTGCCTGAGACCTGGTGAGTCTAATTCTGGGGTGCAATGTTAGAAACACAGGGTAGCTGCACATTTAAACCACATTCTTCCATGTCAGCTTAAAGCATAAGAAAAGTGATATTTTAACCCCAATGAATTTTACTTTTTTGAAATATTTCTCAAATACCTCAGAAAGCCATTTGAATGGGGAGAGACAGGTGTAAATTATTGAGTTTACTTAGAGCCCAACTGTAGCCATAGAAAGTACTGATTATAACAAGTATCCTTAAAACATTTCTGCTTTAGAGGAGGACTAAGAAACATAGAATTATTCTTATAAGCCAATTGTCAGCATGATTACTGCCTATTATTTTGTTTCCTACAGCAATGTCATTTGGATAAAGGTAATGCTGGAATGGAAAGTCAGGAAATTGTTTTGTGTTCATTTATTGGTATCTCATTCCTCTTTGACCTTTACTACATATGTAATTATTAATTAAATTTAGCTTGCAGCTCTTTATGAATGAGTTTTCCTTGTGACATAATATTAAGCCATGGAGATTTATTTCACTTTTTTCATGGTATAACATACATGTGGAAAAATTTACAAAATATAATTGCCTACCAGCTCATTAAATTATCACTGGACATCCAGTTTTTAATGTGTGAATTCTGATAAGGAAAATAACATGATGGGTTTGCTTTTATGTTTGTTGCTCTTTTCATGCGTCAGTGCAATCCAGGAAGTTTGACATCAGCCTACGTTTTGATTATTTATTCTCATCTTAGCAACGCAGCTCTCAGAATGCAGTGGGTGATCAGGATACCTCCCAATGTATAAATTACCTTTTATTGACTGTGTGGGTGCTATTGAGACTCCTGTTTCCTCTTACCTTGCCAACATCTGTCATCGCCAGTGTCACTCTGTGCATATATACAGGCACACCTTGTTTTACTGCACTTTGCTATATTCAATTCACAGATAATTGTGTTTTTTATGGATTGAAGTTTTGTAGCAACCTTGTGTTGAGCAGTCTATTGGCACCATTTTTCCAATAGAATGTGCTCACTTTATGTCTCTGTGTCACATTTTGGTAGTTCTCACAATATTTTATACTTTTTTATAATTATTATGTCTGCTATGGTAATCTGTGATCAGTGATCTTTGATGTTACTATTGTAATTGTTTTGGGGTGCCACAATCAGTGCCCATATAAGATGGTGAACTTAAGTGATACATGTGTGTGTTTTGACTGCTCCACCAGCCAGGCATCCCCCCATCTTTCTTCCTTTCCTTGGGTGTCCCTCTTCCCTGAGGCAGAAAAATATTGAAATTAGGCAAATAAATAACCCAACAATAGCCTCTAAGTGTTCAAGTGAAAGGAAAAGTTGCATGTCTCTCACTTTAAATCAAAAGCTAGAAACAATTAAGCTTAGTGAGGAAGGCATGTTGAAAGTCAAGATAGGCTGGAAACTAGGAATCTTGCACCAAACATTTAGCCAAATTGTGAAAGCAAAGGAAAAGTTCTTAATAAAATTAAAAATGTTACTCCAGTGAAGACATAAATGATAAGAAAGTAAAACAGTCTTATTGCTAATATGGAGAAAGTTTGAGTGGTCTGAATAGAAGATCAAACCAGCCATAACACTCCCTTAAGCCAAATCCTAACCCAGAGCAAGGCCCGAACTCTCTTCAATTCTATGAAGGCTGAGAAAGGTGAGGAAGCTTCAGAAGAAAAGGTGGAAGCTAGCAGAGCTTGGTTCATGAGGTTTAAGGAAAGAAGCTATCTTCTTAACATAAAAGTGCAAGGCGAAGCAGCAAGTGCTGATGTAGGAGCTGCCGCAAGTTATCCAGAAGGTGTAGCTAAGATTATTGGTGAAGTTGGTTACACTAAACAACAGATTTTCAATGCCAGTGAAACATCCCTATACTGGAAGAAGATGCCACCTAAGAATTTCAGAGTTACAGAGGAGAAGTCAATGCCTAGCTTCAAAGTTTCAAAGAATAGGCTGACTCTCTTATTAGGGGTTAATGCAGCTGGTGACTTAAGTTGAAGCCAATGCTCATTTTGCATACCAAAAATCCTAGGACCCATAAAGAATTATGCAAAATCTACTGTGCCTGTGTTCTATAAATGGAACAAAAATGCATGGATGACAGCACATCTGTTTATAGCATGGTTTACTAAATATTTAAAACCCACTTTTGAGACCTGCTAAGAAAAAAAGATGTCTTTCAAAATATTATGGCTCATTGATAATGCACCTGGTCACCCAAGAGCTCTGATGGAGATGTACAAGGAGATTAATGTTGTTTTCATGCTTATAACACAACATCCATTTTACAGCTTATGGATCAAGTAATAATTTTGATACTAGTGGAATGAGTTACTATTGAGAAGAAAACTGATGTTGCCGGAGAAATTTGGGATAATATCTAGAATGATGTCCTTGATTAGGAGACAGAGGATGTGATTCAATTTATAAGCGGAGAGATTGGCCTTAGATAGTAGCTTGTAGAGTTGATCATATTAATAGAAGCTTGTAACAGGCGAGAAGAAAATATGTTAGCCCAGATGCAAAGTACTTTGGTTGATTTGGCTTCATGAGGCACTAAAGCTAGGAAAGTATTAAGAAACTTGAGATAGCTTCTCTCTCTCTCTCTCTCTCTCTCAGCTGTTTATCTCTTCTTGTTTGCTTCATTCTCCAATCTCTCTGAAGTCTGACATTCAACACCCAAGCAGGCATATTATTGCAAATGGCTGCACTATAATTCCTTTAGGTCTTTAGTTTAAGAGTTTAGAGTTGCTGTGTCTCAATTATAAATTTCTGAAAGAAAGCACTATATGATTTTCCCATCTGAGGTCAGATGTATACCACTATTTCAGTCACTTATAGACAATAATTTCATCACTTCTCACTCTGTGAAAACTCTCTCTGAAAAGCATATCTGAGCCGGATCACATGGAGTTTGGGGGAATTATTTCAATTTCTAGCAAATGTGTGTGTGTGTGTGTGTGTGTATGTGTGTGTGTGCAGGGTATGCAAGTAAAGCATACAAAGTTATTCTGTAAATTTCTTTTAACATTCTTCAAAATATAGCTATGCTCTAGTGAATTTAGGATTTGATTTTGGAATTAAGAACTCAAGAATAGGGAAATTATAGTTTAAATTATTGGTGCATAGTTTAAATTATCATAGTTTAAACTATTGGTGTATTTTCCCTTATTAATATTGGTTACCTTACTCAAGAATAAGCTGATTATGTGTTGGAACTCTATACCACAGGGGATGAACCATGGCCTTTTAAGTATGTGCTGTAGCTATTCCTCTTTCACTTCTGGTTCTATTACTGTGCCCCCAAAGATCTTTCCAAAACTAGTCTTTCACCATACTTAACAATAATTTATTGTATGTTTTCAAATAGCTGGAATAGAGGATTTTGAGTGCTCCCAACACAAAGAAATGATAAATGTTTGAGGTGATGAATATGCTAATTATCCTGACTTGATCATTACACATTGTATACATGTATTAAAATATCACTGTAGACCAAAATGGCAGATTAGAAGTAAGCTGTCTTCACTCTTCCCCAAAGAAAACCAAAAACAAATGTGCAGCACTGAGATTATCACTAGCAATAGCCCTAGAAATCAAATGAGGATGAGATACTTCCTGGAGCCAAGGAAAGTGACAAAACTTCATAGCATCAATTTGTACTCCATACATGTATACAATTATAAACTGTCAATTTACAATGAAGGTTTTTAAAAAAGAATTTTCTGTTAGAATGAAAGTTTCAATGTTTAGGACTCGTGGGAAAAGGCTCTTTTTATATTATGCCAGAAAGACAAATGAATTAAAGATGTAGTTACAAACATACACATTTGGTTTATTTGGGTAAATTAAATAAACTACCTATATTTTAAAAATAACTGTTATTTAATAGAAGTTCAGGAGATCCAGATTCTCATCCTACTTCTGGAACAAAGTAGACTTATGATTCTGGGAGGGCCAAGAGGAAAGGGGTCTTTTCTTTTAGTGATTCCCTTGAGGGGGGGTTCCATGTGTGTCCTCCCCAGCTACCGGGCTTAAGCTGTTTTGAATCACTTAACTCGTGTGTGCCTGATTCCCTCGCCTTCAAATTAAGTTATTGGATCTGGACAGAGTTTTTAAATCAAGAGTCCAAGGCATGGGATTCAGGGTGATTCTGCATTCTCTAAAATTGCATAAAATATTTTGAGTACATATGTGTATATAATTTTCTGTGGGAGCTGGTCTGGAGCTTCCATCCATTTCTCAAAGTGATTTGGCTTCTGAAAAATAAAGAACCAATTCACTTAGAACAAATGGGTATGTGCAACCCTGGGAGTAGGCATAGACTTTCCAGGGTGTATGCTGCCATGGAAAGCTCTAAGGACATCTATTTGAGTTTCTCAACTTCTTTGTGTACTGTGTGCTAAACCTAATCTTCCTGAGAAAATACAAGTAAGAAAGCCCCTTGATAGAAGACTGATTCTTCTCTTCTACCTGGATGTAAAATTTTACATCTTCTGCTAGCATCCGTGAAAGAGTAGCAGGTTAACTTGGTAGTTTGCAAGTAGAGTAATATCTCAAACCCTTCATAGTTCCTGACAATTATTACCTGAAATTGTATTTTTGTTTGCTTACTTTTATATTAACTGTCTCCCTCTCCAGAATTTAAGTTCTATTAGGGTAGGGACTTTATCTTTTTACCCTTTATCTTCAGCACACAAAACAGTTCTTGGTACATAGCAGATACTCAATAAATATTTGCTGACTTAATAAATGAATAAATGAAAATCTTTTCGTACACACTGTTTCCTAGCATAACTTTTCAAAAACCTATAGAGCCATTTTCCTCATCATATCCTAAAACCACACATACTCCTATTTTCCTAAGAGTTATATGCTGTTTTTCTGGCAATTGTCCATTGTTGGTGCACCCAGCAGGCACCCTATCCTAAAACCAAACAAAGTCTTATTTTCCCAAAGTTAATGCTGCCTAGATAATTTTTCTTCCTGACTAGAATATTACTTAAAGTCTTTTCTCAGTATATTTATGTTATTTATCATTTCTTCCAAGGTGCATTACTTTACATTTGTTCTTATTGTAGGAATTTAGTGTAGTGTGTAACACTTGAGGGTACAGAGGGAAGTAACTGTGGACCCTTGAGTCAAGTTGCTTCTCTCTCTAGTGCTGGCTCTACCCCTTAATAGTGGTGTATCCTTTCTAAACCTCAATTTCTTCATTTTTAAAATAGTGATAACAATAATGCTTAATTCATAAGGTTGACACTGTAATCAGAGATAACATATGTAAAGTACTTAGCAGAGTACTGGGCCTATAACACACATTCAGTGTGTGGGCTGAGTTGTCTGTGGGATTTGGTTGTAGTTTTTCTTCTCTGTGATGCTGACAATGGCTTAGAGTCAGAACTCTGTGCTAACTTTATGTATGTGCTCTTTGTTCCACACCGAAGGAAATTACAAAGCCAGTGAACAATAATAGGCTCAGAAATGTACAGCTCTAGGATGTGTCACTAAAGTTTTTACCCAGCTTTTTATTTGCTACAGATGATCTGAGAACCCTTCTCCAGGGTAAAAGAGAAGCAGAAGATGTGGGCAAATCTTTTGGAAATTCCAGGAAGTAAAAAGAAACAAATTTTGGTTTTGATCTGCATTTCTATGGTTTATGGTATTTGAAATTTTAATGCATTTGCTTGGTCAGAATTTCCCCCAAATGATCATCTCAGTGCTCTGCTTTATTAAAATGAGAGAATAACGATATGTTAAAGTCTCATTTTACGAGACAGGAAACTGGCACAGTGTGGTGACATGACATAAACACAATGGAGATGCCAATTTTGACTGAGCAGACTGTCATGAATCTACAGGTCATGTTTAAGTATAAAAACCTGAGGTATATAATCACTACACTGCTAGAGAGTAGTGTAAGCACATAATTCTAATGTATGTTTTATTTATTTTTAACTGCAAAGACCAAGTTTCTGACCAAGCAGAAATACTGAAGGTGTCAGGGAGCACCAAGGCTGGCGAAAACTTTGACTCATCTTTCCCAAATGTTGGTAGTCCCGTCATGCGCAACTGCAAGCTCACACGAAGGCACCGTTCGTCATAAACTCCACATCACCAGTGCAAGCAGCTGCTAAAAAATAGACTGAAAAGCTGGTGGTTATAGATAGATTTCTAGAAATAGATGAATTTCAGAAAACAGAAACAGAAATGGCTTGACATTCTCTGATGGTGTTATATTTACAAGTTGCTCTGGCAAATGAAATCGAATGCTGGTGACAAGGCATTCACCAGAAAATAAGTCACAACAACAGTCTCTTGGGGTTGTGATTGAGGATGACATTTTGTTACATCAGTCAGAAAACTTTCTTCGAGGCTAACACTAAGGAGTGTGAGACGGGAGGAATATAAGCAGCAACTCCATAGTCTTGGGATCAAACACCAAATGCAGAAATGAGTTGGGTACATGTTCCTATAACAGCATTATTATCACTGTCATTATTATCAGCAACACTGTGTTCTTGGTAGGGTGACCACACACCATACACTCACTCTGGTTTGGTTGGACAGTACTGGTTTATCCCAGTACTGGCAACCCTGCCTGTTAGGGCTCCTTTTCACGCTAATGCATGTTCTGGTTTGGACTATATGTTCACTCTGTGTGTGGCATATTAGTAGGTGCTTGGAGCCTATTCTAAGAAAAGATGTGGCCCCTGGACTTGATGGTACTTATTAATACTTTTCACATTTGTAGGCACTAAGTACCTCTATGTTTCTGGAAGAGGAGGGCGTGGTGGGGGTGGGGGTGACTGGGGTAGGGTGGGAGGCAGGGAGCAGGGGACATGCGGCACCACAGCACTTGCAGGGCTTAATAGGTGGGTAAATTGGTTGAATTAAATACTTAACCACCCTAGAGCCTCTTGGGTTTAGGTAAATACTGTCTCTTTGCTGAAAATTCTGAGGCGTATAAAGATATTGTAGCATGGACCAAAAAAAAGTGTTATTGAATCTTACCACATTGGAAAGCAATCATGACAAGAGTGTTTGCCCAAAAGGTTGGCTCTCACAGTACCAATATATAACCAGCCCTTCTCTTCATACCAAGTTTAGAGTGATTTAATCTTTGATGATTAAAAAGTCCTGAGCATGTAAAAAGTCCCAAGCACATGCTTCTCAAAGTCAAGGAACTTGTAAAGCTACTCCCTAAACCTGTTTATGAACTAAGTATCAGCTGTGTCCTGAACAGAGCCTATCATTTGGGGACAATCAAGTTTCTCAAATATGACCCTGGAAGTTTTTTGTGTTTTTTTAAAATGAATAATTCACCCTTGTAGACATTACAGATAAAAAAGATTTAAAATCTAAGCAGGATCTTAGGCTTTTTAATATACCTGACACCAGGAAGTTCAACGATATATGTAGATTTATTTCTCAAAATTAATTCCCATAGCTCTCTAAAGAAAGGAACAGATAACATCTTTGATCTCTCTGAAAAAATGAACAGGTATTACCATCTCTGTTAGTTGAAAGAGGAAACAAAAAGTGTAGTTTCCTATTATTATTTGTCAATTAAAAAATAAATGTAGTTTCAAAAATGTTTATATACATGGTAAAATACTGAAGGTTTACCTTTGGTGATGATGAGAAGAATATACATTAAGATCAGGGCTTCAAAGCTAAAGACGACAAGGAGGATTAAAGAATTTTCTGGCTAATTTATTTTGAACTTCATTTTTACTTGAATTATCTTGGATATTTGTC
Source organism: Varecia variegata (assembly GCA_028533085.1). Classification (NCBI taxonomy): domain Eukaryota; kingdom Metazoa; phylum Chordata; class Mammalia; order Primates; family Lemuridae; genus Varecia; species Varecia variegata. The sequence continues at coordinate 36,319,943 of CM052441.1, read as the reverse complement.
AACTTAAAATACTTAACCCTAAGTCATTTGTCTATAAGAATCATCTATTGCTCTTCTGAAAATGCACAACAGTTCTGAAGAATTTATTAATTCATTCCCAAAGACGTATTTACCACTTCCTATGAACCAGTCACTTTTCTGAGTGCAGGAAATTCTAATGTGAACAAGACAGTCAGAGCCCTCCCTGAACTTACATGACAGCGGAGAGGCAGATGTGAGGGTTTACAAGGTAAAATGGTTAAGATGGTCACTTTTATGTTATATGTATTAAAAATACAATAAAAAACTAGCCTGGCTTACCAAAAGATCCATACAATAGTTTATCATTAAAGTAAAAATAATATTTAATTTAAAAAAAGAAACAGGGTACTTTCAGACTGGGATAAGCACTATGAATGATGAACTAGAGATGTCTATAAGCTTTTGGGGTTGAGACTAAAAATTTCAGGATGGTGAAATTTAAGGCCAAGGACAGAAAAAGAGGTGAGAAAAATAGTCATCAGACTCAAATCAGGTATGTGATCATTTTTTTTTCACTAGCTGCCTTCCTTCAATGCAGAATGACCCCTAGATTCCCCTCAGTTAGGCTGTTTTCTACTTTCTTTACATTTAAGTTGAGATACTCTTTGACCCAAGGACTCCTTCTCTGTGAATTTTTTTTTTTTTTTTTTTTTTGAGACAGAGTCTTGCTTTTGTTGCCCGGGCTAGAGTGAGTGCCGTGGCGTCAGCCTAGCTCACAGCAACCTCAAACTCCTAGGCTCAAGCAATCCTTCTGCCTCAGCCTCCCGAGTAGCTGGGACTACAGGCATGCGCCGCCATGCCCAGCTAATTTTTTCTATATATATTTTTAGTTGTCCAGCTAATTTCTTTCTATTTTTAGTAGAGACGGGGTCTCGCTCTTGCTCAGGCTGGTCTCGAACTCCTGAGCTCAAACCATCCACCCGTCTCGGCCTCCCAGAGTGCTAGGATTACAGGCGTGAGCCACCGCGCCCGGGCTAAATCTTTTACCTAGTACAGAAACACTTTGTAATCCAAAATCACTTTTACACACTTTTCTTTGATGCTGTAAACCTTGGTAGAATGTGTCCCTCTGTTTAGTCCTTGTAAGTATGGTGATGTTATGCTCGTTTGGTTTCTTCATGGAAGTTTCTCAGGTGCACAAAGAAGGTGGCACCACGACAGGCAGTGACTGGCAGCTACAGAAGTTTGGCTGGGGCGAGAATACTTTTATCTCCTGTTTAGCTCCTGTTAAATTTCACTTTAAAAATATGTTTTTCTTGATCCCTTTGGATATTTTAATCACATGTACTTTAAATTTCCTTTTAGGGTATTCTATTATCTAAAATTCCTGTTGTGTAAATAATCCCTCCTTTCCCCCTTTTTTAGGCACTGACTTTTTTCCAACGGTGGTTTATTTTCTCACACACCTTAGAATTTTTGAATCTAGTTCATCTATAGACAGAACTACTTTCTGTGAAAATGTTTTGAGTCTTGAGTTTTGAGTCTCCTCTTCCTCATCCAGTCTGGTCTCCTCTTCCCATCTTGTCTCCTCTACCTCGGCCAGTCTCGTCGGTCTCGTCTCTTCTTCCTTGTCCGGACTCCTCTCCTCTTCCTTGTCTATATAGGCAATATTTAAAGCCCAGCCTTCATTTAAAAAATATTTGTCTAGATTTAAGATGTAGGTCAAATGGTTCAGAGGTTGAAAGAAGACTATTATTAAAATGCTGTCATTCTATTGGGCTTAGTCTATTTTTCCTTATTGCATAGTCTTTGTAACACTTGGTGGCCTATTTGTGGATGCTGATTATATTTAAAGAGTAATAATATTCAGAACATTTTTATATGATCAAATACTTTCAAAATTAAGGCACTTTATTGATAGGATGAATTGTATAAAATAAGTAAGTTAAACATTATAAGTTTAATTATAGTTTTTGTTGAGAAATAAGACAAAACAAACAAACAAACAAAATAGCTTCTTCTTCACCTCTGACCAAAGTTCTTCACTGATGCTGAATAGATATCAGATATAAAATGTGATTAAAACTTCATTACTCATTTTAATGCAGAAGAAATGACCCTATCAAAAATGCATTCGAAGTAGTTCACCACTGTGATGTAAGAATCATTTAGCCAGATTTCCTTCCGTAACTCTGATGTCTACATTAATGATATCTAATGCTGATTAAAATTTGAGGATCAGTTATGCTTGGGTAAACCACAAGAGCTACTTTTTAGGCTCAAATTCTTGAAATTTTTATGGCAAATATCATGTGTAATTAATCTTTGGTGTCTTGTTCTGTGACTTCTCAAAAGTAAATATCTTAAAAGCATACCTGTGTGTTTTGTGGAAAATTATTAAACACTTTAAAACATTTATTAAAATATAATTACTGGAACTATTTTTCAATTGACTTATCATAAGAACCATAATGAAATACACAACCAGGGGATTTTTTTATTCATGGTCATTTGTTATGACTAACCATCAAAATCTAATTAATGTTACCTAGGGATAAAAGGGTCCATTGAATGTCAATATTTATACAATTTTAAAACTTTTACTCATCTATATAGTCTGTCAAATGTTAATGGAAGTTACTATTGGGCATGATATAGTTGTTCTCATTCTAGGAAAAACTTAAATGATTATAGGAGAGAGGTACCTCAAATCCAAGATTTTGACTGTCATTGACTACAAGCAATGTAATTTAATGAAGTATCACAATGTAAATTAAATGAAATATTAATTTACGTTAGTTCTGTTTCAAAGATGCTTATCCAGTAATCACTGAGAAATAATTTGGAAGGCCAAGAATTGTGTGAGCATTTGATGAATTAATATCTTCAGTTACCTCCATGGAGCATCGAGGAATTCCAGTGGTTAGGAATTTTCCCTTTACTTACTCTCAAACCAGAGGCAGTTTGGGGCCATGGGCGCACCACTGAATAGGGAGAGAGCCTTTGTCTCTGCTTTCATGCCTGCAGGAATTTATCAGCTCCTTATGTTCACATCTTCCCTGGAAAGATTAAACACTTGTGCTGTAAAACCACCCTCTGTTCTAAAGATATACTCTTTCCCATTTTGATCCTCTCTCTTCTGCTTTCAGGAACTTTTATAGAAGTTTATTGGAAAATAGCAGCCATGTCCACAGCAGCCACTACTGTGAACAGTTCACTTACCTCTGTTGTTTTCCCCTTAAATGGCTCCATGTGGGTACATCAGGTAATGCGGTGTCTATAGCATCTCGTCCCACCGGGCGGAGTGTACACCTCTGCACATGCACCTGCTTTAATGTTATACTGAAGATGCAAACCTAGCGCTCTTTAAAATAAAAAGGCAAAGTATTTTTGTTGTTCTTTTTTACCCTTTGCCTTTGCCTTCTTTTGGTTCTCCCACATACGTGCCTTTTCTCTAAGGAAAGAGGTCACCCAGTGACCCTTTGATTTATCTTGTAATTCCCAACTGTGCTGCACAGAATAAAAAATCTTTTCAAGAAGACAGTGGGAATATTTTTCTCTTAGCAGTTCATTACTATTTCTGAAGGAGGAAAGCCATAATAGAGTGATGGTTATATAGCATTAAAGGTCTAGTTGTCTCTTCTCGTTTCTTTCTGGAAATTCTAAAAGGAGAATTTTCTACTTCTGGTGGGGGAAAAAAGGTTGTGTGTGTGTGGTATGAAATAAGATGAAACAGTTAAGTAATTGAGAAGAAGGAAACCACTTTTCACTTTCTTTCCTTCTTTCCCATTCCCCTTTCACTAAGCATGTCCACACACTAACCAACTCTGCTGAGCACCCCCAAGAATGTTTCCATAATGATTTATTAGGCAGTAGAGCCAACAGCTGGTATGCTCTTTTATTTTGTCAACTAAAAACATTTAGTTATTGGAAAAAAAGAACTCATTTGAAAAGATTTCACTTTTCCCTCTTAAAAGTACCTCAAATATTTTCAAAATGGTGAGACCTTAGCAAATTACAATTGCCTTTCCCGAATGGGATCCCACCTGGCTTCTCTTTTTTTCTCTTTAGCTTCCTCCATACTTAACTTGACTGCTCCGAGGTGGTCCTCACATTGTTACTTAGGTGATTTGTCTTTGGCTTATCTCTGTTTTCTAGGCAGTCTTTTATTTATTTATTTATTTATTTTTCAGGATATTGTGGGGGTACAAACATTTTGGTTACAAATAATGACTTTGCCTCACTCAAGCCAGGGCTGGAGGCATGCCCTTCCCCCATACAGTGCACACCGCATCCATCACTTGTGTGTTTACCCACCCCCACCCACCTACCTGACCGACACCCAATGAATATTACTACCATGTGAACACATTAGTGTTGATCAGTTAGTACCAATTTGATGGTGAGTACATGTGGTATTTATTTTTCCATTCTTGTGGCATCTCACTTTGAAGGATGGGCTGAGGCTCTATCCAGGATAATATAAGAGGTGCTAGATCACCATTGTTTTTTGTAATTGAGTAGTATTCCATAGTATACATATACCATATTTTATTAATCCATTCATGTATTGAAGGGCACTTGGGTTATTTCCATATCTTTGCAATTGTGAATTGTGCTGCCATAAACATTCGAGTGCAGATGTCTTTATTATAGAACATCTTTATTCCTTTGGGTAGATACCCAGTAGTGGGATTGCCAGATCAAATGGCATTTCCATTTTCAGCTCTTTGAGGTATCTCCAAATTATTTTCCACAGGGGTTGTACTAATTTTCAGTCCTACCAGCAGTGTAAGAGTTTTCCTATCTCTCCATATTCATGCCAGCATTTGTTGTTTTAGGACTTTTTGATAAAGACCATTCTCACTGGAGTTAGGTGATATCTCATTGTGGTTTTGATTTGCATTTCCCTAATGGTTAGACATGTTGAGCATTTTTTAATATGTTTGCTGGCCTAGGCAGTCTTGACAATTAAACAATGGTGACATGGGAAGGGGCTTGCTACTTTGACAAGATGATCACATCCTTTGATAGTAGTGAAACACCACAGGGAAGAAAGCATATTTTATAGAAGTCTTTTGTGAAGGAGGTAGAGGTGGAGGTGGAGGTGGTGGCTGGGAGTGAGATATTTGAAGTAAATCAATGTCCAGTTATCAGTATTTAGTGGGCAATGGCAGGGATGCTAAACACCCTACAGAGAGTGGGGCAACTTCATAAAAGGAAGAATTGTCCCATGAAAATACCGAAAGTGCCCCCCAGTGGAAAGCCCTGGGTCTAGTGTGTATGTGGAGAAAGGAAGAAGATTGTCTTAAGTCCTTCCTGAGTTCCTCAACTGACAGTTGTTCCTCCTGTTCCTATGCAGCATTGTTGCTGCCAGTGCACCCATGGGTCATGAATCACTTAGCTTTTAATCACTTTCTGTTGCTCCTGAATACAATGCCTTGCAGAGAATATTGCTCTCTCCATGGGGACCAAATTCACATGTCTCTGTACTCTCCACATTCTATCATCCATTTCTTTATGTGAATCTGTCAAGATTTTGGCATAACCAAAGGGAATGACATTGTAAATAAGAAAATGGTTAATACTTTACACTAAGTATAACTTTTCCATAGTTCAAGGGAAAAAAAGTACTGCAGGTCATGACCTTGCTAACCTGTTCTTAAGTCTGAGATGCTTCAGTAAAATATCCTCTTTTAATCTCTTCTGTGTAAGTCCATCTTTCAGAAACATTGTTCATAAGGGATGTTGGTCTGTAGTTTTCGTTTTTGGTTGTGTCCTATCCTGGCTTTGGTCTCTAGGTGACATTGGCTATGTAGAAAGAGTCAGGGAGGATTTCCTCCTTCTCAACGTTATGGAACAGTTTCAGTAGAATAGGAGCTTGTTCTTCTTTGTAGGTCTGGTGGAATTAAGCTGTGAATCCATCTGGTCCAAGCCTTTTTTTGGTTGGAAGATTTTTTATTATTGTTTCAATCTTACTACTTGTTATTGGTCTGTTCACGATTTCTATTTCTTCCTGATTCAGGGTTGGGGGATGTGTGTTCCCCAAAATTTATCCATCTCCTCTAAGTTTTCTAGTTTGTGTGTATAGAAGTTTTCACAGGAGTCACGAATGATATTTTGTATTCCTGTGATATCAGTTGTAATATCTCCTTTTTTATTTCTGATTGAGCTTATTTGAATCCTTCTCTTATATTTCTGGTTAATCTAGTTAGAGATCTATCAATTTTGTTTATCTTTTCCAAGAAGAACCATTTTGTTTTATTGATCCTTTGTATTGTTTTCTTGGTTTCCATTTTGTTTAGTTCTGCTCTCAGCTTTGTTATTTCTTTTTGTTGTTGTTGTTTTGTTTTTTTTCTCGAGACAGAGTCTTACAGTGTTGCCCTGGCTAGAGTGCAGTGGCATCATCATAGCTCAGTGTAACCTCATACTCCTGGTCTCAAGCAATCCTCCTGCCTCAGCTGCCCAAGTAGCTGAGACTACAGGCACACACCACCACATCTAGCTAATTTTTCTATTTTTAGTAGAGATGGGGTCTTGCTCTCATTCAGGCTGGTCTTGAACTCCAACATCAAGTGGTCCTCCTGCCTCAGCCTCCCAAAGTGCTAGGATTACAGGTATGAGCCACTGTGCCTGGCCTATTATGTCTTTTCTTTTGCTAGCTTTGGGTTTGGTTTGTTTTTCTTTTTCTAATTCCTTGAGGTAACACTAGGTTGTTAATTTGTGATCTTTCTGTCTTTTTCATGTAAGCAGTTAAGGCTATGAACTTCCCCCTTAGCACTGCTTTGTTGTATCCTGTAGATTTTGGAAGCTTGTATCATCTTCGTCATTTAGTTCAAAAAATCTTTAGATTTCCATCTTAATTTCATCATTGACCCTAGGACCATGCAGCAGCAGGTTGTTTAATTTCTGTGACTTTGTGTAGATTTGAGAGTTCCTCCTGGAATTGATTTGTAGTTTTATTCTACTGCAGTCTGAAAAGATACATAGTATGATTTCAATGTTCCTTAATTTGCTGAGACTTGTTTTGTGGGGTAACATATGATCTATCTTAGAAAATGTCCCATGTGCTGATGAGTAGAATGTATATTCTGCAGTTTGTGGGTAGAATGTTATGTAAATGTCTGTTAGCTTCATTTGTTCTAGTGCCCCATTTAAGTACAGTGTTTGTTGAATTTCTCCCTTGATGATCTCTCTAGGTCTGTCAGTGGAGTAATGAAGTCCCTAGCCATTCTGATGCTGTTGTTTATTTCCTGGCTTAGATGTAGCAGTATTTTATTTATAAATCTGGGAGCTCCTGTGTTATGTGCATATATATTTAGGGTTATTATATCTTCTTGCTGAATTTCTCCCTTTATCATTATGTAATAATTGTCTTTGCCCTTTGTTTACCATTGTTGATTTAAAGACTATTTTATCTGACATGAGAATAGATACTCCTGCTCACTTTTGGTTTCCATTCATGTGGAATGTTTTTTCCATCCCTTTATCTTGGGTCTATGAGAATCCTCATGATTTAGATGGCTTTCTTGGAGACAACATATATTTTGCTTGTGTTTTTTCATCCATTCAGTCAGTCTATGTCTTTTAAGCAGAGCATTAAGACTGTTTATGTTCAATGTTAGTATTGATATGTGAGAAACTGATCTGTCCATCATGTTGAATGATACCTAGTTGCTTTGCTTTCTCCCTAGCATTACTGTTTTATAAGAGCTGTGAGCTTTAACTTTTGGACATAAACAGTCAATAACAACTATTACCACATAAAGTTACATTCTGGGAGCTGAAGAGAAAAAAATCAGAGGATGTATATGTGTGAGAGAAATTCTTAAAGTATAATAAAGGGTAGGATAATCTGCTGGAGAGTTAGCCTGGACCTTGGACATAGTTGGCACTCAATAGAGACCTGGAGTTCTAGAAGCAGATACTTCAATAGTTGGAACCTTAACTTAAAGGAATACCTTTTCTTTTTATTATTCTCTGCTGCACCAGAGAATTTGAGCAACATCATAAGGGAATTTGGAATTTCTCTAGTTGCTTAGCATTTTTCATTTCTCCATTATTAATCATACTTAAGTTAGGCATCAAAAGCTTCTATCAGAACAGTAGGCATATTCCTGATTATGGAAAGCCATGTTTCCTCTAGTAATTGAGGTGTTATTCTCTAATCACTTTGATGTGTGAAACGTATTTAATCCTGTATTTTTAGTTTAATTATAGGAGTCTTTTGCTTGAGGCCCTATAGTTTGATGATGTGAAGTCCCAGTATCCTATTTGTCTAGTGCAATATTGTTCAATGAGGAGATGTTGGTCAAGGGTACAAAGTTTCAGTTATGCAGAATGAACAAGTTTTAGAGATCTAAGGTATAGCATGGTGACTATGGTTAATACTATATTGTACTCTTGAAATTTGCTAAGAGAGTAGATCTTAAATGTTCTCACCACACAAACATACAAAAGTTGAGGTGATGTGATGTGGTAATTAGTCTGATTATGCTAATCATTTCACAATGTGTACATGTATCAAAACATCATGTTGTACATCTTAAAGATATAAAATTTTTAATTGGCAATTATACCTCAATAAATCTGGGGGGGGGTAAGAATTTTCTGCAATGATAGATATGTCCTATATCTGCTCTGTCCAATATAGTAACCACTAGCCACAAAGGGCTGTTAAACACTTAAAACATTGCCCATGTGACTGAGGAATTCAAATTGAAATTTATTTAATTTTAATTAACTTAAATTTAAATTTAAATAGCCACATGTGGCTAATAGCTAATATAATGGACAGTACAGCTCTAGTGTCTAGCCAGAAAAAAAAAAAATCAATTTCAGGTTACCTTTCAGTCTGTTCTTCCTGCTAAATTCTTGCCTTCAAACAGAGCTTTTACCTCTGTACAATTATGTGATTCTTTTCTCCTCTTACCTCTTGCAGCTAACTTTCTGTCATCACTTGTTTCTCAGCATTTTTCAACCATCGCCTGCTTCCTTCTAGCAGGAATTTCAAAATTGCTTTATTGGATCATTTTCATAGGAGTATCATTTTCCCAGCTTCTTTCCATATTTGGAAAATTAAAGTAGCAGTTTGTAAAAGGTGTTTCTTTTCATGTTTGTTGTTAAATACAAAGCAGTATTTCCCAAAGTATGGAGCATGTGCCCCTGGTGGCACAAGAGGCAATTTTAGGTGGTACAGTGTGAAGCATTTACATAATTACATTACTTATTTTTATTTTAATGAGTATTAGAAAAATGTGATTAGCACTTCAAATGTGTAATTTCATGGACATTTTTGCTCGACGTGAAGCCAAAGTAGGCCTTTACATTTTAAAGAGTGATTTAAAATAATATTAAGTAAATAGTAGAAGAGGTGGTACACAGATATAGCAACGTTTATTAATTTACTTAAAAAATGGCTGAACTCTGGGAACGCAGTTGTTAAACTTCTGTGTCAGCTCCATCCCATGCTCTTCCCTCACATTCTCTGACTTCCATTCTTGTGACCTTACTGTGCACTTCCTCTCCATCAAGCCTTTGTGAATTGGTTACTTCTGCCAGGAGTGACCTTCTAGTCTTGACTCCTCACTCTGCACCAGGTAAAATTCTACACAGGCCTCAAAGCCAGATCATTCTTGGAGAAATCATCCCTGCAAGCTCTTCTTCCCTGACTCTTTCATAGAGCGAATCATCTCTAGCTTCTTATCCTCATCATGTGTTATTCATTCCTCCAGTGTAGTGCCTATCACATGACAATTTGGTTGTATATACGTCTGTTTTATTCACTAAATTGAGAATTCTTTGAAAGCAGAAACACTTTTTTTTCCTAAGAGGTGTCATCTTTATTTTATCCTAAAGTACAGAACATAGACTTTATTAATAATCTCTATCCAAGATCAACTTTATAAATCAAACACATTATGAAAATATAAAATGTTAATACCTCCTAACCATAAGCTCTTATAAAGTAGCTGGTATGTATAGTGCATTGCACAAGGGACTGGAGTAAAAATTATTAATATGTCAATTCTTCTCACATTGATTAAAATGGTCACTACTAAAATAAAGCAAAAATAACAAGTGTTGGTGAGGATGTAGAGAAAGTAGAACCCATGTGCACTGTTGGTGGGAATGTAAAATGGTACAGTCATTATGGAAAACAGAATTACAGTTCTTCAAAAAATTCAAAGTAGAATTGCCATCTGGCCCAGCCATCCCACTTCCAGGTATATATCCAAAAGAACTGAAAGCAGGATGTCAAAGAGATAGTTGCACACACATGTTTATATCAGCATTATCCACAATAGCCAAGAAGTGGAAGCAATCTAAATGTCCATCAGTGGATGGATGAATAAAGAAAATGTGGTATATACATACTGTGGAATATTATCCAGCCTTACAAAGGGAAGAAACTCTGACACATCCTGTAACATGGGTGAACCTTGAGGACATTACACTAAGTAAAATAAGTCAGTCACAAAAAGACTGTATGATTCCACTCACATGAATGAAGCTGTATTAGCCCATTTTGTGTTACCATGAGAGAATACCTGAAGCTGGGTAATTTACAAAGGAACAGTGTTTATTTGGCTCCCAATCCTGATGGCTGGAAAGTTCAAGATTGGGCATCTACATCTGGTGAGGGGCTCAGGCTACTTCCACTCCTGGTGGAAAGCGAAGGGGAGCAGGTGTGTGCAGAGAGCACATGACAACAGAGAAGCAGGAGAGTGCAAGACAGTGTCTTAATCAGTTTTGTACCTTAGAATCAATCACCATGCCTGGTACATAGTAAATGTTTAAGAAATTTTCATCAAAGGACAAACCCAGGTTTTAATTTAAACTTAATTATGTGAAGACAATTTTTAAGTACTCCTCTATCCCTCTCTTCCTCTCAGATTTATTACATTTGCAGACAACCTTCCTTTGGCTGTACTAGACTAATAAATACTCAGGGAATCGGGTTACTTTTAGTATTTGCCAAAAGGAAACAAATAAATACATGAGGAAAAGATCACAAAGCTTTCCAAATCTAAAACAAAATGAATATTTGGAATTACTTTCACCTCTGCTACCAAAGAGTTTCTAAAGTAAGAATTTAACTTATTCAAATAATGCAGGCTAAAATAATCTGCTTTATTTTTTTAAAAAAAAACAAGTTTTTTGGCTTGAATTATGAGGTTTGTCTATGCTGATTTCCTTCACCAAGTAATTGCTGAACTCTCTTTTTCACTGTATCTGGTTAGCTGCATTACAAATATACTAGTGCACAGCCCTTTGCCATCAAGGTTATACAGCAAGATATATGCAGAGAACATCTGAATATAATAAAGTTTCAATAAGCCTCCTTATGTGAATAAGTCATTTAGTTAAGTCTAGAACAATAAAAATATGCAAGATAGCCAGGTCTTCTAGGAATAATTTCTGTTTAAATAAAAAGTTAACTGCATTACTTTCTAGAGAGTTCTTGGCCTTTTCTTAAAGTGTTTTCTAGCTTATAAAGGCAATATATTTGTTCAGGAGATATTTCCTTTCCTTTTAGCTTCTTCTCTCCAACCTTAAATGAGGTCTAGTACATAAGGCCTGATTCCATCTATTTTTTTAAGCATTATCTGATTTTAAGAATGTGAAGGATAAATTCCTAAGGCCATTTCTTCATTATCAGCCAGTTATTTGACAGATACTTATTGCATGCCAAGTACTGTATTAAGTGTTGGGAAAGAAGCTACATGAGGCAAGGTAATTTAGCTAATGGAGCTTACAGTCCACAAAGAAACACATTAAAAAATTGATAATGTTTTTGGTGTATACAGAGAGGGCTGTGGTTGCACTGATGAGGGCAACTAATCAGGCTATGGAGTCAAGGATGTCTTCCTGAAGGAGGTAATTTATGAGATCATTCTTAACAGTAAGTAGGTGTTAGCTAAATCAGGAAAGGAGGGAAGGCCATTCAGGGTGACCAATATTTGGGAAAGCCCAGAGGCATGAAAAAGCACTACATAGTGGGGAAATTGAGTGTTCCATTTGGCTGAAGTACACACTAGGGAATGGGGGTTGGCAAATGGCCAGAACATGAATGAGGCTTCCACTTAGCTAAGGGATTTGACCTTTATCTTGAAAGCTGATGGAGCTATTGAAGGGCTGATAGGAAAGGAAGTGACAAGGTTAGTTTTGTGTCCTTGACAAAGCTCTTTTGTGGGAACCCAATTTAGAGACCATTAGAGTGATCAGACTGAGACATGACAAGAACTTGGACAGGCTTGTGATGTGATGGGATGGAGATGAATGGGAGAAGTTTTTAGGAGATAATACTGCAAGATATAGTGACTGTGGGGTGAGTGAGGAGCATAGTGTAGGCATCTCCCAGAGGTTGGGATCAATGTTATTCACCAAGCCAGGTGTCAACAGTAGGAGAAGGAGGTCAGTGGGAGAAATATGAGACCACACTGTTTCTGATTAGGGATTATCAGAGAGTTCTGAAATATAAATAGAGAAGGTCCCTGGAAGTAGCAAGTGACAACTGGAGCCATAGAGGTGGATGAGATCACCCATGGATTGTGCATTGAATGAAAAAAGTAGAGGGCCGAAGTTGAGGCTCTGGATGAAACCAACAGTTAAGAGGCAATTGGAGGAGGAAAAAGCATGTAGATAAGATGGAGAACCAAAGAGGTGGGAGAAAACAAGAGAAATGTTCTTTCAGAAGCAGAAATAGATCAGGAGAAGGTCAACAATACCAAATATTGTACAATGTTCAAGTAACATAAGAACAGAAAAAAGTCCATTGGTGTGACGGCTAATTTTATGTGACAACTTGGCTGGGCTAAGAGATGCCCAGATATCTGGTAAAACATTGTTTCTGCGTGTACCTAGGAGAGGTTTCTGGAAGAGATTAGTATTCAAATCAGTAGACTGAGTAAAGAAGACGTGTCCTTACCCATGTCGGAGGGCATCATCCAATCCATTGAAAGACCAAATAGCACTAAATGGTGAGGTTATCGGAGGTCCTGATTCTCAAGCCTTTGTCCTCTGAGTGCATACCTATTTGTGTTTTGTGGTTCATGAAAATAAAAAAAGATCATTCAGTAGGCTTGTGTGTTCTCTTTCAGCAACATTCTGTGGCTAGGTATGTGCAAAGAATAGGTAGATAAATGGATTAAGCCAGGTAGAGTTTTGTTAGGTAGATGAAGGGAATTAAGGTAATTTGAAAAAGAGTGATTGTAATAATGGCTCATGGAGTCTAAATTTGGTAAGGATGGAATTGAGAACTTGAGAGGAAGTCTTGATGAGGTCAATGAAATGCTACAGTGAAAATACTAGAGGTGGTGGTTGGAGAATGGGATTTTGATACACATATTTCAGAGGAGACTCAGTTTGTTGTGATAAGGACCATGGAAGTGAAGGAAGAGTTGAGATCACTGGAGCCAAGGAAAACCTCAGTGCTGGGTGACATAGGCATTATTTTAGGACTGGATCAACATACAAGTGGTTAATAATCCTCACAGCATCTCTGACCTTGCCAAAACTCAGCTCTAACTGGACTTGACATGGGAAAGAGCCGTCTTCAGAAAGGCTTCTGGCTTCTATTAAGTTTATCATCAAGTAGAGGATATGGAATGCATACGTCTGAGTCAGAAAATAAGAAACTGGCATCTGCACAAAATTAGGAGTTCACTTAGGTTTCTAGGTAAACAAAAATAACACAAATATATTTTTGTATGTTTATTGGTAAGAATAGGTAAAATGCTTTAAAAATAAGGACAGTTTAGAAATACAAGAGAAATTATTACTGGGTTGGAGGTAGACTATTCATCTTTTTAATGTTCTACAATTCAATGTTTAAAGATATCCACTATTTGATAACTTATTCCCATGGACTTTAAACAACCCCCTTGACTTGTATAAGCCTAAAGGGAAATCTACTACATCCAGCTGAATGAATAAAATCAACCACATTTAACTTTTGATTTGTAAGGTGAAAAAAATATCATGTTTACTATTTCCCTATCTTCCCTTACCTTGCTGACAAAGGATGTTAACTAGAAAATGATGGCTCATTGTTTTAATAATACTCTATCATTATGTCAACTTAAAATACAAGAAAATGTTTATTGAATTGTAGCTGAATTTATCTATTGTGAAATTGAAGGTTTATCATTGAAGAAAAGAGAGACATTTCTAGAGCATGTAAGAATAATTAGCAAATTAATGAGTCCATTTGTAGATTTACTTTTACAATTATTTGTTAGCCCGAATAACAAACTCTTCCAGCTCTAGCTATCAACCCCTAATTTTCTCCCTTAGCTGCAACCTCCTCCAGAAGTTACCTTAAAAGCACCAAGGACTCAGTGGAGGAAAGAAATGTGTCAGGGTTACACTTCTGTTTTTCTTTATTTTTTATAAATGTTAATTTTTTAAAGCTATAGCTGCACATGGTTTCAAGAGTAAAATAATTCTTCAAGGTTCGTTAAGCAAAACAGTAGCGTTCCTACCTCTTCACCATTTTCCCCTTCACTAGAGGTAATCACTTTCCACTGTCTTAGTTGATTCTTCTATTGATTTCTCACTATGGCAGCTGGGGTTTAGCTTCCTTTTTTCCTGTCCCCAAAGATACATATATATCATTTTATCCTGTCAAATATAGATAAATATAATGAAACATTTATCTAGATCAAAATTTAGTGTCTATGTTGTTATGGCTCAGCAAATGCTACTCAGTTTAGGCAATTAGTGAACTATGATTATTTTTCGTCTCCTGCCTGAATAACTCTTTGCTATTACTGGAGTTAATAATTATCATTTTCTGAAAAAATTTTTTACATGTCATTAAATTCAATTGTAAATTTTCTACCACTTGTTTAAATTCACTCTTAAGAAGTTAAGATGCATTTGGTATCTATATCTATCTATATAAAATCAATTTCATGTCCTCTCTCCTAGAGTCTTCTGACATTTTCTCAATGTGAATTATTTGTCATTTATTACTTGTGTACACCTGTAGTCTTGAGATCTCCCATTATCATCCCAGGTATTCCCTTTGCTTCTCTCCTGTGTTGGAGCTCCCTGTTCCCATTTCTCTTTCTTCATTTACTCTCTGGTTTTGGTACAGCACATCAACAAGTAGCTTCCTGATAAAGGGTGCATGGGAGAGAAATATTTTGAGACCTTGCATGTCTGAAAATATCTTTACCTACCCTTATAGTGGTTTGACAATTTGGCTGGGTATAAAGTCCCAGAATGAAAATAATTTTCCTTCAGAATTCTGAAGACTACTTCACTGTCTTATAATTTCCACTGTTGCTATTAAGAAGACCAAAAACATTCTGGTTTCTTTTCCTCCCCTCTGGAAGCTTGAAGAATATTTTTTTGTCCCCAAATTATTGAACTTTCATGATAATATACTCAGTGTGGTCTACTTTAATCTGTTGTTCTTGGTTCTATCAGACTGTCAACTCATGTTTTTCATTCTGAGAATTTACTGAATTTATTTCATTGAGGTTTTCTCCCTTCCATTTCTCTGTTCTGTTACATGGAACACCTATTTTTCAAATGTTGGGCCTCCTTGACTGATTTTCTTACCTGTTTCCCATCTATTTGGTTTTTTTCCTGATTCCTTTGAGATTTCATCACCTTTATCTTGAAAATCATCTGTTGAGTTCTTCTTTCCTCCTGTTGAAACCTGTTGCCTGTTGCCTGTTTCTCTGCTCTACACATACTTTTCATATAAGCTAACACCACTTATAGACTATCTGCATTGATAACGAGTGCTCACTGAAGTTCTGTGCTTTCACATCTCAATTATTTTATGCATTTTTGGATGTAAATTTAAAGACTTACCCAATTAATCCTCTTCCTTTTCTCCTCTCCACAAATTTCTCACAGTTTTGCTTAGCTTTCTTCTCTTGTATTTAAGTTCAATTATGTGAGTCAAAACGCTGAGGCTCTATTATTGTAGAGGCCATGCATTCAGTACTGCATGTTGAATAGATTCAGCCAGACTTAGGAGAGAAAGAAAAAGATTAAGAGAATGACACAGGGAAAGCATATGGGCCACTGGGCATTTGCAGCAGCACAAGCAATTCCAGGCAACTGTTCAGCAATTTGGGAAGGATCATCAGTCACCTCTGGAGCATGACTCTGAAGCTTTTCTCCAATACAATGCACAGGTGCAGTCTATGCTAAACAGATTAGTCAAAATGCCTGGTGACTCAGGTCTGAAACACAGGCCAAATTCTACTCTTTCCTACATGAGTGGAAATGTCTTCAAAATGAGCAACACTGAAGAAGATGTAGCTGATAGCCAACTTCTGCTTTCCTAAGGAATTCAACAGAACTAGCCCGTGTCTTAAGAAAAACTCAGGTGATGTAATGGCTGGAGTGGCAGAATTTGTTGTGGAATGGAAACTTTGCAATGGCATTGTGCCACTAACCACAACTGGTAAGGGAGAGGGAAGCTGAGCAGTAAGTGTGTCCCTGGAACCCACATGCCACCACTAAAAACTACATAAAGTTTCCCAAACTATTCCCCTCATCCCCTTTCCTTTTGGTCATGAAAGATGTATTTTTGAGGCCAGGGAGACAGACAAGACCCTCGCAGCTAGAAAGGGGAAACTGCCCCTTCCTGCATCTTTTCTGTTAAAGTCCATGTCAGACACACCATTATGAGACTTTCCCTTTTGATAAATTTCCATATTCTCAAGTGCTACTTAGTTACTTTTTTTTTGTTTTAGAGATAGGGTCTTGATTATCAGGGGTTTGCGACGTCCCCGATAAAGATAGGGTCCCCTGGCAGAATGTGTTGCAAGAGATGAAAGAAACAGAAACAGAGACACAGAAATAGTATTTAAAACAGTGGGGAAATCAGGGGACCACCAGCACTCTTGGTGCCAGGTGGCAATGTCTGAGACCCAGCATTTGCTTTTTATTCTCTTTGCCATGCTGCAAAATACAATAATCTCATGCGAAAAAATCATGAGATACAATGATCAAAGGTCTCAGGGATCCCCCCCAAAATCACAAGGTGTCCTAGCTAATTTCCTTCTCCTTTCTAGAAGGGAAAAACACATAATTCTTCAGTAGGTACAACACTTTTGATCAAGGTAAACTAACTAATTTTATCCCAAGCTCAAGCTATGTACATGGATATCAATCTTCTAACTTCAGTAGCTGTGACCCATTTGATCAAGGAACAAAGAAACTACAGGCTTTCCACTGGGAGACTGGTTTTACATTAACTGAGGCATTTTGGAGAGAAAGGGAGAGAAGGAACTTGGCCCAGTGTTCTAACAATGGAAGCCTTAAGACCCTTCTCCTGGGCTGACATATGGCAATCTACCTCTACAGCCATGAGAAGTTTTCATGTCAGGCCACTCCACGGTTTTCATGCATGAGACCCCTTAGGCTCTGAGGTTGGAGCATGCTTTGCTGTACTCCCAGATCGCTGACATATGTCCCCTAACAAGGCAGTTAACATCTGCCCTTATTTCGGGCTTCTGCTCAGGCAATTCCTTCACCTTCTTTCCTCTCACAGCCTCAGACATAGCATCCCTAAGTCCCAGTGATCTGAATCCCACCACTTGATATGTTGCCCAGGCTGGCCTCCAACTCCTGGGCTCAAGAGATCCTCCCTCCTCAGCCTCCTGAGTAGGTGAGACTATAGGCGTATGTCATCATGCCTGGTGATTAGCTTCTTCTTAAGAGATGAGCATGAAGCATAGAATCAGAGAGTAAGAAGGGATCTGATGTTGTATCCCCCTATAAATGGAGTAACAAAAACATAAGGCTTGAGACTGCTTCGAGGTCTTTTCTTACCAGCAGGATTGAAATTTTACATCTCTCATCCTGTTCTCTTATCTTGATTTTCTCCCTTCCCGACTCAGTGGAGATTTAGATCATTTGGATTCAGTAGTCCCTCTAGAGAAATGACCAGATGCAAATGCAGACATTGAAGTGCAGACACAGCACTGAGTTGTGATGTGCCAAAAACATTCAAAGGGAAGCAAGCCAAATGTGAAGGAAGAGGGCACTGAAGCAACCAGTCATTCAAGGCAGACACCTGAAATTACCATAAATGTTGTTTTAATAGAGAGACTTCTACCATTATTTGCTGCCAGGTTCAGCTGAAGTGTACTTTATTCATGTCAGCTACATTTGGTGGGTCCCCTAAGGGCAAATTCATGGTGGACTATTGGAATTTCAATGTCCATGAGGTTACAAACATTGGTCCTACTTGTAACAACTCTTCAGAGTGTTCTGTGCAAATCTGAGGTGGAAAAATAATAGAGTGAAAGGTTGTTGAAAAAGAATGGGACAACTTGTTAATTATAAAAAGGGAAATGTTCTAATTTGGGATTTTTTTTTTTTTTTGTAGAAAGAAACCTCAGGGATATTTCAGGGAGTAACCAGGTTTTACATATATATTGGAGAGGTTTTGTGAATACCTGTTTTCTCAGATTTTTGATGATAAAAAAAGGACTCCCAACATTGTTAAAGTGATGGGAGCTTACTTGTTAACTGAACAATTAATCCCATCTTTTTATCCTCCCCTGTCCCTTTTCTCTTCAGTTGAGAAGACAAGCCATTCTTTGTTTTGAATGTTATTTTCTCTCCAACTCACTCCCACACCTCGTGGCAAATCCTATCACCACTAGTTTTAATTTGCTGCTTTCCAGGGCATTTGGATTCAGTGGTGGTATCATCATGTCTTAGTGTGAACAAACCTACCTATTAAACTTACCCAGGAAAATTAACTCCTCATACTGCATTGAAGTGGGAAATTTTTAAAAATGCATATCATTTTCCAATGCAAGGTCCCTATCCAAGCAGTCCAGATAAAGGAAAATTTGAAAATCTTTTAAGAATCAATTATTAATTGGGATCTGGATCAATAGGTATAAGAGATACCTGGGACAGAGAGCCAATCTCTTTTGGTAGACATATAGTCCTGTCCAGATCCAAGATTTCTGTGGCAAATACACAGGGTTTTCCCTTTTGGAGGTGGGGGACTGTTAGAGGAGCCGTTAGGCTCCCCTGCTGGGTGGTTTGCCTCATTTAAGTCTTACAACACCCCGGGGGAAAGACAGGAGGAGAGTAGTCCCGCTGCGCAGAGAAGAATGCTTTAGAATTTATGTAAATTGCTTAGGGTCTCTCGGCCAGTAAGTTTCAGACGTGCCACTGGAACTCAAACCTGCCTATGTTTCTTTCAGCGCTACACTGCCCCAAACAGAGACGTTCTGAGTTGGTGTGATATGCTTTTCCCAGGTCCCAGAATGGATTCTTTGTGAGAAGTTGTTTCTCTCCCATTTCCTTCAGGCTATTACGGTAAGTGTAGTTACAACAGGATACTGAGTTTGGGTTTCTAATCTAGGGCCAGCACCTGTCTCGGCGGCGTCCTGCCGCCGCTGTCCCACGCAGGTGGTGCTGGATTCCGCGGTGCTTTCGCAGGAGCGAGGAATCCCCGCCAGAGGGAGGATCTATTCTCAGCCCCGCCCGAAACAAAACCAAACCAAACCCAAACCCAATCGCCACCACCCAGACCGTGGGCCTCTGTGGACTAGGGAGGCCGAAGGCGGTCGGGGGCAATAAGGCACCTCGGGAGCGCCCTCTGGCGACAGCGGAGTGCGCGGTGGGGGGCCGTCCCCCTGCCCCTCCCCCCTCCCTGCCGCCGCCACCGCCGCCGCGGCGCCCCCGCCCGGCTCTCCTGGTTCACTCTCGGTCTCTCACTCGTGAGACACAGACGGCAGCTTTCCGAGCGAGCGGGGGACAGGCTGCCGCCGCTCGCCCCGAGAAGACGCGGGCACGGGGAGAGAAGGCGAAGCCCGGAGCTCCATCCTCTCCCTCCTCAGGGTTCCCCCGAGCCGACTGGCAGCTCCGCGCCCCCGCGCAACCCCCTTCGCAGCCACTTCACGGGGCGTGCCAGGACTTCGGGACGCGACTCAGGAAGAGCCAGGGCGGGAGGCGGCGGCGGTACAGGAGAGAGGGTGCGCGCACTGGGAGCGGAGCAGAGTGAGTGGCGGGCTGGGCGGCGGCGGCCGTAGCCGCGGGTGCCTCCCCGCCTCGCCGCTTCGCAGGCAGCACCGCCTCCCGGGCCGCGGCCACCCGGCCGGGTCCTCTGCGCGTTCCCGGGCCCGGAGCCGGCGCACGATGCGCCCGGCTGCGTTCTGATCGCCACCGCGCCTCTGCCTTCGCAGCGATGATCCCCCCCGAGCCACCGCAGCAGCAGCTGCAGCCGCCGCCACCGCCAGCCCCGCCGAACCATGTGGTGACCACCATCGAGAACCTGCCGGCCGAGGGCAGCAGCGGCGGAGGGAGCCTGTCCGCCTCCTCCCGGGCTAGCTTGCGCCAGAGGATCCGCAAAGTGCTGAACAGGTGAGTGGTGGTGCCGCGCGAGGGCGCGGAGGGCAGGGGCTGCGGGCGCCGGGCCGGGGTCCCCTCTGTCCCTCGGGTGGCCCGGAGGTCCTTTGGAACTGGGTCGCGGCTTGGGGAGACCGGGGAGATCGGACGACCACGCGCTCGGCGGATGCTGAGAGGCCGCGGCAGCTTTGTCCCGGCGCCGGGCGCCCCGGAGTGCCGGAGCTGCGGCTCGTCCGAGGAGGGAGTTCGGGGAGAGGCGGGGTTTTTCGTACCTAGCTGCCCTGTGTGTGTCCGCACTCACACCCTCGCACACGCGTGTTGCCTCACTTTCCTTTCCCACTCCTACCCCAGCTTTGCGCTCGGGGGCCAGAGGAGACGCGGGGACATAGCCGGGGCGGAGGCGGGAAGGCGCTGGGCTGCGGAGATGGCGTGGAAGTCTCCAGCCTCGCGCTGTCGCCCGCCCCGCCCCGCCTCGCAGGCTCGGACCCGTCACGGGGGGATGGGGTCGCAGCGACAGCCCTGGCGGGAGGGAGGCGAACCCCTACTCCTGCCTGACGCTCCAGTCGCCGCTCCGTGTCTCAGTGGCTTGGAGCAGGGAAGAGGCGGCTGGAGGCCTGGAATAGACCCACGCAAAGTGCAGAATGTTGCGGGAAGGGTGTGAGAAGGAGGCGCCCAGTTATTCCCAAGCCTGCTGAAGCCGGAGGCGGCGGACGCCGCTTGCAGGCGATCCAGTGCTGGAATCTGCGTAGTGGATCGATTAAGGACCGAGGCTTTTTAGGTTTAGGACCGCATTAACGTGAAAATGGGGGCCCCCCCGCACCGGCGGCGTCCCTGACTCAACTGTGATGTGAAAGGGACTTTTTCCTTTTAAGTAACTTAAAATGTTTGATGAGCTGACACATAGAAAAATCACATAGGGAATGGGTTTTGTGTGGTTTTATTTGGGTGCGTGGGTGCTTTTCGACGCATTTGTAAGGGTAACTCTTCTGGTCGCTCTGTTCATACAGGTTTCTGTGTGGCACTGTTTTGGGTAGCAGAAATTTCCCAGGAAATTCACATGGAATTGTCTGGGCGTGGGGGGGGGGAGTTGCTTAAAGCTCTAGTGGGAGCACAAAATAGGTACAGAAATAGAAGCTTAAAAAATACCCTTATTTTGGGAGTGTGGTTTAATTTAGTTAAATCAAATCCCAAACCATTCAAGAATCCCTTGTGAAGACTTAACGTGTATTTTACTTGTGGGTACCTCTGTATGTTTCCATTTATTATCAAACAAGAAGAAATTCACTCTGAAGGGAGACATGAGTTGGTAATATTATAGAAAGTCAGGTCTTTCCTTTGTAGCTTAAAATAACACCTTCCAAAATATTGCATTTAAAAGATAATGAGCAGAATAAATCAAGAAGATGCTGGCTCATTACATATTATATGGGTTTCCTATCCTTTACGAATACCTGTGGGGTTTTTTTTTTTTGAACAGCAAATTCCTTGACATTGGCTTTAAATTTTTAAGCAGAGTATGTTTTTAATTATTATTTTTTCTCATCAAACTAGAAAAAATTGGGATAATAGTTCATTTATCTTTGCTTAATTATAAGTTATTGTTGATTCCATGGAGGATATTTCTTGATATATGATGAACCGTAGGGACCAGAATAATGAGATTAGTGAGGCAGGAGTGAGGGAACTCCAGTTGTCATCAGACCTCTGCCCATGGCTTGCCATGGAGCTTGCAGCAGAGCCTTTATCTCCTTGGGTTTGGGGTTCTTCATTTGTAAAATATGTTTAATAATACAGTACTTGTCTTACTCCCCTACTGTGATTTTGAGAATTAGATAATGCTGAAGAAAACACTGTGAAAAGTCTAAAGCTTTACACTAATTCATTTATTTAACCCATTTTTTGTTGTCTAAGGTGAGTCTGAGTCTGTGGGAGCAACATAGGCAAATATAGTGAAGTCATGGTACACTGTGGGTAGAACTTTGTGCTTTGTTTTGCCTTCTGAGATCTGTGATATGAGTTGTACTACTCCTAATGTGCAGAGGAGGAATTTAGACTTAGTTTGGGTCAATGGCGTTTCATCTCAGGTACATCTATGAGTGGAACCTTAGGGTTATGGCCTTCAAACTTAAACTAAAACAATTATTTATTGTCTTTCAGAGTGCTCCAGAATTTTCAATATAATATTTTGTATCGAGTAGCTGGCTTTTCCTTATCTTAAAGGATAAGAAGAAGATATTTCTTTTGAGAAAGTAGATTTTTAGTAAGGAGATTGAAAAAAATCTAAACAAATTTTAAAATCTCAATGGCATAATTTCTTTAGCATGCTGATAGGTGTGGTTTTTGCGTCATTATTAAGTCAATAACAGAGAGCATTAATAATGGCTGTGGAGTGATTTGGCTCTAAGTAAAAGTAAGAATGGAATTTTAGAGCTTCTGTGCTGTGCTTAGGTGTGGCTCCCCTCTGGTTCAACCCCTCATGGTATGTTGGACTCGTCAGTATGGCTACAAGGCAGGCTCATTGGAGTCTAATCAAAAGCATCTTTGTTCATTTTCTAAACACTCAAGATCTGTTCATTTTTGCCTTCTTTTTTGCCTCTTTTCTTCTCCTTCCTTACTTAATACTTGCCCTCTTTGCCCTGTCTACTCATTGTCTTTAGTTATTTCCTTTCCTCTGCCCCTAGCATGCAGCATCTTACCTCTTAGCAGAAAGTAGTTGCAAATCTGGAAGCTAGGAGCCCATATAAAAAATATCCCTCCAACTTCCGGCATGCAAATTTATTGTTAGCAGCATTCTATTGCTGTGAGCTGGTTGGGGTAGTTTCTTCAGTGACAGAATAGGGAGTTGCACCACTGTTAGCTATTAGCATCCCATTGGGCCAGAGGGGCAGCGCTGAGAGACAGGTTGGTGCAATGGGATGAGGAGTGTTAGACTGTGAGCAAGGCAGGCCTGGTGAACTGCCTGCTATTGGTCACAGATGATAGCAACGGCTACCTGCCAACCCAGAGGAAGAAATGCAAACACACAAGCTATCTATATCCTGACTACCTAGGGAGAGTTAAAGAGAGAAGTACTGATTGATAATTAATTAAGGGTACCTCTTCTCAAGAAGTTTACAATGAAATGTAGTATTGCCTTAATAAAAACCTGCCTTATATTATCCTGCATCCTTTCATTTCCTTAGTATAGCTCCATTTCCTCTCCCCTTACTTTAAAGGCTTGTAGAGTCATATTGCTACATTTTGTACATGACAATAGGGGGATCTCACTGATTGACTACTCCCTTTCTAATTGAAGCAATTAGATTAGAATATAATTGTATCCAAGACTTTGGTGAAAGAGGAGGTCCTAGATAATTTTTTTAAACTAATTAATGGGATATGTCATATTCTTTCCTCTGCCCTACTCAAAATTGTTTTGGCAATGGGATATAAGAAATACAAGATGATTCGGTTGCTGGGGTAATTACTACTTTTTTAACTTCTAAAGATGTGGTATAATGTATTGATTCAAACAAGGAAAAAATTATGGCAAACTGTTCTTCACTTATTTCTTAGCAAGGAATAGTATTTTTACCCTGCTACAGGCAAGCAAGATATGATGAAAAGAAAATACTTCAAGGGTAACAGTTGATGACCCTCTCATAGAAACTGCTGACCAGGTAGAATACTTAGACACATACAGGAGTAAATACTGATCTATGTATTAAAGTACCTCAAGATATTCTCCTCTAAATGATTTCTTAATGAAATATTTTTGAGAAATGAGTGATAGCTTTTTTGTGTTTTGCATATGTGTGCTTTTATCTTTTCCCACTTGGATATTATTTTCAGTTCTTAACAAAAATAAACATGAATTTCTAGTTTTGATCTGCTTTCTTCCCAATAAGACATATAGTGGGATGTCTCAAGTTATAAAGAAGTCTCTGCCTTTTTGAGTCTGGTAGTAGGGATGTTTAATCATTAGAATGGAACCACTACTGACCCTGAGTCATCCATTTATTTGATTTAGAAATGATTGCCAACTTACATTTAGATTTATTTTATTGATTTTCAAATTTCTGAAACTTTTTTTGAGTTGTCAACCAAGTAGCGTTAAGAATGATACGTTAGGAGAGCTGAAAGCAAGTTTACATAAAATCACTGTGCAAGTGGGGAAGTTGCCATGTAAAATGGGACAATATGTATAATAGCCTTCCTGAGTCATTAAATAAGGTGGATAGGATATCGTGAACCAATGGAATGGCTCTCAAGGAACAGGGATATGCCTGATCTCCAGGTATTAGATATAGTTAATGAAAAGATACATTTTAATTTAGATGGTCCTTTCTTATCAAGGGAGAAGGCTTTTGTTAAGAAACTGATGGTGAGGCTCTTCTTCAAGCTGCTCCTTCTAACAGATGTCAAAATGAAAAGAGGAAGATCAGCTAGTAATGAGGATAATTGATACAAAATATTCCAAATGGAACTGGGTGGTGTGATTAAAAACAGACATTTCTAAGATCAGTAGTAAATAAAGGATGCCTGAAGGATGCATTTATATTTAACTAAAAGGACAAAATTATAAAAATAAAATAGAAGATCATCCAGTATACTTGTATTTATGCACAGTGGTTGGGGAAACAAATGTTCATATTAGAGGAATATTTGGGTTATCTTGGATGAAGATGATACATTTCCAAGTAATTAATGTGTAATAAAATAGACATATCTTTGTGTAATTTTTTGTTGGCCTTTTACTGTCTCAAAATTCTTCAGAACCTTAAGGCCATTATAATAGATGTCTATTTTTACTGTACACATCTGTAGATGTAGACGGTATAGGAAATTGAGCTGTCTGCCCATATAGTTCTAAAGTTACTTAATGCAAGAGATGATTTATTATTTAGTTGCCATTTCTCATAAAAATTGAATGCAGAATATGAAAGTACCATCATCAGATTTTAGTTTAGCTTGCTCATTCATTTGAGTTCAGGCCAATGAACATTCGCTGTACATTGTTCAAACACATTAATTCTTTTTTTTTTGAGACAGAGTCTCGCTTTGTTGCCCGGGTTAGAGTGAGTGCCGTGGCATCAGCCTAGCTCACAGCAACCTCAAACTCCTTGGCTTAAACGATCCTACTGCCTCAGCCTCCCGAGTAGATGGGACTACAGGCATGCGCCACCATGCCCGGCTAATTTTTTCTATATATATTTTAGTTGGCCAGATAATTTCTTTCTATTTTTAGTAGAGACGGGGTCTTGCTCTTGTTCAGGCTGGTCTAGAACTCCTGACCTCGAGCGATCCACCCGCCTCAGCCTCCCAAAGTGCTAGGATTACAGGCGAGAGCCACCGCGCCCAGCGTTAATTCTTGATTATGCTTCTAAAGAAGTATGCTTAGGAAGTCAGACTCCAGTAGATATATGGAAAAAATCCGAAAATATTTGACATATTTCTTGACGGTAGCATGAACATGTGCAAGTATATATTCATGTGTTCTTAAGCAATTACTGTGTGTTAAGCCCTCTTCTGGAAGACACATATGACAAAACATTATTCTTGGACTGAAGGACCTCAAAATCTAACCGGGAAACTGGATGTATATGTCACTGCTTAGAGTGAAATGTTATATGATCTGAATTGCTACACATAGTGGCTAACTGGATGCTTCTACATGTCTAGACACTGGAATCATGTCAATAACATGTTCAATATGCAATCCATATTAACCTTCTCGTTCTGACACTTTGGCCTAGTTCAATGTACAGTCATTAGGAAGAAATTTCACAGGAAATGTCAAGGAGAACAATATAAATAAATATGTTCTAGAAAATATTTTCTTCAAAAAGTCACACCTTGTTCAGTGACAACATGGGTGTAATTTGTTCAAGTATACTATTAATTTTTTAAAACACTCTTTTCTATTGAATTTAAATTCTAAACTTTCTCTCAAGAATATTTATCTATGTGACTCTGTGATGATTTGAAAAATACCTTAAATATTGTTTTCAAGTTCCAAGATTACAAGCCACCAATTCCTACAACATTCCATTTTAAACAGAGTAATTGGGAAAATCTTCTATAACTGAATAAACACTTAATAGATTTTAAAAACAAAATCATGTTAATTATATCCAGATTTAGAGTGACAGGGGTACAATTTGTAATCATCCCTGACTCTGAGAAAGTGCACGATACTCTGATCTATCATATAAGACAGATCTCTCTCCCTCATTCATTGATTCATTCATCCAGTCAGTCTTTTATTAAACAAGTATTTTATTAAGTGCCTTCTATACGTTGAGTACTGTTGGGTCACAGTACTCAACCAGATAGCCAGGAGCTGTTGTGGCAGTTTAATTAAAGTAGAAATAAAGAAAACAATAATTACCTCTCAAAATGATATTTGCAAGCTGACGCAACAAAAAATCCCTATAAATTAGCTGTTTCACTTTTAGGAAAACTGCTCAAAAAGAAGACAGAATCCACAGTGTACACAGATTTAAGCAGCAGGCCTTTCTTGAATACAATTGAGGTTGTTTCACTTGGGGCTTTAAAAAAATTCTAAAAAGAGTGCTAACAATTAATGTTCATCTAACTTCAGAATGTAAGAAGAGAAAGAACAGATTTGAATCCCATCCTGCTGTTCAGGCTGAACCTATCCAGGTTGTTGCCATATAACTCAAGAAAATAGAGTTTTCTGAAATTATTAATATGCTGACAGCGCATAGGCAACTTCGTGGGGGCCTGGGCACATGTTGCGTGCTGCAGATAGGAGAGGTTTAAAATATGACAAGAGCATAAGGATGAGTTGGTAGAAGGACTAGATACTTCATTCTATAATTGATACAACCTTATGAGGGTGTTTAATTTAAAATTAGCATTTAGGCATGACTTAAGTTCTTAAATTTTACATTATAAAACATAAATTTTATATTATAAAACATTATACTATATATTTATCCTCCTAATACCAAAGTTGGTATTATTATCGTTTTCTAAATGGGGAAACAAATTTGTGTGGTCACACAGCTAAGTACTTTCATAAGACCACAGAGGAGGCAGAGCCCATGCTAAGCTAGAGATGACATAGGAGGGATGGGGACTGCCTTTGCCCTTGGCATTGAAAGATGATTAGGATAGGAATGTGAGAAGTGGGAGGAGAGAAAGGATGAATCATATAAGGAAGTAAGAGATAAGGGGAAGATTAAGTGTCCAGTTTGACAATATTATGGGATGTGTAGATATAAAGGGCAATAGAGTGAATTAAGGCTAGAATTTTAGGATGCAGTCAGGTAATGGAAAGGCTTAGATGCTCCAATAAGCAGTTAGATTTCATTCTGTGGGCTATTGTTATTTTAGGTTATTAAGTAGAGAAATGACATGATCAGAGATGTGCCTGAGCATGATATTCTGGGCAAAATCTATAGGACAGAAGGAGAGGGAAGGAACTGGAGGTTGGGAGTCCATTAGGAGGCTATTGCAGTCATTTAGAGGAGATGAGATGAGAGTCTTAAGTGGAGGGGAGGCAGCCAGGAAGGAGAGGGAAGTGGTCTGATTTGAACAGAATGTGGAAGATTCGATTATTTTTGGGAAGGCACCCAACAGTTCCAAGTACATAGTAGGCATTCAATACTTGTATGTTGAAAGGTTAGTTAAAAGCTACTACAGGGAAGAGATCTGCTCACCAGGGCCACAGGGGCCACTGCGAGGACAGCAGCCAGCTCCTCAGAGCATGGTCCATGGGTCCGTGCTGCACCACAGACTGTGTGACCAGACTGTGATAAGAGCAGAAATCGGGAGTAAGCATTTTGAAATATCTGTAGCAGTTTGACAGAGCACTTTTATATCTTTTGTTTTAATATTAAAAAACTGGGTCTTGTATTTTGGTTAAGTTTTTGGTTTTTGCCACTTTTTCTCAAAATTGATTTTTATTATATTTTACAAAAGTGTGGTCTGCAACAAATTGAAAAACAACTGCTATTTTACAAAAGAAAGTTTGAGAAGCATTGGTCCCAGCCAGACATCTAAGTGGGAGTAACAGTGAGTCTGGATCTAATCATGGATGGGAGGGTCCTCACTGGGGGATCCTCAGGCTGGTGCCAGTCGTGGCCCTGCAAATCTATAATACAAGCTGGTGGAGTAGAGGCAGTAGGGTAGGCCTGATCCTAGATACATGAACTATCAAGGCCTCAGCCAAGTGGTGTGGAGTTTCAGTTCGGCCTCCTGCCTTCAAGGCGTGCCCTGGAATGTTGGGCAGGGAAACTACTTAGAATTGAGAAGGGGTACACGGCAGTAGCCCAGATCTGCAGAGTACGGTATACATGGAGAATACTACCTCTCAGGGATCACACAGCTCAGGAGAGCAGGTTCTGGGTTTGAGTGACAGAAGGGTGGGTCAGGGTTACATGGGGGCCCAACATGAGTGGCTGGACCACTCATGTTGAGCCTCACCTCAAGCTCGCACGGACTATGAGCCACCCAACCATTCAACAAATAATTACTGAGTCAGGTGAGAGGTGTGGTCTAGCTGTTGGAGATGCTTGGGGAACAAGACAGGAAAGACCTCCACTCTCATGGAGGCTACATTCTAGGAGGGCAGGCAGTAAACAAAAGCATAGGAAAGATATCCAACAGCAGCAAATACTATTGCAGAGAGTTAAAGTTGGGTGATAGAGTGGTAATGGGTGGGTCTCTAACTTGGGTGGTTAGAAGAGGCCTCTCTCTCTGGTGACAGTGGAGCTAAGATTGGAATGGCCAGAAGGAACTGGCCACTGGAAGGTCAGGAGGAAGGTCACTCCAGGCAGAGATGCTAAGGTGAGACCAACAGGCATGAGGAACTGAAAGAAAGGGAGGCTGGAGCATAAGAAACAGGGCAGAGTGGTAGGGGAGGAGATCAGGAGAAGAGGGCAGGTGCCAATTCTAAGTAGGATGGGGAGCAAGTGGAAGATTTTAAGCAGAGGAGTTCAGAGGAGTTATCTGGTTAATGTTTTGAGAAGCCCACTCTGGCTGCTGCTGGAGACTGGAATGTGGGGGAGGTACGTGGCTACTGGAGGAAAGAGGTGTTGGAAGCTGGACTGTCTGGTAGCGATGGAGGTGGAGGGAAGTGGTTGCATTTGGAGTGATTTGCACTGGGAGGTAGAGTACCCAGAACAGGATGAGTGATTTGATGAAGCAGCTGAGGGGGAGAAATAAAGAAAAATTTCCAGTTTTAAAAGCTGGAGTATGGAATTCTGGGGAGGAATCAGAACTCGATATTGGATTTGAGAGTCATGGGCCCTGGATGTGCAAACAGAGGAGCAGAGGGGGGTCCCAAGAACAATCATGGGAGCACAGCAAGCTGCAGAGTCAAACACAGGAGGAGGACACAGCAAAGGGCTTGGAGAAGGAGGGGTCCAAAGTAGGAAGAAAACCAGGAAAGTGTGGTGTCCAGAAGCCAAGAGAGGAAAGTGTTTCCAGAGGGAGACGATCAGCCGTCCACTGTGGTGAGAGTAATTAAGGAAAGGACAGAGAAATGGGCAGTGGCTTGGTCACATGGAGAGCATAGGGGGCTGTGACAAGCACCGGGTCAGCGGAGTGTGCAGATGGAAACCTGGATGGAATGGTTTGGGAGGGAATGTGAGGTGAGAGGTTCAGAACATGACTTTTGAGAAGTTTTGCCCTAACAAGGAGAGGAGTAAAGGGAGAGGCTTCTAATGGAGGAGATGATACAAAGGTCCATATGCTGATGGGAATGATGTAGTGGAGAGGGGGAAATTCCATGTGAGGGAGGTGGGGCACAGGAAAGACAGAAGCCTCGAGAAGGCGCGGATGGTGGGATCCAAAGCACAGGGTGGAGGGGGTGACCGATGAGAGGAGGCAGGACACTGTCCATAGTACAGGAGGGGAGGCCGAACAGGTGGGCACAAACGACGGTACTTTGGTAGATTTGGTGGTGGCAACAGAAGGCACTTCCTGTCTGGTGGTTTGTCTTCCTCCGTGAACTCCGAGGCAAGAACATCTGTTGTGAATGAAGGTGCTAGGGAGGGGTGTAGGATGTTTGTACAGAGAGAAGTGGGAAATAATCATTTGGGAGAGTCAGCAAGGAAGCATACTAAAGAAATGTTATGTGTAAATTTGACATTTGTCGCGGGGATGTGGTGGGAGGTGTGACGGGTAGGAAGGAGCTGCTGCTATTTCTAATCTGCCTTGAAAAGGGTTAACTCAGAAGTAGGTCTGGGCCTGAGAAGCCAGAACCATCATCAGAGAAGTGAAGATGTTGGGCAGGGCGTACTTGAGGGAGCTCAGTAGGACTTGGGTCCTGACTCTATTTGGGAGTGAGGTATGAGAGAGACAAGAAGGAATTAAGAGATTTTACTTAGCAGTCACTTAGAGATTTTGTGCCTGGGCCACTGGAGTGATGGTGTCCTCTTTAGAATGGGATGTATGTTCTGTCACAGGCAAGTGACTTAATTTTGGGGACTTCCATTTTCTCACTTGTAAACTGGTTAAAATAATCCTAGTTCTTCATTTCCCTTTGGCTGTTAGGGGTTTTAAACGAATAACATCGGGGAGAGGGCTTGGAAAACTGCCAAGCACTATGCAATTGTTATCCTGGTCACAAAATTAAAAGGAGATCCTGAGCACTGGCGACTTTGCACTGTCATCAGGACTGTGATCAATGCTGACCGGCCCCCTCAGCTCGCAGCGGGCTCTCAGACGCGCTCACTGCCTGGCTCATGAGCCTTGTCAGTCATTCCGAAGTGAATCCCGCTGATCTGTGAACAAGGCACTAGTCTGTTTACTTCAATGTGTTCATTTTTTTCAAGCTAGATATATTTAATTGTTTTCTTTTTTTTTTTTAAAGAAAGCCTCTTCTTGGGAAGACTAAATTGGCATAAGGCATATGTTTTGCTGTCTAATTGTGCCTCTCAGATTGATGGAGCTTTGAGGTACCTGCGGTTTGTGAAGGAGAGTGACAGGCTTCAGGAAAGCCTTCGTGCCTCTTGAACTGGCGAGGCTTCCAAACGAGCGTGGGCCTAAAAGGCTCCATAGAGGCCGGCAGCAATGGACAGAGCAGCTCTGAGGGAAGGGACAGAGTCGCTTTAATGTGCTAATGAGGGGAAGCCCAGATGCCAGCGGGATCAGAGGAGCTCTTTGTGATGCTGGCTTCCCCAGGCTGGCTGGAGTCTCTGTCCCTATCTGGATCCTGCCTCGGGCCCCAGCAACACTGTGCTCTCACAGGGGCCCTGTCGGAATGCTGTAGGGTGGCAAGACTCTGGGGTGGGGTGACTGCTGGAAGAGAGGGGGGTTTCAGGTGGGAGGGTGGGGGAGCGGTGTGTGCAGGGCAGAGGAGGGGAATGGGGGACAATTGTTCTGGAGGGTGTGGAGTCCGGGAAAGCTAGGCAGGACATTTGCAGCTTTGCAGAATTGACTGTTTTCCCTCCACAACTGTCAAGCTTGGTAAGTGATATTCAAGCCTACCTCAAAGGAGGTAATCTATCCTTGGCATTAGTGCAAGTCAGTTTTCAGCTAGTTGCGGAGTAAGTCTGAAACATCACAAAACCAACCAAACAACAAACGACCACCATTCAGTGATTGCTGGAGTGAATTTCATGTTCTGGTTATTTCATTCTGGGGATGGCTCCCGAATTGCTAGGTGGAAGCGGTTAGGACACCCATTGGGTGGAAGCTGGGCCAGGGAACTTGTCTTGAAGTTGTGTTTGCATAGCAACAGCACGATACAGTGTTTACAATGATGGTATGTTTTCTTGTACTGACCCCATCTGCTGATGGAGAGATTGGGTAACTGAGGCACCCCCAAAGCCACCCCTAAATGCTGCCTCTAGATTTCAATCATAAAGTCTTGGGTCATTACTGTTTCTGGAAATATAAGTTCCCAGATAAGATGGACAAATGAAGATCGTCAGTCTGTGGTATCTTGACCATTTCTTTGTCCCCTATTTTTCCTTTCTGAATATTTCTGGGGATATATATATACACACATATATTTAAATATTATATATATATATATAAAATATGTTATATATGTTACTTCTCAATGTATATTAGATATTATTTGTGATGAGTCTTTTTCTATCCATCTGTGTGATTGTTTCTGTCTTGCTCTGTTTCTTTGTCTCTCTCTCTCTCTCTCTCTCACACACACACACACACACACATAGACACACACAAACTGATAGGTAGAGGGTAGTTTTCCATTTGGAGTAATTTGTCTTCCTTATTCGATGATAGCCCCCAGATTTCCTTACCATAGTATTTTTGGGGGAGGGAGCTCAGAGTTGGTTCAAGAAGAATGCTTTATTTTTAAAGTGTTTTATTCCTATTTTGGAACCACACTGAATTGGTATCACCTATGAAAATAGAAATATTCAGTGTGGATAACCTATGAGCTAGCGATATCTGAAAGTGTGACTACACCTACAGAACAGCCACCCCATAAGGATTTTTCTCCACTACCTGGAGCCCTTTATACTTTCATTATAACACATCAGTTCCAGGTGACGATGAGTACGATGACGCGGCTTTAAAATTTTACCCTCTTTTACCTCCTCTGACTCTGACAGTTTGTGTGATTTTAATGCTTTTCAGGCAAAAATCGTTTTTATAAAAAATATTTCCTTCTTTCCTTGATGTTTCCCATTTACTTCCTGCCCCTAATGGGATACATGCCTTATGGATTAATCCTCCCTAGTGAAAGCTGAGTGCTCTCAAGCCTAAAGAAGTATAGGCAGTGAGGTGCTTACTTGCGCTTGTTTTAGAAAATCGATCATTTGGAACTCTAATGCTCATAAATGGACTCATTTGTTTCCAATGTGAAGAGACCCTAATTATTACTTCCCTGGCCCCAAAGTTAATTGCAGCCTGAGAGCATGCCTTCTACAATGACGGAAGAAAAGCACCATTTAAAGCATTTATAGCAATGGGTATCAGATTGCTCATTTTGGATATTAATCTGTCAGAGAAAACAGTGATTATGAAAAGTATATAAATGGGAATATAGGTAGAATGATCCAGTGTACTGGGTTTGCAATTTGTTAGGCTATGGGTTGGTGAATTAAGACAACTACAAAAAAAGATGTCTTAGTTAAATTGTCATCTCCTGTTTTCCATTTATTGCAGCTAGAAAGCATTTCATTGGATTTAGGAACACAGGGATTCTCTTTTAGTTGCCATTAGACAAGCAGGCAAAGGGTTTGCAATGCACTTTTTTTCTTAAAAAAGAAATTTGCACAGCCTGATATACTCCTCCAAAAAGGCTTGTTGGAGGAGATAAGATAATACTTGTTTAATGAATTAATGGTGGGCTGGGGAAGGAAAGCTAAGAGTCATATGGTAGTTATTATTAGAAAGTCCTAGCTCACAGTAAGCAAGGAGAAGACAGAATAGCATTTCTTATTCCCAGTCAGAAATATTTTCCTGAACAATTTCTACCAGTTAGAAATTAATTTGAGTTAAATTTCTTCTTTATATACATCACCATGGGAAAAGTTAATAAAATTAGATATATATCCTTTGCATGTCTACTTTAAAGAAAAGCCTAGTTCTAAGTGTGGTTAGGCGATGCCAACACATACGAGGTTAGGTTCCTGCCCTCGAGTATATTTTAATCTAGTTAATCGGTTATTATTTTAGTAATCAATTAGATTGCCTTCCTCCTAAGAGCTAAAATAAGTCACAAGGAAGGATGGCAGCATTACTCGAAGGCTTCTTTGGAACTTGGAACATTGGGCTTAGGGCAGGTCTGGCTGGAGTGTTGCAGTGGAGGAAATTGTTCCACTAGAGAACTCTGAGCATTCTGGGCGGGGGTGAAGAACACACAAGCATAGGAGAGCACCAGAGATCAACCTTGCTATCTTTGAAGTATGTCTGGGGCCCTCCATCAGTGGGGTCAAGCATCACCTCACCAGGTTTTCAGAGGCATACTGGTCAACAAATGTCTGAGAACGTATCTATGCAACAACTATGAGAATTTTGACAAGTTATCTGAAATACATAGTCTCTGAATCCTCTCTAGCTCTTAAAATCTGTGATTACATGTGACAATACAGCCCGAAGTCCTTCTGACAAATGAAATGAAGTTTATTTCTA
This sequence comes from Varecia variegata, assembly GCA_028533085.1. Classification (NCBI taxonomy): domain Eukaryota; kingdom Metazoa; phylum Chordata; class Mammalia; order Primates; family Lemuridae; genus Varecia; species Varecia variegata. The sequence goes on along the minus strand of CM052441.1, from coordinate 36,285,566 downwards.
AAGCATAGGTGTAGTCTTTTTTTTTTTTTTTTTTTTTTAGTGTGTACTCTTTCTCTTTCTGGTACTTTGGAATAAGATCCCAGCCTGGCCATTTCAGCAGTCATTCATATGTGCTTGTGTCCCAGAGGCAAACAGCCCATCCAGAGTGAGTTTAAAAGTTAAAAGTTCTGTGTGCTAAATTAGAGCTCCAACCAAGGAATTATTAGACACTTCAGTCTATTTAGGTAAATCCTGCAAAAGTAGGCTCAGTTTAACTTGACAAGTTTTCCGTACTGGGATAGGCTGGAAATTGGCATACATATATATTTTTAAAAGTATTAGTTAATCTACTTACCTTTTAAATTCCTGCTCCAGAAAACACAAATATGACACCCTGAGGAGCAGAGCAGTGCCAGAGGGTTGCTAACTATGACAACCTTTCTTTTCCTCTCTCCAGGATTTGTTGCTTCACTAAAGCAGGGTGTTTTATCCAGGGTGAAGTGATGGAGGCTTGCTTTATAATATTATCAAAGATCTGCCAACATAAAAAAGAGTAATGAAGTCATTTGGCTTACATTCTTGATATCATTTGTATTTCCTCTGTGCAGGGTTGAGTGAAACAGTTTCTATAGCTGCTGTAAGCAATAAGCCTCTAAACGTCAAATGCTGACTCAACATAAGCATGGCTGCAGAAGAAGATGATTAACTTGAAGAGAAGCTAGCGTCAGCAAGAAGGAATACAACCACACATTCAAAAGGGATGTAGAGTATTTACATGTGACATCTTCAGGAGCCATCTTAGAAGGAGAAAAACCTAATTGTGTTAGATGGAAATAGCTGTGTTCTTTCCTTTCTGTCACTGGCATTAGAGATTTTGTTCTCCAAAGTCCCTCATTGGTTCCTTCATCCATTTTAACCCAAAGGTAAATATAAGCCAATTAGTTCATGGAATTTTCCTGGACTCCAGGGCTTGGAGATTGTTGTTGGTCTTGGGGTGGACAAGGTCCCCAATTGGCCCAATCAGGTTGAAGAAAAGGGAATTGCATTTGGTGGTAGGGAACGGACGTCTCTTTCTCTTGCTGGATTTAATGAAGGAAATAGCTGTCTTGCTGTGGCTGTTATGGGCATCCACCTTATGATCATGAAGGAAATCGGCTTTAGGATGTCACTGATGCTAAGGATGGAAGAGTGGACAGAGGGAAAGTGCTTGGGTCCTTGACGATATCATTGTGCAACTTACTGCAGTGCCACATGCTTGGAGCTTGTTATATAGGATCAACCTCTTTAAGCCAGGTTGAGTTGGGATTTTTTTAACTTGCAGTTGAAAGCACCCCGAACTGATACACATCTCTTTTACTTTGCCCCACCGCTGATGACCTTTGAATACCATTCAGGTCCTTTTCTGTTTTTTTTTTTTTTTAAGTCTGGACACATCTGCCAAGGAGGAGCAGGGGCAGGTTTGCTCCAACCTGTGATGTGAAGGGTTGGTTTGCCCAAGTGACTGGTGGATGTCATGGATATTCATACCAGTCTGTGGTGCCTTTGATAATCCTAAACTAGTCTGAATTAGGCAAGTATATTGAGGAAATTGGAGTGCTGGGTGAATGGCTTTCCTCATCTTGTCATTCATTTATTCATTTGTTTGGTAAGCATTTATTCTGAGCCTGCTTTGTGCTAAGCTGGTACTGAGCACTGGGTATATGAAAGATCTCACCCAGTATAATGGAAAACCATGGGAACACTCAGTAAAAGGGGGTGGGTGAGGCATTTGAGCATATGACAGCTAAGCTGACAACTGGAGAAAGAGGAGGACATAGACAGAATGAAGGTAGGAGTGTGTGTGTTTGTGCGTGTATATGTGTGTGTATGGCGGGAGTTTGGGGGTTATGGGGCTAGTGTTTTAGGCTGAGGAAACAATATATCAGATGCCTGTGAGTAGGTGAGGGCATGGCACATTCTGGGAAATAAAACCAGTTCATATGGTTGCAGCCACATGTGAGAGTGAGAGGTGTCAGAGGCTGGAGGGTTAGGGAGGGGCAAGGTCATGCAGGCCTTTGGAAGCTTGTTACATTGTGTGTGCTTTGTCTTAAGAGCACTGAGCAGCATCGGAGACTCTGAGCAGAAGGTTAACATCACAGATTTACATGTTCATAAGATCTGACTGATTTCAGTATAAAGTGAATTTGAGTAGAGCAGGATTGGTTGCAAAAGAGTCCAGCTAGAAGATAGTTGCAGGAGAGGAATGGGGAGTTACGGTGTACTCTTCTCCTTCCTGAAACCATGGGTTTGATTTATAATTTCTATATGAGAAAGGTGAGTCGTGTTGGATGGTGGTCAGTGTTTGCTTTCATTTGGTATACTGACCTCAAGACTTCAAGCAAATGATCTAAACTCTCTGAGCTTTGGTTCCATCATCTGTGAAATTGTAGTAAGAACACCTACCTTGTAGGGTTATTGAGGAGGATTAAAGAAGATGATATATTTATAGCTCTTGGCACCATGCCTGAAACATGTTAGCCATTATAATTATTAATATTTAGCCTAATAAATGTGTCAGGAAGAGGCACAAGAATAAAGGCAGAGAAAGAGCTTCTTTCTGGTTCCTTCATAGCCTGGGAGTTGAGAGTCGCATGAAAATCACAAGGCAAGTATAACTATGGTGATATCATTTATTTTTGGGGAGTAGGACTTGTAATTATTATGTAGGCAACAGATTTCTAATAATTCTTGCTCCTGAAAGGAGCAGAAGTAGAAAACAGGACCAAAAATGATAAATAGTAGGTGTGCTTATATTTGGCTAAGGAGAAGAGAGGAGAAGGGATATTGAGCCCTATCCCTGGGAGATGCTGGGAGCAAGGGTTTCCAAAAGACCCATAACTTCTCTGCAGTGAGAACATCCTGAAGAGACACACCTGGAAGCTGATGAAAGCAGGTGTACTTCTTTGAGGCAGGGACTTCTGTGTGTTTTTTTTTTCTAATCATGTAGAATAGTGCCTGCCAGATGGTAGATACTGTAGTCAACATATATTTGTTGAATGAATGAGTGAAAGATGAAGGGATTGATGTGCTTCTCCCAAACTTTGAGTTGTGGGGTCAAAATATCTGCCTGGGGCATAGATACCTGCTGGGTCAGGCTCCCTCCACTTGCTTTCTACAAAGCAGCCTTGTATTTTCTATTGCAGCCATTAGAGAAGCTAATTAGAGAAGTTAATCAATAGCTGATGAACTGATTCATAGAGATAGATTTCTCAAGCCAGAGTTTGAAAGAAAAGAACAGATTCTTTCTTTGGGCTGTGTAAGAAGCTATTTTTAGTCAGCAGGTGTTGCAGCTTTTAAGAGGTATTTGGCAGGGTTTCCTTCTACTCCCATTTCATCCAAAATATGTAACTTTCATCACTTCCATTCCAGAAACATACTGCTTTGTGAGTGTTTTATGAGTAGAAAAGGGAATTCTGGGAAAATATAATCAAGAAAAAAATATATGAAGTGCTTAGCCCAGAACCTAGCCCCATGGTAAATGGGCAATAAATAAGAGCGAATATAGAAATGCTCTTCAGAGTGTGGATGGAGAAAAGAGATGGTAGGTAGACACTGCTCCCTGCTGAAGATGGAGGAAAGTTCCCTGCATCACTGGAGATAATGTGTTGTTTCAGCTTCCTCAGTCTGAATCAATTTCCATATCTAGAGCCTTGGTTTATAATTTTAGATGTCAATACCTATTAGTTAGGGAAGGGCCAATTAGTTTTCTTTGTGCATTGTTTAAAAACAAACAGATCCCCTCCAAATCAATTGGTGAAGCACAGTAACTTAATGCCCTGAAGAAAATGGGTCCTCAGGAAAACAATATGGTACCAATTCTGAGATGAGAACTAAGCCTCCAGAATAGTTATTTCTCATGTTAAATTTATAATTATGGATTACATTTATGCCAGAGATTGGTAAAGCATAGATATTATTATAGTTTGCTCTGTGTTCATATGTTCCACTGTGTGATGCCAGGCTTAGGTCTTTGATGAAGACAGCCTGGACATATCTTGCTTCTTGGAGAACAGTTTTGAAAGTCAACCAAGTATACATGTGGCTCGCTTAAGCAAACTGTTCATGGTCTGCAGTTATGGCTCATGTCTGACCAGTACTGCAGAGGGTTTGGGGAACAGCTAGGCAGTCATGATGATTGTATCAGTCAGGGTTCTCCAGAGACACAGAACCAATAGGATCTAGCTCTCTATTTGCACTATATGTATGTATATATATATATATATATATATATATATATATATATATAGTACTCTCTCTAAATATGTATGGGGAGCAAGAGAGAGCTTAAAGTCAACTGATTGTAAATGTTAAGCACATCTATAAAATACCTTTATAGCAACATCTAGGCTAATGTTTGACCAAACAACTGGGCACCATAGCCCAGCCAAGCTGACACATAAAATTAAACGTCATGGTGATGGTGGTAATAGTGATGTGGATAACTCCCAAATGTCCTGGAATTGTCTTGCGTCAGTCACTCTGCCACGTGCTTTACATGTATTATCCTGTTTAATCCTCCTAAATGTTCATATCCATTTTAAAGATGAAGATATTGAGCCAGAGAGGTCTGCTAAATTGCCCAAAGTCACCTAGATACTGAGTTGCATTGCTAGGGCTTGAACCTACTTGGATCTGAGCCTGTGCTCTTACACAGCATTCTGTAGAGCAGATGTTAGTTGGTACCATTTTGTCTCCTCCATGTGATAGAAACCTGACTCAAGCTGGGATGAGCAAACATGCAATTTATTGTCTCAGGCTCTTGGGAAGTCTGGGGTAACTGGATCCAGGGGTAAAAAGGATGTTATTGGGACTCTGGTTTTTGCTCCATCTCTTGCCTCTATTTATTTCCTCTTAGCTTTATTCTGCAGACAGACTGCCTCCAAGAAGAACATAGGACTCACATCCTCTGACTCAAAAGTGCAGTAGAAAGGGGCTTTGCTCTTCCACAGCTTGATAGCAATTCCAGAAAATGACTTTGGCCTTGCTTGGATTTTGTATTTATTCGTGGTCTGATTCCTAGGTCCAAGACATGCTGCTCTCTGTTGGCACCACATGGGGCTTGGGGGCCCGGGAGCCCGGGAGCCAGTGCATCATGATGGAAGCCACACCAGACAGGCAGAGTAAGGGGGGCACTGCCACGCTCAGCCTTCCACCACCACTGGCTGTGGGTGGATACCTCCTTGGAAAGGAAACTCCCAAGTGGATACCTCCTAGGCCTAGACTGAGTATAATAGTTTTATATTTTCTCAGTGGGTAGAAGTACCCTGAATCCATTTTTTTGGGAGCACTGTTATTAGTGCCTTGGGCTGTTCAGAAGGAAAGCCCTAAACTATTTGGAATTAAATATGGGCTTTTAAATTTTTTCCTCTGATTCAAGGCACAGGACCCAAACAGGCTTCTTTTCTAAGCCTTAACGCTAAATTAGCTTCCCAGCAGGTGCCTAAACAGCAAAAACAGTCTTAGGGAAGGTAATAGTTGGACCTAATGCTCATATCGCTCCATTCTTTCTGACGGCTGGTCACAGCTTACCTTGAAATATCGTTGTTTGTATTCCAGTCTTATCTTCCTACTAGAATGCAGCTATTGGGAGGCATAGACCAATCTTATTTCTCCCTATAGTTCCTGGCACGGATTTCTGTCACAGTGGGTGCTTAGTAAGTGCTTTGGAGCAAGTGAATGAATCTGAGTCATAATGGAGTAAAATAATCCATTGTGTGTTACACTCGGAGAGTTCTGCAGGGTAATTTTCTGAAGGGGCATAGCACAGAGCAGAGTAAAGGGCACTGGTTCTGGTTCAAGCTGCCTGGACTTGAGTCTTTTATTCTTTACTCTTTTGGCCTCTGTACCCTCATCTATCACATGGAGATTATAATAGTTTTTACCCCACAGAGGTGTTATGAGGTTATATTGTAAGCACCTGACCCATGGTTAGTATTCAGAAAAAATTAGCTATTATAATTATTGTTGTTGTTTGGTTGTTTTTGATCCTAGAAGGTTACCAGACCCTATTTGAACCTGGCAAGAATTTTATTTAGTTATGCTTACAATTGTGCCTCTATCATATATCAGAATTTAAGTCTATTCTTGATAGCATTGCAAAAGTACTGTCTTTCAAAAAATAAGTTGCTCCTTTTCCTTTTATTAAAACAATACTAATGTTTTAACAATACTAACAATAAAGCTGTTACAAAAACAAACAAAAACCAATAATAGTGTACAGATGGTTGTTCTCTAAGGATCTCGATCTCAGGCATGATATAACTGCAGCTGGTTTATCTTGATGAGCCCCAAAGACAGTATTCTCTGCAAGTCTCCTGATTTATTTTCACTGTGAACGTGGCCCATTCCTCTCTAAGCTTATAGTTGACTAATAGCTTAAACTGGTCATGTTCATTCTCTTATGGTTCAGTCACTTCTGGGCACATCATTTGGTAATCTTTACATTCCAAATTCATTCGCATCATCCACAAGGATTTTTTGCTTTGCAGGTAGATGTAATTAATCGTGTGAGGAGGGGAGCATGGAGTGGAGTGTGTCCAGGCTTCTGTGGAATTCACTGTGGATTTAGAGACAACGGGGAGGACTAGAATTGCCTGCACAGAGGTCTTCAGCCCTGCTCTGTACAGCACAGACCACTGTAGTAAAGGAACTACTGTATCCAGCTATTGCTTAACTATTGCTATTGGCTTTTGAGAAACTATGGATAAAGAGGTACCTCCAGATCAAGGCGAGGAAATACCCTTACTGTTTTTCACTGTTGTTACCTAATACATTGCTGTGGTTGGAATGTTTGTGTCCCTCCAATATTTACTTTGGAACTTAAACCCTAAGGTGATGGTTTTAAGAGTGGGGCCTTTGGGAAGTGATTAGGTCATGAGGGTTCTGCCCTTATCAATGGGACGAATGCCCTTCTATTATAAAAGAGGCTTCTGAGAACTGCCTGGTCCTTCCATCTCTCCTGCCATGTGAGGACGCGCCATTTATTCCTTTTGGTCTCCCATTATGTGAGGACACGGCAAGAAGGCACCATCTTGGAAGCAGGGAGCAGCTCTTACCAGCCACCAAATCTGCTGGTACCTTGATTTGGACTTCGCAGCTTCCACAACTGTGAGAAATAGATTTCTAATATTTATAAATTACCCAGTCTCTGGTGTTTTGTTAGAGCAGCAGGAACAGACTAAGACTTACATTTCAATTGTCTTGATTCTTATCTCTATTAGAGAAGGAAACAGAGGCACACAAAGTTTAAGATAACAAAGCAAGTAGTAGAGCAAGGAGTAGAGTAAGATTTGAAAAGACAATCTGGCTTTAGCATCTGTTATCTTGAGCATCACACTGTACCTACAAAGGTGGCAGAAAAGAACACCTTTTAAAGGCTCTGTGGTCAATACGCAGATAAATTAACATTCTATACCCAAATCTAAGATGAAAAATGGAAGATGAACTAAATCTCAGACATTGAGACTTTTCTTCTGGGATGACCAAAGCATTCAAATCCTTCATTTCTAAAAAGTTACTTTGTAGCGTAATTTATTATTATCTGAACTGTATCTTTTCGAGGATGATATGACGTTTTCAGGAAATGAAAAGACCATGTATGACTTTCAGAACTTGTAGTAACTTGGGGTCAATCCACATTTTCCTTTGGAGGTGATCCACAAATGTGATCTTTAGGAAGCTCTTCTGAACCAAGAGACACAGGCACCATTTGGTTGGGGTTCCAGGGCCAGCAATGCAGCACTTGTCCATGGCTTGTCCCCTGTCCTTCACCATCCCTAGCTCCCTGCTGGACTTCTCAGAAGGTGCTACTTGGAAAACTAGTAATAACAAAACAAATTTCTTATGTTGATTTTGCTAAAGCTCTAAGGACAAGCGCAGAACCTATTTGAGCTTGAACTCCTCTTCCTTTTGTTTTCTGCCTTCCAACAAAAGCGAGCCCTATGAAGCACTCCAAATTGTATTGTTTTAGAGTAGCAAATTGTCTTTAAAACATCAGTACACCCAAGGGACTCCCATTTTCTTTTAAGCATTTTTTTTGGAAGAAGGTATACCACATTCACAATATTTCTGAGTAAGCATAGATGTCTTGTGATGTGGTGGTTGCCATAGTAATTAATCACCTCCCAAAAAGAATAGTGGAGAATATAAATCCATGTAAATTACCCAGAACACTGCTTAGATCTGCCTCTGGTTTATGAGAAATTTTGGGAAAAAAGGGATATTTTCTTCTTTTTCTCTTTCATGAGAAGAGGGATAGAGAAAGCTGCTTTTGTGCTTGGATTGCCCAGGCCTCTCCCTTCCCACTGGCGAGTGCCAGAAGGTTGAGCAGCAGTCAGAGTGTCACTGTAGTGCACAGAGAGGGCTCTTGTGATAACAAATTGCAAAATACACTTGGGCATGTTGGGATCCATCACTTTATGAATATTCTGCATTCAGATTCTAATTGCTGGGGCACTTTCTAGGACCCTGCGTGAGAATGCAGAGCTCAGTGCTCGCTGCTTTGGTGGATGCTCTTCTGCTTGTCCTGACCTATGCCTTGTTTCAAATTGAAGTGGAATTTACCACTGATTTCTATTCAGTAGGAATAACAAAAGTGGAAATTATTTTGAAGATTAACTGTTGAGCAGGAGTCTGCCCAGACAGAGCAAGGCATTGTGGAGGGAAATTCATGAACTACAGGAAAAGGACTGCAAAGGGGGTGAGCAGCTGAAGGGTGATTTCAGAAATTTAAACTATATTGTGCAGTTGCTGTTTGGCATCTAGGATAGGATTCACCTTTTTAACTGCTCCTTGTAAATCAAAACCTCAGAGTTTTCAATCCTTTTAAAGACAATCTGTGTCCTTCAGAAGTATGGTGCAGTGTGGCTAGCATACGGAGTTGTTCCTGATTGAAAGCATTTCTTATAGAAAGGCTAATAGGGTGAAGGTGTTTTTAGCTAGGACAAATGCAGTGAGTCATAAGAAGATATTCTGGATCGGTATTGGGGAGACAAATTTTCATAAGAGAATGTCTGATAATTATTAAGGATATATTTTTAGATAAACAATAATCATGTATTTCATATATAGGTATAATCTCACTTTGTAGAAGTCACTTTTAAAAGTCACTCGTAAAGTGCCTTCTAGTCTTAATAAGTGCAAAATTGCTTTGGGGACAATTTAATTCTCAGTTATGAAATTCACAATTTATTATTTCGGGCAAATATTTGGTTAAGATTAGAGTAAAATAAACCATTGTATTTAATAGTTTCATTTAAATGAAAATGACTTCTGTGATATTGTTGTACAAAAAAATTTCAAGATAAGAAATTTTTTCATGTTTGACTCAACAGTAAGATACAGAGTTCAATGTTTAACCTGATAGAGCCCTGTGGCATGAAGACTAGTCACTTAGCCACTCTCAAATAACTTATGCACAAATTCTACACCAAGGAAACCTACCACTCTATTCCATTGGACTGATTTTTACTCTTATACAGCCTAAACTTATTCTTGGATGAAATAGGTCTCTAATCCACATGGTGATATTAATTATACAGTTAATTTTTATTATTCACAGTAGTTATGCTCTATAAAGTTGCTGCAAATTAGTGAATTGGTAAATACTGAATTAGTGAATACAGAGCCATTGCTTCTAGGGGAAATACAGGGTTAGGCTCCTTTGAGCTAGTAGTTAACAACATTTTCATCAACTTATAATGCATAACCTTTTAAAATGCGTATTTCTGGTCAAGACAGCTTGCTTAATATATATTGTTGAGTTCATAAACATGGTCAACAGCACTATAACTCATTCTTGAAGGAAGCTTGCCTAACCCATGTATTTTCTCCGTAAAGCACATCACAGCCTTATGGTACTTAGGAACAAGACAGCACTTCAGTGCTATGCTTGGGTGCCATTTTAAAAAAGTGAAATCACTGACAAAAAGCAAAAAGCCAAAGAAAAAAGTGAGAAGCATGGCACTAAATAGACCACAAAAAGGACACTTGTTTATAATGTGAGAGCTGAAACAAGAAGGCAGAGTGTTGCTTTGTTTGACCTCAGCTGGGAATGTGCATGTTGTGTGACTCAAGTTTTTTGCCACTCTATATGTTTGTCCTTGAATGACCATAAAAGTGGTGGAAGTATTGATTTTGGGGTTACAGGTAAATTTTAGCAAGTAAGAAAATTTACAAATACAAAATCCACAAACAGTGAAAGTCGTTTTCTGTTTGTTCTATTGAGTCTGTTTCTTCAGATGTTTGTGATTCTCTTTATGGAATTTGGTGCCCTTTCTCATGGAGTTGGTTTTCTTGAAGTATTTGATGATTCCTGTATGTGCTCATCCTTATATTTGAGATTTCTTGCTTACCTGTAAATACTGTTTGTGTTTACTAGAATTAGCCTTCTCTGATGGAGGGGGAGAGCTGGGATGTACTGCCAGGTGTGGTGTTCAGATGCTCCTTTTCTGGATATGGGGACTTTCTGCTCCTTTTGGGCACTGACATCCAAGTCCCTCTCTAGTCTACTCTCCTCACATGCTGCCTAGGTCCAGGGTGGACACTGCTGCTATTGCTGTTGGTGTTTGGAGTAGTTGGTGGTGGGGTTGTAGAAGGTGGCAGGCTGGGATATTGTTGAACCGTTCACTAGCCAATTCCTGGGGCACTTTCCTCAGGACTCCTTCCTGTTATCTTGTCTGACATCCCTGAGTTTTGAGTGCCCCAGAGTTGCTCTCATCTTTGCAGCTGAGTTCTTCCACATGTATCTGGGTTGTGACTTTTCCTGTCAATATGATTGTCAGTCTTTCTTATTTCTGGAAATCCTCAAAATTTTTGTTCATCAATTCCACCCATTCTTGTTTTCTAGCACTGTTGTGAATTTACTCTTTTTAAAAACAGATCTTCTGATATCTTTAGGAAATTGAAGTGGGAGTAGATAGGCATAAAGACTGAGTCTGCCATTTTGATCTAATTCCCTATTATTTTAATTAGAAAAAGTACAGTTCTTTAAAAAAAACTTTGTATTTTTAAGATGTTCCAGACAAAGATGTCCCAATTCTGGATTTTAAGACAGTATTTGCATGGAATCCTTTATTGATGGCTTATGTAAACATCTATAAGAATAGTAGATTCTAATTTATTATTGTTACTACTGTATTTATTATTATATGTATGATTTTTATCTTCATAATTATTCAAAAATGCTTTAGGAATTACATTTTTATACAAGTACCTTTGCACTCTAACACATTTGCATCATAACAATGGATGCCAGACACTTTATGGTTCATTATCTCGTTTAATTCTAATGGAGATCCTATAAGGCAGTGGTCATCATTCTCATTTTGAGGATGAGGAAGCAGGTCCACTGACTTGACTTGCCTGTAGATTTCAAATAGGTTGTGGAGCTGGGGTCTGATCTAACAACTCACTGACTCCAAATTCATCAATCTCCCATACTCTTATGGAAGATTGGCTCTCATTCCACATTGCTAATTATTAGCTTTATGCACGGGTGCTCATATACATAAAAATCAGGAAGGTGTGCAATGTGCCATGAGAAATTAGATCTATGTTGGAGGGACTGTGTGGTAAACATTGAAGCATATACTATAGCCTTTTATTATTGGGTTCTTCTTCATCTTGAAGTGAATAGCTGTTTAAAAGTTCAACTTTCCAAAACAAATTAATGATCAGTTTAGCATCGTTATCAACATTAAAAAACATTCCTGCCCAATTTAAGGCATAGCAATCAAACATTTATTTGAGGGAAATAATTCTGTTTTCCCCACGATTTTTCATTTGAATAAAAAGATAATAAATCAAGAAGTACTATACACACCAGGCCTCTAGCTCCAAACAGCTCAAAAATTCCCCTAACATCTATGCTGTAAAAACACAGAAGAATTACTTAATGATTGGATTTAAATTGGAAAAATACATCTACTTTTATTCATAGAGATGATGAGTACCTTGGGCAAAAGCAAGAAGGTCCCAGTCTCTAACTTTCCATTTTGAGCTGTTCAAACTCAGAACAAACTCAAATTGAGGACAGTTCCCTGTAATTTCAGGCCAAAGATGACCTCCATGCGGCAGCCTCTACTCTCTTTACCCTCCATTTCTCATGGATGTGATTGGAGGAGAATAGTGAGGTCAATACTCTTCCAATCTACACCTCCTTGCCTGTATGCCATTTCACACCCATACTTCCCAGGCATAATATGCTCTCTGGGGATCATGGAACCATTTTTAGAGACTAGTTCATTTACCTATGACATAAAAATTAAATACAAGCACCTCGAAAATCAGGCCTTAAAAAAAACTTGAAGTATCCCATGGCTTCCCTATTTCTTTACTTTTTTTTTGGTGGGGATTTGGAGGAGATGATTTGTTGATATCCAAAGTGTTTTATCTCGTCCAAGTACTAGTTGCTAATCTGTTAGTCCAAGTGCTCTGAGAATGTGACATAGAAATAAATCTCGCTGAATTTAAACTGGATATGTTTCTCGGGACCAGAGAAAATTGCCAGCTCTCATGATTTTGTTTAATACTACTATACTGGATCATGTTGACATTAATAACAAAATCTCATTGTCCTAAACCTTGATTCGTTCCAACAGAAGCATCAGTCTATTCTGGTAAACTTTCGAGCGTTGTCACACAGGCCTCACCAGTTGGTACCCCCTTGAGCTGCCTGCCCAAGCATTCTGCATGGAGCCTGCCACCCTCAGGAGCACACTCGACCCTCCCGCCTGCCCTGCCTTCCTGATTGACATTTGGCCAGCTGGGAGAGCAGATGCTGCTCAGTCATTAAGGCTTCTGAGAAGCTTGAACCTGCTCCTGACAGCTTGGCCAACTCTTGGGAAGTGGGAAGGAAGGTGTTTCTTCCTTTTTGGCAGTACTTAGCTAAGAAGGTCCCAGAACAACGGTTCTTGGGCCCAAACCGTGGCAGAGTTGAGTGTGATGGCTTTGCCAAGTCACACATAGTTCTTTACCTACTTGAGATACATACGTATCACAGGGTAGCTTTGAATGGATTTAAAACTGCATCGCCTCCCCCACCCTAGGCCCCCTTGACTTGTTGTGTTAGATAACTTCGGCCCCTAAAATGGATTTTCTTTTGCAGACAGTCCCCGCTGTCCTCCCTGAACTTGGGGTCCATTCCTTTTACTTCCAAAGTCCTACCAGATGTGGCAGTACATGCTTGAATTCTAAATAGAGACTTGATTCAAGTGTTTCCACAACTCCCCCAACAGGTCTTTCAGCCCTAATGTAAATCAGTGGATGCAAATAGGTACTTTTGAGAACAAGCATCACTTAGCTCTACTTCCCAGACGGATCTGAGTCTCACTTTAGCCCAGCCAAGAATTGCATGTAAGTTTTGCATTTCTTTCTTTTCCTCAGGTACTTGCTCTTTCTCTGATATTTTTATGTTTAAACAGCAAGTTAAAGTATGCTAAGATGACATGGACATTCTGGGTCTTGCACTTCCACAACCCCCCATTCATGTTTGAAATTTTCTGACACTCATTGAAGATTGCTCAAAAATTTCTGAGTCCATTGAAATCCAAGTATCACCTTTGTCCCAGTACTTTCCTGAGAAGTTAGAATGGACCTAAGTGGAATAAATTCAGAGAGATAACAAAGACACCCTACTGTGGAGTTTATGGAAGAAGAAAAGGAGTAGGGAAGAGATGATTTATTAAGTAACTAAAAGGCTGTGCTTATGTTCACGTTACTTTCTTTTTTTTACTTTTAAATTAGGAGAATTCTCCTTTTAAATTAGCCCAGAGAGGTAGGACCAAGCGAGCAGAGTGGAGACAGGTCATTGCACCAGTGTTGACTTGGTGGGGCAGAGGGACTGCACACAGCTGTCCTCGGGTCTGCAGCCCCATGGTCCTGCACAGCACGAAAGGTGGGATGGGCAAATGAGTGCACTGGACTCCAGTTCTGTCATTCCAGGCCAGGAGCACACAGTGGGTGCTCTTTTAAGCCTGCGTTTCCCCTGCTGATTGGAAAGCCTCTGATGGCAATTAGCTATGGCAATTTAACCCAGTACAGGGGTGGGCCGTGGCATGGAGAAGCCATTCAGGGAAACCATTTTTCATTTCAAAATGAGTGTATTGGGGGAGAGAAATACATAAGGATGAAGAGCTCTTTTCTGTGCTCATTGGTTTTGATTCCTTATAAGTCCATTTGCCGAATACTCAGAGAGGAAACAAAAAAGCCAGAGACCTCTATTAACTATCAGGGGGAGGTATTAGGTATTTTCTGTCGAAGTGTTGATGGAGGATGGAGTTTTCTTTTATTACTGAGGGTCATCTGAACATTTCACCTATACTAAGACTGTCTCCACTTGCTGCCTTTGTGCTTGCTTGCTGGCTTATTTATTTATTCAGCTTTATTGAGGTTTAATTGACAAATTAAAAGTGGAGCTACCATGTGATCCACAATCCCACTCCTGGGTATATATCCAAAGGAAATGACATCAGTATCTCAAGGAGATGTCTGTACCTCCATGTTCATTGCAAGATTATTTCACGATAGCCAAGATACGGTATCAACCTAAGCATTCTACAACAGATAAATGGATAAAGAAAATGTTTTTTAAGATTATGTCTCAGCATCTGTAAACTTTTATTAAAAATACGGTAATGGCAACTTGCATTTGTATCTATATTGTGCTCACTGACCTAAAGGCTGGGCACCAAATTTGAACCCTGGTCATGGTTTCTCTCCTTCTTTGATATTTTAAGACCTGGTGTCCACATATTGGCTATGCTATTTACATTTGGTTTTAAGAACTTAGACACATCTTTCTGATTTATAAATTTCATATTAAAGAAAGTGTTTCCTAAAGCAAAATGAAAGCTCTTACTTCTTGAGAAAAATCTGTATTTAGAATCAATTATTTTTAGGCTTTTCTGCTTTAGATGAGAAAACATATTGGAAAGACTTTCTGCTATTTTTAAATGTTTAGAAGCAAATTAGTCTCAACACATTGTTTAACTTCAAGGTAAAGCCCTTGAAGAATGAAAATAGTTATTTCATTTTCTATTTGCATTCTTCTTCTGTTTCTGTGATCAAGGTAGAAAGGTTTGCTGAGTAGGGGTCACATCCTTGATGAAACTGCAAAGTCAATCAGTAACAATAGCAAAACCAATAGCAACTACTACAACAACCCTTCAAGGAAACCAAAAATCTCAGAGATGTCAAGGGCAGCTCATCTGGTTGTGACATGCCTGCTTACCTTTAAGCCAGTGACTTTCATTCCTTTCTTTTACACAGTATTCTGTTTGCCTTTGGAAATTATTGATACAGTTGCTGATAATGCAACAAATTAGTTTTCAGTTAAGAAACAAATTTATTCCATGGAGTGAGTTCAAGTACCACTGAAGATTTAAACTTACATTTAAACACCATATATATTTAATCAATCATATTTCTTGTTTACTTGAGGCTTTTCTAAATGAACACAGACCTCCCTCCCCTCCAATCTGGATTCCCCATCCATATCTGGAAAACATGGATAAAATTAACATGACTCAGTAGCTGTCATTGATCACCCAGGAGTCAGGCTAAGCAGATTTTCTTCTTCACCATCGTGTTATCATTTAGATAATAGTTACCTTATGGTTGAATATGTCTGTGTTCCAACACTTCTTTCCCCAGATCTTAAGCATCATCATTGAGGAGAAGAATAAAGTGGCAGAAAGGCCAATAGCATGTGTATTTTATCAAAATTATCATTTAATCCTCTCAACAACAATTGAGGCATCACATCTTTTTATAGACGCTGGTACTGGCCCAACATTGCCTCAGCCACTCATCTGAGATTACACAGCTAGTGGTGCACTGAGGGCGTGAGCTCTAGCCTCGCTTACAACAAGGCCCAAGCACTCATTGTGGGCTTTTGACCTAAATCTACTGTTGTTAAAGAATGTGAATTATGTAAACTCTGTGAGCTTAGATATTGTAAATATCCAGGAAAAGAAGGGAGAGAACAACTTTTTGAACGTGTAGTCTATAGATTAACATCATTTTGATACAGAATGTTTTGACCCTTAGAATGTTCATGACTTTAAAATTTTAATACGTAACACTGATTAATTTTAGTCTCTTCTAGAAGTAACATTCATTCTATACAGAAAAGTTATTCCATTTTTACATCTATTTTTAATTTACTGAAATTAATTTCTTTGAACCACTTATATTTTGTATAGTTTTCAAAACAATTATTTAATATATTATTCAACTTTCTGGCATGTATTAAAGTGTTAATGATTATAGTTGAAGTTGTTATTTTATGAACTCCAATCCTTTTGGTCAAACATTGACATGATTTTACTTTTACCAGGCAGATTTAATTCTTCCATCAATGGTTAGCCGTTGCCAATTTTGTGTTATTTCTACTAAACCTAATTTTCCCAAATCAGTTTTGTAGTTACCGTTGTTATCAAGATAACGTGAGGTTGTAGCTATTGTGAATTTTGTGTTACTTATTTTTATAAGTAATGCATTTCTTGCATATACAAGTAATATGTTAACAGAATGAATTAACAGCTGATCATTTTTATTTATTTAGAAATGAATTAACAGCTGATAGTTTTTTTTTATTTCTTAGCCAAGCCATGAGAAAAATATGATTAATTTCTCTTAGTCCACAATTTATCATTTGTCAATGTACCATGCCAGTCTCAAATTCTTTCAGTTCTACTGCAGTCAATAGTTAAGTGCCTCAGAGACAACCCTTCCTGTCAAATGCACTGATCTTGTTATTGATCCATTTTGGATTGGGTCTTGCAGATTCTGCTAATGGTTTTCTAAAATACACAGTGCTTTATTTCACATTCTATTTGAACATGATGTGTGTATCTCTAACCAGATTGTTTGGTAGATCATTACTGCTGATTGATATTTCATGTTAGGGCCAGACCTGTGGAGGTAACCAAAAGCACATTTCCTGAACCAATTTAAGTGTGGTTGTATTTTTTTCTAATATCTTAACTGCAGAGATTTCCAGTGAAGCCCCAGCTTACATGTTGGAATTTAGGTAAGTGACACAGTCATCTCCTCTGCATGAGTAATATACATGTTGTTATCAGATGAGCTGTTAACATTTTCTGCTGCAACTTTTACTGGATTAAAAAAAATTGAAAAATTTAATATTGGGGAAATTGAGCAGATTGTATTAATTCAACTTGTTAAGGCTATGCACATTGATGTCCGTGTGAAATTTTGTGTAAATTTCTTATAGCTTAAAGCTTACATCAGTAGCAGATTAGACAAAATTCTTGCAATGTAAATTACCTAAACCATCGCCAAAAGAGTTGACTCTATTTTAAATATTCTATGAAGAGAACTCTCTTTATTTGATTGTTGCAAAGAAACATGAAAACTACTGGCCAGATACAAACAAAATAAAAGTTTCCCATGTTTATAGGTCTGACAATGTTCTTGAGCCTCAGATTATGTCAAAACCATTGATTTTGCTGGTACTGGAAGAAGTTCCCAAAGCTTTACATCACTTTTTGTCATTATGTTTACCTGTAGTTGTTTTCCTTTTGCCTACTCTCCTGTGCTCTGATAAGCATAACTCTGAATTAAAGATGGTGTTTCAAACATTATAAGCGTCAGTCATGGCAGCATGAACTCTGGCAACAACACTGCCATGAGAAGGTTCCTTCACCATCCACAGATCTGGTGTCTTCATGGAGATGTGAAGTATAGCTTTAAAAGCACTAACAACTGATGGTTTCATTGTCACTTATTTTTGAAAAGCAGAATAAGTGACCATTATAAGATAATTTTTTACAATTATATTTGATACTCTTGTTCTATGTTTGTGCTTGCTATTCAAAAGCAAAACATGGAGAATTTTGGCCAGGCGTGGTGGCTCATGCCTGTAATCCTGGCACTCTTGGAGGCTGAGGCAGGAGGATCAGTTGAATTCAGGAGTTTGAGACCACCTTGAGCAAGAGTAAGACCTTGTCTCTACAAAAAAATAGAAAGATTAGCTGGGCGTGGTGGTGTGCACCTGTAGTCCCAGCTACTCAGAAGGCTGAGGCAGGAGGATTGCTTGAACCCAGGAGTTTGAGCTTACAGTGAGTTATGATGACACCACTGCACTCTAGCCGTGGCAACGGAGTGAGACTCTGTCTCTAAAAAAAAAAAAAAAATTCTTCTGTTTGTTATCACGTTGCTTACTATGTGCTATTTGTATACATTGTTGGTAGTTAAAAGACAACGAGTAAAGAAAAGATAAAGGATCTGGGTTCAAGGGAGGGATGAATCATCTCTGAGTTCAAAGTTGTGAGGTCAGAATATCCCACTTTGTTGCCATACATAGTATAAATTCAGTTATTGGGCTCAATACATCTGTGCTGCAATCGGAAAATGCTGTGAATAGCTTAAAAGTTCAAAATACAGTGAAAATATACTAAGCAAGTTTATCATACTGAAAAGCTGGTTATTATTTCAGTTTTTAGTTTATAAAAAAATATTACAACTTTGTTATTTGAGATCCACCTCTCCCAACACACACACACACACACACACACACGCACACACACACACACACGTGCGTGTACACACACACAGAGAATGTATTCAAAATGCAAACACATGATAAGTATTTGTTGATTTGTTTCAACTTACTTTACTACCATCTTTATGGATGCATCTGTTCTGAGGAGAGAATGCCTGCATACAAACAAGGGAAATTTAACTAAACTTTACAGGATTCCAGTTTTAGAGTAATTTGTAAGCAGTTTTTGAAATGTGATTCTTATTTCAGTATGAAGCCGTTCTTACTTTTCATTTCAGTGATGCTGTCTAAATCTGAGTGTTTTTACTATTTTTCTGGATTCTTGCAGAGATGTTGCTGGATCTGTCTTTGACAAG
>CM052441.1:36237452-36266166 GCA_028533085.1 Varecia variegata | reverse complement strand
GTGTAGAGAGCAAATATTTTCTCCCATTCTGTAGGCTGTCTATTCGCTCTAATGATAGTTTCCTTGGCTGTGCAAAAGCTTTTTAATTTGATCAGATCCCATTTATTTATTTTTGTTGCTGCTGTGATTGCTTTGGGGGTCTTTTTCAAAAATTCTTTGCCTAGACTGATGTCTGAAAGGGTCTTCCCAACATCTTCTTCTAGAATTCTTAAGGTTTCATGCCTTAGGTTTAAGTCTGTTATCCATCTTGAGTTGATTTTTGTGAGAGGTGAGAGGTGGGGATCCAGTTTCAATCTTTTGCATGTAGCTATCCAGTTTTCCCAGATGCTGAGGTTATTGTGATCAGTGGATCGAATGGGGTAGTATAATTGGACAGTGCGTTCTGTCATGCCAGTGACTGCTAATTGCAGTGCCTGAATGAGCGTGTTGTTTACAGGGTTCACCTGTAACGCCTACTCTTAACTCACTCTGTCTAAGGAGCTCCTGACTGTAATCATGGTGAGAAGTACTAACAGCAGCACATTGAAGCTGCCAGGTATAGCCTCTTATTCTTCACAACTCATAAAGTACCTTAGCTAAAGATATAACATTTTGGAATGTGATAGACATGTATGACCTTGAATTTTTCTATATACTTTTTCAATAGTGTCTTGTAGGTTAGTCTCTTTTTCTCCAGCTTTTCCTTGTTATCTCTTTGAGAACAGGGGAGGTTGACCACAACCTGTAATTCTCTCTGGTGTCACCTGTGAGCCATTCATACCTAGATACCCAGTGTGGAATCAGGTATACTACTGTTTTTCTTCACAGGCAAGTACCTAGATGTTACAATTTAATACATTTACAAAAATTATAATAGATCTTAAAACTGTAGAATTTTTAAAAATACAATTAAGTGGGAGTGTTTTAGTCCATTAGGGCTGTCATAACAAAATACCACACACAGACTGGGTGGCTTAAACAACAGAAATTTATTTTCTCACGGTTCTGGAGGCTGGCAGTCCAAGATCAAGCTGTCAGCAAGTTTGGTATTTTCTGAGGCCTCTCTCCTTGGTTTGCAGATGGCCACCTTCTCGCTGTGTTCCCATATGTTGTTTTCTCTGTGTTTGCATGTCTCTGGTGTCTCTGTCTCATTCGAAAGAGATTAGGGTCCACCCCTGTGATTTCATTTCATTTACTTCTTTAAAGGCTCTGTCTACAAATACAGTCTCATTCTGAGGTGAACTGGGAGTTATGACTTCAACATATGAATTTGGAATGGGAAAGGACAGAGTTCATAACAACATATTTATTCATTTATTTACTTATTTATTTACCTAAAAACAGATGTCACTGAATGTGCACAGATGTTTTGCCTGAAAGCTGGTTTGATAATGGTATGGTTTCTGGGCCTCTTTCCACATTTCAAAATCAAAACTAGTTTTTATAGAAAATGTATTTTAGGATTATTGCTAATATCAAGGTCATTTCTTCACAACTTTTATAACTATGACTAAGTTAAGGATGACCCCAAATTCCTGTCAATCGAATCCTTTAGTCCAACCTACAGAATCCAGGAGTAAACAGTCCACTTGCAGTGATGGTCTGTTTCAGTTCTGCCAAGGCAAACTAAGCCCGGTGAATCTTCATGTTGCTGTGGGTCTTACTGCCTCACGTGCAGCTCGTCTCTTTTTGTCCAGGTCCAAGACCTGGCTGCACGGTGCCAGTTATACTGTGGAGCTTATATGCAGAGATTCCGCTGGTTGGAATCCAGGCTCTGCAACTTATTAGCTCTTTCACCTTGGTCAAATTGCTTAATCTCTCTCTGCCCCAGTTTCCTCACCTGTGAAACGGGAATAATAATGGTACCTGGGGTCCTTGTTAGGAATAAATGTTTATGTCAGTAAGCACTTAGAAGAGTGTCTAGCACATAGTATGTACTTAATCAGTGTTATGTCTTATTATTTAGTGGCAGCTGCATATATATTTTTTTCATGCTGAAAAGTTACCACTTTATTTCCCCGAACTACTATGTACCAAACATAGCTGCATTTGCACATGATAGATACTCAGTAAATTTTTATTGAAGGAATGAATGAATGATATTTGAAAATTTCTTATTAGGTAGTTCTGCACTGAAGTGAAATTTAATTTGGATTCTGAGTAGCATAAAGTCAAATAAAAATGCCTTTGGACTCTGGAGCAGAGCAGAGGGTTGCTTTGATTCTGAACATCCGGAAAGATTTTTTGGAGTGTCTGATTTCAACATTAACATAACTTTTTTACTGATGAGTTAAAATAGTGGTCTGTGACGGCTGTTCTCAAGAATTTTGGCCTAGGATCTATTTACACTCTTTAAAATTATTGGGAACCCAAAGAGCTTATCCTTATGAGGATTATATGAACTCATATTTATCATATTAGAAATTAAAATAGAGAAACCTAAAAATATTATGTATTATCCAAATAACAAAAGTAAAAGTATTAAGAGTTAATATAAATAGCATGTTTTTATAAAAGATAATTGTATTTTCCAAAACAAAAAAATTAGTGAGAAGAGTCACATTGTTTTACATTTTTGAAAATCTCTTTAATGCCTGGCTTAATAAAAGACATGTAGATTCACGTATCTGCTTCTGCATTAATCTGTTGAAAAATTTGCACTCTATACTTGTAGGAGAACGAGAATGAAAAAGGCAGATAATTTGTTAGCATGATTATGAAAATAATTGCGATGGTTTGGACCTCCCGAAAGGATCTTAGGGACTCCCAGACCACACTTTGAGAGCCGCTGATCTAAGTCAAGTCTGTCAGGAGTCCATAGCCTCAGAGTTTTGCAGTCTCTATTTATCAGCACTAATGAGCTGAACAGATGGAAATGTTTACTTCTTTCTATTGATGTTTGGAAACAAGTTGACTAAAATCATTTCCCAGTGTCATTCACTCACCCTTCAGTGATAGATAATGCCCATCCTCAAAATAAACGAGAACGTTAAATAGCTAGAAAAAAGTTTGTTGAAGTTATTTAACAAAAAAGAAATTTTGATTAGCATTAACTACGTTATAAATGCCTAAAGACAATGTGCTGCCTTCCTCAAATTTAGAGTCCTCTGACCTGGAATACCAATTAAGCTTTGCCCTGGGATTGGCTGGCAGCATCCCAGGAAAGGCTGGTAGTGATGCTGAAGTATAATATAGGACCTAGTGCCTTAAAAAATTCTTTTCACTTTAATATGATCTTCCCACTCTGATGTGTTAGAATTCACTGTGTATCTCAGCCTGTCAGTCAGATGTGCTATTACTATAGTGAGGTGCAATAAAAAGCCCCCAGATTAGAGTGATGGGAAATTTGATTCTCTTTTTTTGGTAGATGGAAATCTACCAACTACATAAAAGGGAATTCTTTCTGTCCTACACGTGCCCTGTGCTATATTGAAGATATTGTAGTCTCTATTCTAAATTATCTCTAATTTGATTTTGTTCCTGGCCAAACAAGTTTGTTTTTTCAAATTATTTTTATCTTTTAAGAAATGATTTATGACTCTTTATATTAAAAATTTACAAAAGTGACTATCTTTTATCATTTTTGAAAAGCTTGACTCCTTTTCTGGAAATTCTGACCCTTACATGTGAACACAATAGAGCATATTTGCCACGGGGGGAGGTTATCATGTCCTCACTGTGATAACCCTGCCAGTGGCAGCAGTGCAAGAGAACGTTCACATTGCTTCATGTGAATTTTAAGACAAGCTACAACTCTGCTAAATGTCAGGCACTTTCCCATACAAATGCATTGTATGTTGAAAACCTGAATAATCAGGAATTCTGGATGATTTTACTTCGAGGAGTGTGGTCTTCTCTGTGTGCACAATTGTGTCTTCCCCCATGGTGAAATACACTGAGGTTTCTTTCAGCTCCAAATATGTTCTTAAATTTTCATCCCATGTCACAAGAGGGCGCTAATTCATATTCATGTCTAAAGTGGCAACAATAAATTTACTCAAATTTCTTATCTGCGACGTTGAACTGGAAAAACGTTGGCTGAAAGAAAACTGCTAGTTGGCTTCGTTCCTTTTTATAGGAATGATTTCACATTTTACAAATTTTAGGTTGTAAAAACGCAAATAACATATCACGTAGTTGTTGGATTAAGTGGCAAACTCAATTTTGAGGGAAAAAAATTTCCTTTGTTCATTTTCTTGTTCATTTTTTACTGTATTATTGAGGTAACAATAGACAAAGAGTTGCAGGCCACAAGGCAGTCTATAAATATGTAAATATAAATGTTTAAATAAATACCAAGGTACTTGGTTCTTAGATCAATCCATGTTTCTATTTTCCTTGGTATAATAAAACAAAATTTTCTAGATAAAGCTAGTTCTGCTCATTTTCTCCCCTGATTGCAAAAGTAGTATATTATAGTTTATTATGGAAATATTAGAAGATATAGGAAAAATATTTAAAGAGAAATAATAATTACTCTATAATCCTGAAATTTATATAATCACAGTTGATATTTTGGTATATCTTCTTCCACTCTGTTCCTATATAATTTTATGATCATGCTATATAAAGATAAGTATAGTTGTGTGTACTACTTTGAAAAACTTAATGCTATATTAATCATTTTCATTTAAATTTTTAAGTGAAATTTTAATGACTGTCTGGTGTTCCATTTTAACTGTTCTCCTATTAATGAAATTTATGTGCTTTCCCTTTTTTTCTACTATAAATAATAGTGTGATAAATATCTTTGTTCACGAATCTTTGATGATACCTCTAATGACTTCCTTAGGACAGATTTCTAGAAGAGGCATTCCTAAAGGGAAGAACATGATTATTTTTAAGGCTTTGGATATATACTGCAAAATCACTTTGTAGAAAGTTTTTTTTTTTTTTTTTACCAATTTATACAATAGGAAAGTGCCTGATGCTCACTAACTACTCTCATTAGTGTTAAATATTTTAATTTAAAAAATGATAGCTAATTTGATAGGTGAAAATGCTAGCTAATGATTGATGTAATAAGGATTTTTTTGATTGCTAGAGAAGGTAACTATTTCCTATGTTTACCAACCATTTTTGTTTCCCTCTCTATGAATTATCTTTTCATGACTTTTGTTCATTTTCTAATGCATGGAAGATTTTATCTTTTCAAATGAGCTATTAAGAGTCTAAGGGTAATATATCTTCATCTGCTATATTTGGGGCATTTCCAAGTTTGAACTTTGCCATTTAATTGCTTATGGCTTTAAAATATATATGTATATATATTTGAGCAATTTTATGTTTTTATGTATTTAAACCTATTAAATAAATACCTTTGTAATTTTGGTCATTGATTTTTCTCTTAATGCATTGATTATTCATATAATTCTTTATCAAAATATCTTTTATGATAGGGAAAAATTTTCAGAGGCAGAGACTTTTAAATTTTATTTTCATTTAGTAATAGATTTCCAGGAGAAAAAAGCAGTTGAAATAATAAACATTGAGGAGAAAAAATTTAGTTTTATATTAATCTGGGAGTAGATTCAAATTTTATTTGAATTTTAGGAAGACTCTGCATCACATGGCACCAAAGTCTTTTCTGGTAGACCAATAAAAGCATTTATTACAGTCTTTTTTTCAGAATAAATTGTTTATATCCTCATGCCTGCTTATCTGGATTGAACTTAACATCCAATTGGACCTATCCTCTCCTGCCAAAGTGGTAAAGAGGTATCTCATTTTTTCATGCTTGAGAAATGCCAGATAACAGAAATAAGAGCCTATTTTCTCTTTGGTTCCCACTTTGAAAGAATATTCCTGTGGAAAACAACTCTTACCCATGCCTCTCCCCCACCTCCCAGTTGATGCTCTATCTAATTCGCCAAGAAAATAAATCTTGCCAGGTTAGCAGATGTGTGGGGCCTGCCACAGAGTCCAGGTCCGCCTTACCACATTACTTGGTGTTTTTTCTTTGGGCTGGGTTAGTTGTCCCCTTTCTTGTGGACACCAACACCATGCCCCCCTTCCATGCCATTTATCTACAATCCATACTTGCTCATTACAAAAATGTTACTTCTTTTTCCTTCATGGCATTGTCTTCACTGGTCCTTTTGTTTGGCTCCTAGCTTGCTTCAGACCTAGGTCATCTTTCCTCGGGCAGAACCCTGGTTCTCATTCTGTCACTTACGCTGTCATTACCTAGCCTCTCTCATTCTCTCATTTATAAAGGCATCTTGAGTCCCATTTCCCTCATCCAGGGTTGCCAGATCTAGCAAATAAAAATGCAGGACACCTTGTTGAATTTGAATTTCATATACACAAAGAATAATATTTCTGTAAGAGCATTTCTCATTACTTATACTCCAAAATTATTCTTTACATACCTGCAATTCAGATTTAACAGGGTGTCCTCTATTTTTTCCAGTAGTTCTGCCCTCATCCTGTGGCTCGTTTTGTGGCTCCTCTTACCTTCTCCTTCATGGTCATGGGGTGCTCTGCCCAGTTGGCCATGCCTCCTGCCTGATCTCCTCTCAGTCTGGTCTCCACCAGGCTGACCTCTTCCCTGCATGCCTGGTGTTGTTAGTTCTCTTACATAATGTGAATATATTTTTAAATTTTTTTTTATTTCAGCATATTACGGGGGCACAAATGTTTAGGTTACATTTATTGCCTTTGCCCCACCTGAGTCAGAACTTCAAGTGTGTCCATCCCCCAGACGGTGCGTACCATACCCATTAGGTGTGAATATACACATCCCCTTCTCGCCCCTCCCACCTGCCCGACACCTGATGAATGTTATTACTATGTGTGCCCTGTACTGTTGTCTGACTCACTTATATGTTAGTATTAATAGCTGCCACTGTGGTCAGTTTAGATGGAAATCCAGCCTCTCACCTCCCCCAAACACGTGACTTCCTTGGACATCACTTCCTGTGTCAAAGGGCTTCAACTAATTCTAGGTCCAAAAGCTGATGGTGAAGCCATGATTCAGGTTGGTGAGCCTTTCTTTGACAGCCCATAAAAGTCACAAGCCTCCATTACCCCATTAGAAGATTTTCTGAGGAGTCAAGTGCTAGTTCTCGGTCCCTTGAAAACTATTAAGATTTTACTGTGTGTGTCAAGCAAATAGCAGCAGATATAGCTTAAGGATTGGTTCTGTCTCACAATATTTTTTAAATAGAAGTAGATTTCAGATGCATCTATTTCCCCATACCAGCATCTAGGAAGTATTAATAGCTCTTTTTCTTTCACTAACACAGCTTGTTCTCTAGTAATCAGCATACTGGTTTGTTCCCAATCCTGGTGTGTCCTGCTTTTACATCAAAAAGAGAAAATCTTGCTTAAATCACTCTTTTTAAAGCACAGCGGCATGAAAATTCTATTATTATTTCTTCCTTTTCTTTTCTGAGGCTTTTAGTCCAAGGCTGTGTAAGAGGGTCCATGGTGGGAGAGAAGAGAAAATCCAGTTCTGTTTCCACTAGGATGTGCTGTGTGATCATCCTTGTCATTGTCCTTTAACTTGTATCCATTGGATCCAGTTTATGAGGTTTCCAATATTGGAGCCTCTTGTTTCCCAACATTATGGGACGATGGAGCTTTTTGGTACATCTTGGCAGGAATATTTGATGCATCTTTCTCTTAGCCCTGGCAGCAACAATTTCTGATAAGAATTTTTTTTCCCTTCATTGTAGTATCAAGTTGTTGTTAGTTCAGTTTATGAAATTCCTTCTACCCCTGTTCTGGGATTGGGGCCTCCAATTCTTCGTACTCACTGAATGGGTTTCTGCTTGCTCATGTTCATGGTGGCCGTGGAGCCCATTGCCCTGCAAGGTTATCCAGAGCCTCACATGGAGCATCGCAGCAGCAAAGCAAGGTCTGTGTATGGTGCATTTTTAACAACTTTGATGATTTTGAAACAACATGTGAGGGAAAGCTTTGGAAACCTACATAACTAAACCTCTCCTCTGAGGTCCAGGTGATCAGATGGGCTAGATGACTTCCGAGGCCCCTGGTAAATCTGGGATTCTAGGATGCACATCATTAAAGAAATGGAGGGGGATGGTGGGAGCTACAGACACCCTTGATTCCTCTTGAGGAAAGCCTAATTATTCCCATTTCACAAAGCCCTGATGACATTGCAGAATTACAAGAATTAGGTTCCGGTTCTCACGTTGTATGTGTTGAGGTGCCTGGCTAATTCAATAATTATGCATTTCAGTGGAGGACATTACAATTTCTAGAAATGTAATGGGATACAGGAAAAAACCAAAAATGGGGCCGGGTGCGGTGGCTCACGCCTGTAATCCTAGGACTCTGGGAGGCCGAGGTGGGAGGATCGCTTGAGGTCAGGAGTTCGAGACCAGCCTGAACAAGAGTGGGACCCCGTCTCTACTAAAAATAGAAAGAAATGATCTGGACAGCTAAAATATATAGAGAAAAAAATTATCCAGGCATGGTGGCACATGCCTGTAGTCCCAGCTACTCGGGAGGCTGAGGCAGTAGGATTGCTTGAGCCCAGGAGTTTGAGGTTGCTGTGAGCTTGACGCCAAGGCACTCTAGCCTGGGCAACAGAGCGAGACTCTGTCTCAAACAAACAAACAAACAAACAAAAAAACCCCCCCAAACCAAAAATGGAACAGAGAGGAGTTTCTGTTTCTATTCACTTATTTATCAATTGTTAGTACCCCCTGCTGTGCCTGGCACTGTGTTGGCTGTTGGGCTTGGAAGGTATCTAACTTTAGGGAGCTCAAATTTTAAAGAGAAAATACACACGGAAAAAGTAATCAGAATATATTGTAGGAAAGACTGACTAGAAATGTCATGTGAGTACTGAAGAGTTAGTGAAAGGGAATCAATTGCCTGGGGACCATTTAGTTTTTCAAAGTAGGTGACATCTAAGTTAAACTTTGATAAAAGTGGATGAGTTCAACAGGTAGTCCCAGAGAGCATTCAAGGTAGTGGCAGGGACAGGAATAAAAACACAGTGTGAGCTACGTTTTTGTTTTTTTTTTTTTTTTTTTTTTTTTTTTTTTACATTGCAAAGATGTTTAGAGGTATCCTGTGGCAACAGGGAACCCGGTGATTTTAAGCATTAGAATGACATCATCAGTTCTGAATTTGGAAACAAAACTCCAAATGCAATAAGACCGGTTGGTGGTCTGTGATGAAAGTGTGCAGCAGAGGCAGAGGCCAGGAAGGGAGAGGAGGAGGAGGGGATTCTGAGAAAGCTTCAGTTGTAGGGGAGGAGGAGAAGATGCCTGTTCCGATGTAACCAGGGAATTTGGTGTTGCTGTTAAATGAGATGGGAAACTGAGGACATAAAGAGGTTCTTTCTATTTTGGCCATGTTGGATTGGAGGTGCAGTTGGTGATGTTGGAAATCCTGGGCAGGAGAACAGGAGAGAGATGGTGCTGGAGACATAGATGTGGTCATTACCCAAACATGGGTGACGGTTGAAGCTGTGGTCCAGGAGGAGACCACTGGGAGAATGCAGTGCATAAACCAGAGCAGAATCCTCTGAACATTTGAGATGGGGAGGGGAGCAAGAGGAGCAGGAGAAAGAGACCAGAGGTAGGCTGAGCAGAGGGGCTTCCATGGGTGGTAACATCAGGGAGGGCTGGGCATAGACAGCTGGAGTGGAGGATCATGAGGGATGCTAATCAGCCTTACCACTCTTATTGGAACATTGGCATCCAATTGTGTAGGCACCTCCACCTGGTTCTGTTCCCAAGCATCACCAGGGGACTTCTACATGTATATAGGAGGGCTGAACCATGTGGGTTACTAGCTTTACTTAGCAGTGATGGACAGAAAAGTAGGTTACATGAAATGGATTATGGTCAGTGGTTAGTGTTTTATCTTTGGAGTCTACATGAGCTTTACCTTTTATAAACTCTGCTAAAGAATATGACAGTGGTCGAATACATTTTTGTATGTTTACACCACCGCCTACACTATTCTCTTAGAACCCCAGTCTTTAGGGTACTTATCAGCATTGTTTTGTACCTTGTAAATTGCCTTTTTTTTCCTTTTTTTGCCAAGAGATCATTCTAGGGCAGGCAGAAGTTCTCTGCAGGCTCTGTGGCACCTCTGCTGCCTGATGGGTGCTGAGGATACCAGCCTGACGAGCGAGGCGTAGCGTTATCTGCCTCTTCCAGGATTGCAGCTCCATGCTCATGCTTTTAAGGACATAAAAAATACCAGCTTCATTTTTAGTCTATGATCTATTACAATCCCCAAATCTGTTTCTGTCAAACTTATATTTAAAATACACTTATTTAAGGTTTCTGTTTTTCTCTCTAAATCAATTAACCTTTTCTGATTTCTTTTCACATTGACGTGATCTGTCTTTTAAAAATCTGTTCTAGGAAAGGAAGTTGTTTTGACTCTCACTTCCCTAGGTGTATTTCTGGCATATATTTGTTGTTAGCTTTCCTTTCTGCAATGACAAGAAATATCTTTGAAAGTCACTGAAATGCAGAATGTGGGAAAGGAGACCAAGAAGTCAGGATTTAATGAGGATTTGGATTAGCTTTGAAACCTTAATTTTTAAGAAATAAAAACTCCTATGATTTCAGAGAACAACAGGTTCTTTCTCTCTAACATTCATTCTGTATTTCTCTGTACACAAAATTTTGTGGAAGTAAGAAGAAAGGCATAAACTATTTCAGTTTTTCCTGCCAATAGCGCCGAAAGCATTAGCAATGGTGAATAATGTGGGTTGACATGAGTTGACATTTAATTGGAACAGAATCCATGGTACCTCAGAGGAGCTCAGACTTCAGAATAGACTCCACTCTGCTTGGGAGGTGCTTCCAACTGGCAGAATTGTATGAAAATTATCACTGAGGACTTCTCAGAAGGGAGAGCAATTAAGACATGGGGTCTAGCACCTGGGGTACTTCTGCTCAAAGAGAATGAATATGGAACTGAAACAAAAACCCACACTGGTTTTTTTTTCCTCCAAGTTTTCTATACATCATCACTTCTTTAAAAATATCAGCTAATTAACCAATCTGATTTAGGGTCATTACCTGGGAGACTCTCTACAAATACATTTATTAACCTTTCTGCATCTTCAGGTTCTCAGCTCATATGATCTCCTTCATTACCCAGCATTACCCCCTGATACCTTAATGAGGTGATAACGTTTAAACTTCATCTACTTCTTCATCTGCCTACCTTTCTTGATTCCATTCATTAAATTGGAGAGACTTGGACTGGAGCATTTGGTGTAGAAAAAAAGAAAAACATAATTTTCCCTTTACCGCATGTCTGTCAGTAGACTTCTGATTGTATTCCCTTGGTCTCAAAGGCAGTCAGCATGGTGACAGGTGAGCCCAAAGCCTAGAAAACCAACCCCAAGCACATGCCTTTGAACAGGTGGCTGGCGCACTATCTTTTATGGATGAAGAATTGTCAATTCTTAATTGCAAATATAAATTGTGCTCCTCCACCAAGGGAAAGCTCTTTTAAAAGTGGATTTCCTTAAGTCCTAATTGGTCACTCAGTTCATCTGCCTTAGGAAATTAAGAAGCAGTTATAAATCCATGCCATATACTTTTTAGAAAGGCAGGAAACTTTTTTCTGGTCCACAAAACTTTCACCATTCTGACCCAACTGGTGAGCTAAAATGGTCTTTAAAGATAAAGTAGTAAAACCTATTTGTGGTGTAGATGAGAAATTGAAACAGAAGTGGTTGGGTCATTTCTCTTTCTGTTTAATTAAAATTCACGCTGATCCTTTATTTCCATTGTGACTGGTCTGGTGTTTTGCATGTTAGGCATGTAGGTCCACCTAAATAAATGTATCTAGGCTGCCAGATGGGATTGGACTAGCTGCAGATGGATGCTACAGTGGGATAATTGGGCTTCTCTGCTCCTTCTTGAATCTTTTAAGAGGTATATTCTATCATCTTATGGACATTCATTCAAAATTTCCTGCTATAATCTGCCCTCTGATGGCAGTTTCAACTGTAGGAAATAAGTAAAAACACATTTACTTAGAAAAATCTCTTACATATTTGACAGTAATACAATCCCTTCTCTTTTTTCAATTATCATTGTTAATACCAGTAACATTTTTCACTTTGCTGTGGGGTAGGTTCACTGCCTGTTTTTGTACAGCTTGCAAACTAAGAATTGTTTTCACATTGCTAAGTGGTTGAAAAAATCAAGAGAATAATATTTCGTGACACATAGAATGATATGAAATTTCAATCTTAGTGTTCAGAAGTTAAGTATTACTGGATCACACCCATGCCCATTAGTTTATGTATCATCTGCGGTTGCTTTTGTGCTACAACAGCAGAGTTGAGTAGTTGCTGCAGAGCCTAACAGATTTCCCGTCTGGTCCCATACAGGAAAAGTTTGCCAAGCCTCCCCCTATACCACACACTCTACGGATGTTAGCTCACTTAATCCTCACAACAACACTATGTGGTATTTGCATCCACTGTTCTTACTACAGATGAGTAAACTGAGGCTTAGAAAGGATGTGAATTGACCAGAGTGAAACAACTAGAGAATGACAGAGCTGGGAGAGCAGCCCATGTTTGTCTGAGGGGGAAGTGCTGACCCCATTGTCTTACACTAAATTGCGTCTCTGGCTACCGACTCAATCCATTTCTGCAACTGTGTTCCTGTCTTCTTACTACTTCTTAATTCTCCCATCCCTGTTAAATCAAAGAGTCAATGAATGCACACCATTGCACAGAAAACCTGAGTGTAATACAGATCACAGCTGGATCAATCTTTTCTTTAATTGAATCAGTAATGTATCTAACTCTGCAGTTGACTGAGCCTTTGGTACTGTGTCTGTGAGATTAAAAACAGAATGTGTTTTTTCCCCTGTTCCATCAGTACATATATGATGAACTTCCTATAGTAAATGCTGAGCAAACTAACTGGTATGAGTGTAGGTTGGAATTGAAAGAGAGGTTGAGTCACAGGAGAATGATATCATGGGTCAAATTAGGGCCTTGAATTTGGTGCCTGAAACTTGAGCTTTTTAAATTGAGCAGTGAATGTATGGGTTTCTCTATTTTTAGTGGTAATACTCAGCTACAAACAAATGTTAGACGATTCACTTGTAACGGGCACATGGAGGGCGGAAGTGCTTGAGAAATACTATCCGAATTTATAATTCAACTTGTATGTGGAGTTGTTTTTCATGTGGAAAAAGGCAACAATTAAAAAGTCATTACATTATACCTTTCTAATTGGAGCATCTCAAGATGTTCATTAAACAGCATAAAGGATCATCTGAGGCCATTGAATACCTGTAGTTGAGTGGTATAACTATCTATAGATACATACTTCTAAGCCATATGCTCCATATGTTGCTAAAATAGCTTCAAAGAAACTGAATAGCTATCTCTATCCATTAACCCATTTCTTTTTGACTTGCAATTCTTTCAATTAGTGAAGAAAGAAAACAGTTCATAAAATTAGGTCAATTTCTTTTTTCTTGATTGTTCTTTAAGTTTATAGAAAAATAAAGTAAATATGCACGCACTTAAATTAGGTATCTGTCTTAAAGTTAGGCCTCCCTTGCTTTCAAGTAACAGAAAATGTCACTCTCATGAATTAAAAGGGGAACTTTTGTAAACAGAGATGGGATCCAGGGGTAGCTCATGGAATCCAAATACAATTAATGTGATGGGGTTTCACAAAGGACTGGGCAGGGCTGGAAATGTTTGGAAGCTAGGCAGCTATGTTTTCATCTCTTTCTCACTCTGTCAGGCCAGATGGTCTCTTGTTTCAGATTCTTTGTAGTGTCTGCTTTAGGCTTTCTGCTTCTCCATTTACATATTGGAATATGGCCTTCTCACAGCACACCAGAGACTAAACAGTGCCCCAGTTCCTGATTCCTGGGAGAGAGACTCTGTTTGGCTCATCTTGGATCAGGTGGCCTGGGATCTGGGCCCCGTGATTCAAACACCTCTGCCCCCACGCATCCGAGGGCAGTTGGCCTGTGCATGGCTGAGTCCAGCATGCAGGGCACGCTTGATCCTCCACAGTCCCTGGTGGGACGTTGTTAGTCTAGCCCTTCACACTGGAGAATTTGAGGAATCACTATATTTACCTCACTTGTTAAATCTGACAGAAAGCATCAAATATTTCTGAGGTGCCACTTCTCTCCAGCAGCTCTGAAGACCTTTTGCTCTTGACAACAGTAGCAGCTCCTACTACTAGAGATGATTTCTAGCAGCCCATGTTGCGCTTCTTAGGCTTAATTCAGTTCCTTACCTACTATATGACAGACAGCATGTTGGATGCTGAGGATACAGACAGGTAAGGAACTGATTTCTACAATTAGGTAGGTATTGTCTTTAAGAAAATGCATCCGATACCAAGAGCGTGGAGGAAGGGCATTCAGCTAAGCTGCTGGGGCTGAAGGGATGCTTCTTGCAAAAGTCACGTTACAGGAGCAAGCCTGTGCCTCACACTGAACTGCTTTCTTGCTTTCAGTTTCCTCTGTCCTGTAGGATCACCCTTGCCATAGATCAGGCAACTATGAATGTGTGGATCTGCTTTGGGCCCTATCCACTCATCTGTCTATGCTTGTGTCAATTCCATGCTGTCTTAAGTATTGTAACTTTATTACAAGTTTGATATCAAGTAATGTAAGCCTTCCAGTTCTCTTCCTCCTCTACCTTCTCCTCCTCTTGTCCTTCTCCTTCTTCTCTTCTCCTCTTTCTTCTTCCCTCCTTCTCTTCATCTCTCTCCCTTCTACCTCCAGGACACCCAGCCAAATCTCTGCATGGATTAAGGGCTTTCCTGGAGCCTTTGAATTTGAGCTTGATCCACTTTGCAGTCCTTAAGTGATGCATCACAAAGCCTGGTAGTTACCTGCTTACAAATGGGGTGGGAGTGGGGTAGAAGAGCAAGGGAATAGATACTCCCATAATTATTGTGCCCTGCAGATACAAGCCACTTGGATAGTAAAGTGCTGTCCTCTCCCAGACATATAAAGATTTAGCTTGTGAATCATCTTGTGCCAGGCAGTTTCTCCCAAACACATTATTTTATGTTTTTTTAAATAACTGACAATTTTCATTGGCAAATACAAAATTATAAACTTTGTAGTCCAGGCAGTGCACTTTCTAAGGCTGCAAAAATAGCTTTTCTTTCAGGATGCTTGAAGCTTAGGGTGTAGAGTCAGAGCCCACCACCAGGATTTCCAGCTCCACAGACAGGAGAGCCCTGCAAGCCTCCATCACTGTGTGGATGCTACGTCCTTCTGAGAGCAGTTGGGAGGACACAGATCACTCCTCGAGAGCTCCATGAAGCCAGGGATTGTGTGGGCTCAATCACTGCTGAGTCCCCTAGCAAAGTGCAGGGCACAGCAGGTGCCCAACAGTATTGATTAAGTGAATAAATAAAGTGTAGGTGTAAAACAATGAATAGCTCGTGTTTGAATCACTTCGAGCTACCATATTACTCTATCCTGTGGCGGGAGGCAAGATAATGGACTTTCTGCTTGCAGTCATTTCTCTTCTGCCCCAGAGCAGCAAGCCTATCTCGGCTAATACAACCTCATAATCCATTCTCTCTTGCTTAATGTAGTCCAGTCAAAAATGTAAGGCTTTCTCTAAGCCACAGAAGACCTCTCTTAAGAGGAAAGTCGAAAGGAAACCTAATTAGGATATAGTAAAACTCTCAAATCTCCCAGCTCTATTTGTGCCTGTGCAAAGTTCAGTGAGCAGAATTCCCAGCCCCAGTGCCTCAACTGACATGATCCTTCCTTGGAGAGAAGCCTGAGGTGTGAAGGTCGTTTCAGTGATAGTATTTGAGTATCAGAGATAGTAGATGTGCCTATTTTATTAACATTGACCAGCCTGACCATTAACTCTGATATCTTTTGTGCTGCTGAGGAATGTACCAGCACAGAAGGTTTCCCTTGAAGATGATAAATGCCATGGCTTCCTAACGTGGGAGAAAGTGGCTGGGGTGAGAGGCAAATGGGGAGTCATTGTTTAATGGGTACAGAGTTTCAGTTTGGGATATTGAAAAAGTTCTGGAGATGGATGGTGGTTGCACAACAATGCAAATGTACTTAATGCCACTGAATTGTACGCATAAAAGTGGTTAAAACGGGCAAATTTTGTGTTATGTGTATTTGCCAGAATAAAAAAAGTTCTATTTTGT
Organism: Varecia variegata; assembly: GCA_028533085.1. NCBI lineage: Eukaryota > Metazoa > Chordata > Mammalia > Primates > Lemuridae > Varecia > Varecia variegata. The sequence goes on along the minus strand of CM052441.1, from coordinate 36,250,048 downwards.
GAGTTTTTGAAGGTGTCATATGTTGAAGCAGTTGTTACTATCTCTATAACAAGATGGGTAGAGAGGAAGTTGGCAGTACCCAGGAAGCCAGTGGGGACTCAAGTCCCAGATGATTTGTGGACAGTGACCTCTCGTTGATCACCTCTGTACAGGTCACTGCATTCAACAACGCCCCACTCCCTGCCCACTCCCTAAATCCCAGCAACTCGAGCGTTACATTGTGGTAAATAATGAGTCTCTGTCTCTAGACAAAACTGTTACACTAACAGCATCCCTGTACCATTTTTAGCTGAACACATTTTATTCCTTTCCCTGTCCCCAAATGGGAGACTGTCTCCGTGCTGTCAAAGCGTGCACTGTGCTTTCTGAAAGACTGTCGGAGGTGGAGGAAGTACTTCCCACTTGTAGCCTGTCAGATAATTTGGGATTCTCTTGCATGTAAAGTGGCATGTCTGGGAGAAAAAGGCCTCCTACTCAAAATAATTTTTGGTCTAATTTTCATATGTAGTTTTTATTTTGAAGAGGTTTTAGCTCAGGCATTTAATTTTGGGACATTCTGAGGCCTTTTTGGTTCACAGAGGGGACTTAAAAAAATGGAAATTGGATTATAATTTCTGACCTTACAAATTATTTGCTTTTTTATTGATAAAAATTTCTTAAAATCCTAAGTACAGTGTTTAAAGTTAAGTATCCTAAAACCGGAAACAACTACTGAACTTAACGTTGGATTTAATTCATTTTTTAAATGAATGTGGATACAAATTTGTAGTTGTAGTTTATAGGTAGAATAAAGTAAAGCAATGAATGTTAACTACTCTAATAAAGATTTGGTGTGCTTTAAGAAAAGGGGGGAAAAATGAAGACTAGAACAAAGCCTCTAACTTGATTTTCTAGCAAAGTCCTTACAGAAATATCAGGTTCATTTGGTCTGACAAATGACAATGGTTTTTCCATTTTGCAAGCTGTTTTGTTGTGTGTGTGTGTGTATACACATACATATACATACACACACGCTGTATATATTTTTGGTAGCAGAGCTGAGTGCAACTTAGCATGTCATTGTGACAGTGAACATCTATATTCAGAATTTTCCTTTTGCCTGAATATCTGACTCAGAACGACAGCTGACAGTTTTCATTTCCCTTGGTTAAAAGTGGTTAAGTGGATAGTTTCCATTTTAAGAGCACCTGAGTCATTTAATAATTAAAAAAATAATTTAAAAGGCATCAGGTGAAGATCCTTCATCCCAGTGTACTTCTATGTATTTTTAGGGCAGGACTAGAATTTTGAATCCTGAACTTTGGAGTCACAATTATTTTCTCTAGGAAATATCAAGACCTATATACTAAGGAACTTTTGTCTCATTCTGGAGGCCATTGGGAAATGTGAGTAGTCTTAGACAAGAATTTCTCACTTAGGCTGGGTTTATACCATCTGTTTCTCCTTCCTTTCTCCTCCCCAGTAGAATGTCTAGTGGTAAATTTACATGGAAGTTACTAGATAAGTGAAGAAATATATTACTCCAATAATTTCAAAATTCACAAAAGAAATAGGACATTCTGTTGTGCAAAATAGTGCAGCTCAAGGCAACTCATCAATTGCTCCTTGTTTGCATTTTTATCGCAATTTGCATTTTACAGGGATTGCATGTACATCAGCTCATTTATTCTTGGAATTACCCTGTGAGCAAGTGCCTACTGTGTACTGAGCCCTGTGCTGGGTATTAGAGGGCATGTAAAAGAAGTTGAAGAAGGCCTTTGTCTTTTTAAAAACTGTTCTTGCTTTTTATGAAGTGTTAGAAGTCTGGGGTATGAATAGATGAGAGGCTGTATGAGGAGGTGAGAGAAGGCCCAGACCAAGCTGGGGTAGCTGGTGTCTTTGTATTAGCTGCAACTGGATGTCAGCCCCGTCCACCAGCCTGTCTCTGGTTTTGCTGTCGGTCTTCATAAATGGCCAGGACTTGATGAGATTTGATCAACTTGTGGGAAATGATGGTATTGTCCCCCAACTATCAAAAATATGGGTGTGAATTTATAAAGTAAGTGGTGGTTCTTAAATGTTTTCTGATAAGAAAACTAAGTGGACATTTTGATCATAGAAAATATTGAAAATGCAGGAAAATATAAAGAAGCAACTAAGAATCATTTGTAACCAGGACTAGATCATGACATTCAAAGGCATTGTGCAATGAATAGAACATAGCACCCTCAAACCACATTTGTATTTCAAAATGAAAACAATGCTAAACTGTACAGCAAATGTAAAGAAGTACAACTGTATTTGGATTTTGCACATGGTGAGTAATTCACTGCTCTTTGTGGTTTTAATCATGAAGTTCTTTCAGAAAAAAAATTGTTGCGTTTGCTCTCCTGGTGCCCTGGCCACCTGCTGAGTAATCTAGTACTACCTTCCCTCCCACCACCCGAAGACAATTGCTGTTCCTATTTTGGTGTATCTGCTTGTAGAGTTTTCTTATATAGATAAAAATAAATTTTATAACCAAATTTGGATACTGCACATGAAATTTTTTTCATCTCAATTTTTTACTTACCGTATCATAAAAATATTCTCTTACCATTAAGAAATCTTTGAAGACACTATCAGTAGCTCAGTCATGGTTATAGTTAACCAGTCTCTGAGTGTTTCTAGTTTCATATGCTTAAATAAGGTTCTGTGAACAGCCTGCTGCATACGTCTTTTAATCCATTTCTGATTTTTATTTGTGTTCATTACTTGGATCTGGTTTGTATGCCTGCCAGCAAGTCTGTCTCGTGGTGCCTTTGACAATCCACAGTAGTGTTATTTTAAAAAGGAATGAAAAACAACTTTTCTCATTTGATAGAAAAATAGTATTTTGGTTTATTATATACTTGTTTAGTAGTAGGATTTTTTTTAATAAATTCATTGATCATTTTAAAATTTCTCTGTTTATGCCCACTGAACATTTTTCTCTCATGATATCAGAATTTTTGCAGGCTCTAAATCCTTAATCTGTATTAAGGATATCAAATAATTTCTTTTACATTGTTTGAAATATTTCCTCTCCATTTTTCTTTGCTTTTTAATTTTTTGGCATATTTGATATAGAAAGATTTAAGTTAACATTGCCAAACTTATCAATATATTCTTTTGAATTTGTTCATTACTTAAAAAGCCTTTTGCGATCCTGAGATCTGATATTCAAGTAAATTTTCTTCTAGGTTTTTTTTAAAATAGTTTTTTCTTTTCTTTTTTTTTTTTTTTAACTTCTTGTATACCCTGTGACTAATGTTTTGTTTTACACAAGGTATTGTTTATTTTCATTTGTGAATACTTGGCATCATTGTATTTGTTCAGTTCTTGAGTTTGGGAGATGAGAAAGAATGGTCTAAAGAGTCTACCAAAAGGAGAATCATCCTATGACTTCTCTTAATATTCTGAAATCTTCTCCTATACATTAGAGCAGGTGTGAACTTTCCAACCACTCTTTTAATACTTCCTTGTCCTAATTCTTTCCTTTGCTTCCATGTCTGTCTTCACTTGTCATCTTCCCCAAATTATCATTTGACAAATCTGAAACGTATCCTTTGCCTCCCCAGCTAGGCAGGTTTGAAGATCTTGGTCACAAGGAAATTAAATTAGGAAATTTGATTACTCTGTACATGATATGCCTTTCTGGCTGAGAGAAATTACTGACTTTTGTAGACGTTAGAAATACGTTCTAGTTAGCTTCATATATTTTTTCCATGAGAGAGGTTTTTAATGGAATGGCTAATGGTTGTTTTTTAAATGCCATGAAGAGACATACAGAGTAAGAGATCTTTAAAGCTAGGATGGTACAGAAATTCAATTTCTTATTTTGAAATAATTGATAGTCTTTCCAGGAGTCATCAGTACCTCTGAAGAGTATTTTAGTTTCATTAGCTTCACCCCTCTACAATCTGTATCTGAAAGATGGGAATTTTGCAGATGGCATTGGGCCATGCTTCATTTCTGGTCAAATCACACCATAATGATGCCACTTATTCATCCATAAAAGCTTATGGAAGTGCATTGAACATCTGCACATAAAGCAGCCATTCATGCAAAGAAAGCCGAGGACCCCGTTTATCACAAGGATCTGCGAGCCCTCTCTTCCCGCTCAGTTGGCCTCAGAAGTTTCAACTGCCCTGGGAGAGAAGTGCCAACAGCCAGCCTGATGAGCCAGTCCACAGAAACATGCTCTCTCTGCCCTCATGGATGTGTGGCCAGAGCTGGGGCAGAGCCAACATGCATTTAGTTCTTCTGGAGGCTGAAAAGCAGCATCTTTCTTTAGCTCCATGCTCCCAAACCACTGCTTGGACATATGGCTTCCTACAGTAATGTTTACCCTTAACTTCATGGTCTTCATCATCTTTAGGTAAAGCATATTTGAATTTTTTGAAATTCTAGTGATTCCTTAAACAGATGTTTTTACAGAAGTACCAGTTCAATGAAAAGCATAGTAATAGTTCCCTATTTCCAGTCACTGTAAATATTCTTTCATTTGCCCAGTTAATAGGTGTTTATTGAGCAGCTACTGTGTGCCAGGTACTATGGATATAGCACTGAGCAAGGATGAAGTTGTTTTATATCCTCCAGCATAATTCAAGTATGACAAATGAATTTGGACTAATCCTTTGAGAAGTTTATTGTTTTCCCAAAAAGCACCTCAGCTTTCACTTCTTCATAATTATAGCATAATTTAGGTCCTAGCTTGAAGAAAAGTCTAGAAATCTGAGCAGTCTCACTTTTGATAGTTGTGCACACCTTCTTCACCTTTAATTGCTTTCTTGTTTCCTTAACAGAAATGTATTTTGCACTTATCCATCACACACGCCTCAATCCATGTTTGCTGTGAATAATAGTGATGCAAAGGGTAGCTAGTTCCAGTCCAAATGCAAGGATATTAACTTTTTATGTTGATGCCATAACAAATTGTCACACACTTAGTGGCTTAAAACAACACAGATTTGTTCTCTCACAGTTGTGTAGGTCAAAGCCTGAGTAGACTTACATGGTCTTTCTGCCCTGGGTCTCATGAGGCAGAACTCAGTGTGTCAGCTGGCCTGAGCTCTTACCTGGAGGCTCTGGGGGAGAATCCACTTCTAAGCCTATTTAGGTTATTGGTAGGATTCCGTTCCTTGTGGTTGTAGAGCTCATGTCTCTGTTTCCTTGCTGCCTGTTGGTTCCTGTCTTTCAGCTTCCGAAGTTCACTAGCATTCCTGTATCTTCAAACCAGCAATACCACACTGCTGGGAACCCAACACTTTGAATCTCCCTGACTTTCTCTTCTGCTGCATCTCTCTCTGACTCCAGCCAGAGAAAGTTCTCTTAAGAGCTCATGTGATTAGACTGGGTCCACCTGGATAATCCAGGATAAACTCCCAGTTTTAAGATCCATAACCTTCATTCTGTCTGCAAAGTCCCTTTTGCCATGTAACGTAACATACCTGCAGGTTCCAGGGATATGGACCTATTTGAGGAGCCATTTTCCCTTTTTCAAGGACCTCACAAGAGCTCTTTCTGACTAAATTCTTACCACATGAGATGGGTACTATCAGTAGCCCAATTTTGCAGGTGGAGAAATTGAAGCTCAGAGAGAGCAAGGTACATGCTCAAAGCCTTGTAGCTAATAAGGTCGGCATTGAAATTTGAACTCAGTCTGTCTCAAAAGCTACTGTGTCATCTGCACAAAAAAAAAATATGAAATATTGTTGACTGATGGAATGCCTGTCCATTGAGATAATTAAATAATCTGGTAAAGTTAAATTTCATCAGAATGCTTTGGTATCCCCTAAAAGCCAAGAAAGATGAGAACACATAAGCATCTTCTTGAATCATTTCTGCATCAGAAATTTACATTCCTTACTTTCTTTCAATGTTCAGGTGAGCCAATTCATAGAACTTCAAATGTTATTATGAAATAAATGCCAATGCCTTAGCATTTGTATATTTGTCATCTGAATAAATATTCTAGTCTGTAAGTAAAATTTTATAACAGTAGCATTTCTTGAAGTAGAATACCTCTGAGGGACCAACTCTCCTGACTTCTCAATGCAGGAATCTCCTGTGTATTATTTCTGACTTTCCATTATTCAGCTTGAGTTTTCTCTCACTACTAGAACACTAACAGACTCACAGAGTTTTTACTATTTTGCGAAGTAGCTATTTTTAACCAGCAAATAGCTTTAATACTCATGTCTTCTTTTGTTAAATAAAAATTTTGCTTCTGCCATTTTCCACCACTGATATTTATTATAAATCTGAGGAAAAATTCAAAATGTATTTTCCTATTAGAAAGGTAAATTGGACAAATATATCCAAATGTTTTGCTAAATACCAGTGAGAGCTTTTAAGAATTCCACTTCAACACAGTTAAGTTTAATGAAGGTAGAGATGTCATCTTGTACAACCAGTGCCTAGGACCTAACACATGGCAAGTGCTAAATAAATGTTTATTGAGTGAATGAAGCAGCGAATGAATTTCCATTTTCCATATACACAAAGGGGAAAACATAATTCAAAGTTCTGCTTACGAAATGGCTAAATACATTTTATTTGGACATTTTGATAGATTGAATGGATTGTATTATATCATAAATCATCAGAGCATTCTTTATCTGAAGGTGTGCATGCTAGAAAAGCAAGTATATATTTCTGTTTTTCACAAGAGCAAATTACTTTTGAGTAAGTCTCAATGAAATACAGTATCAAGGGATGGGAGAATTCATTCATGCCATTGCCTATCTTTGTATTTTTTTTTTTAATTTTTTTTTTTTATTTCAGCTTATTATGGGGGTACAAAAGTTCTGCATAGATATATTGCCCATGTCCCTCCCAATCCCCCGAGTCCGAGCCTCAAGCGTGTCCATTCCCCAGACAACAAGTGCTCTTCATAGATGAGGGAACATTACAAAGACTATTGTGTGCATTTAATTTCTTCAAATTTTCATCAGGAGGACATCTGAGAATTCTGCCTACTATGCCTATGCATGACATTGGTATGTTGCGGTGGATATTTAAATTAATTGGATGTTTGACATTTAAAAACAAAGCGGAAGGTGGGCCAGGAGGAGGTTCAGTACGAGAGGTGAGGCATGTGGCTGCCATCACTCTCATAGGGTGTTGGGCTGGATGGTTCATGGGCCTGACCTTATGGAGCCATTTAATGTTTTTGCTGAAATAGTCCAAGGATGAAAATTTAGCTCACAGTTCAGAAAAAGATGAGAAGATTTTCTAGAATTTACTTAGAGGAACAAAATTTAAACTTATATTCAGTGCTAGTGACAGACCAGATTAGACCTAAGCAGATGGTCAGTGACAACTACAGATGGCAACAGCCTCAGTTTAAAAGTTTATCTATTGCTGCGGGGAATAACAACCTTTAATGTTTTGCTTCCACTGTCTAAACTCCCTCTGGAGTTGGTTTCTTTGTACTTTTCCTCAGAGTCTGGCTCTTCTGCTCATGTTTTCGTTTCTGTGTGTAGAAACTAAAGACCTATGCGAAGAATTTTAGATGGTGCTAGTATAATGATTGACCATACCACATTGGAGAACTTGAATTACTGATAGTCTTTAGAAATATTTGTTGTGTTGACAAGTATATGCTGCCTGAAGTGCCATTTATCATTTTCTGTATGTGTGACCAGTTAACAACTAACAAATCAAGTGGAAGAGAGATGTGTTGGTTTTGGTGTGTAAGATTATTCATTTATTCTACAGATATTTGCTGACTGCCTGTCACATGCCAGGCACTGTGCTTGTGCTTGGGATACAACAGAGAATGCAACAGACCTGACTCCTGCCTTCAAGGATAGGGAATAGAGAGATTAGACAGATTCAGGAGATTCTAAAGATGGTCATATTCGTCTGTTCTCTAAAATTAGACATTAGGTTTATTTTACAGATGTTTAAATGCTAGTGCATCAAGGAATCAAGGATACCTAAGACCAGGGTATAGACAGGGTCACATTAGGAATGAAATATCAGAGTGCCAACTGGTCCAGCCTGTCATACCATCTCCCAATTTTTAAGTCTAAGGACAGCTAAGTAGAGCTGTTTTGAGAGAATAAAATAAGTATAAAGAAAATAATCACTAGTCTTCTCTTCCTCTTTGAGTTTCTGTGCCCCACCCTAGTGTGATTGGGCAATTTTGCTCATGGTTACAGAGCTAATTTAGAGGCAAGACAGTGATTTCAATCCTACAAGTCCAATCATCTTTTAACTGTAGCTCCATAAAATACTTTAACATCCTCTATTCTTTTGTCCTTCATTGTCATTTTCTAGTGTGCTTATAATTATCCACTCAGTAAAACTGCTTTCAAAATGACAACCTTAGTTCCTTAGTATGAATTTTATTCTCATTTTCTTAAAAGAGTTTTAGTTCAAATTGGTCTAACTGTATTTTCAGATATTTTCTCTTAGATTTATGTTTAAAACTAACATATACTTGCATAGGTGGGAGTTGAGTAAAAAAATATATTTTTAACTAAATTTTATTTTGATAGCACATAGAGGAAGTTAGGGTTTAGAGTGCTAATTCTAGAATCTAATAGGGTGAATTTTTCTTTGTGGTCCAAGAAGGTCTCTATATCCTGAACCTAAGTATGAATCCAGGATTTACTGATGTTTCTACACAAATGTTCTATTTAAGGGCCTCTTATTGATTTGTATTATTTTGGAACAGAAATGCCACTTGTTTTTATATCTGTTTCTTCAGTGGGAGATGAAAACTCCTTCAATATTAATGTACTGCAAGGATTAATTAATTGTTTGTGAAAGCTCTTGAACATATTTCCAGAGCTGACTAACACATCCTTGTGGTAAAGACAAACATGAGGGAAAATAAAAGTGGTTTATGGTATTTCAATAATGAACTCCTATTCTTAATAATTTCTTTTACCATCTTATTAGGCCATATCAATAAGCAGATGCCAAAAAAATGTTGGCTTGTTAACACATACAAAAGGTAGAAAATGCAAACCGGTTCTGTTAGGCACAGTCCACTTACGTTGTATAAGATGTATGTTGCTCTTTCATGCTTTTATTATTGTTTTGGGGTTATATTTTTCCTCTAAGAATCTCAGAATGCTTTAACCAGTCTTCTGGTGTTCACAGCAATTCTCTCAAGACCAATGTCAGGTGAGTAGAAATTATTAAAAAAAAATAATCCGTCACCTCACTGATCCTCAGCTTCATCTCCACCTTGAGAATGACACACACAAAACTTGAAATAATCTCCTCCCTTTTCCAGCTCACATGAACACACAGAAGACCAGGCAGTATGATCTAGACAAGTGCTTTTCAACTGAGAGTGATTTTGCCCCCCAGCGTACATTTGGCAGTGTCTCTAGACATATTTTAGTTGTTAGAACCTGCGGGGAGGGGAGTGCTATTGGCATCTAGAGGGTAGAGGCCAGGGATGCACAGGCTGGCCCAGCACAGCTCAGAATTGTCCAGCCCAAAATGTCAGTGTTGCTGTCCTTGAAAACCCTGACATAGAGGCAGAAGCATTGGGTTGAGGGACAAGAAATATGAGATATCTTTATTTGTCTCTGCTATTTAGAAAAAAGAAAGAAAAAGTGTTTTGTATTCTCAGAATGAACACCTTGTAGGTATAAAGTTTTTTAAAAATGATGTTAATATTTTTAATGTTGTTAACAACAGGGTTAATAGCATGCATGGGCCCTTAAGAAAAAGAAAGAAATCTGGAAAGACAATATTGGGGAAAAAAGTATTTTTTTAAGTCTCAACATTATGAAAAGTGACATCCTATTCCTTATCACTATTGCATCAGTGACCCAGATAGAGAGAAAGAAGAAGCAGGAGGTAAAAGAATAGGAGGGGAAAAAGACAGAGACATGTGTAGTTACTTGTTCATTTAACTAGCTTTATCGTACTTTTTACCTTTTAAAATACTTAGCAACTGTCATTTTATTCATCTTCCTCCTGAGCTTGGAGCTTCTGCAGGAAATAACATGTAGGGACAATAAATGGGAGAAAGAAAACAAGAAAAAATAAACTGAAGAGGAAGACCCTCTGGACACATGACTGTGGGACTCTTCGGGGTGGCAATAGCAGGAAGGAACAGCAAGCTGTTGCCCCCACCCCCGTGTCTCCGGAGTGGAGTTCCATCCTGATTAGGAAACCTGGCCGAGATGCTGTGCTTGGTGTGTGGACCCAGTGTATTGATAAATCCTGCTGCTTCCGTCCTTATTTATACTTGCTAACTTGCTAAGTGGCTCCTGGCAAATCACTTAACCTCCCTGAAGTGAGAATACACTTCACTTTATTTGCTTTCTGTAATTCAGTGAGAATGGTGAGATGCAGTGAGAACTCTGAATTCAGAGCTATGTGCCATTTTACAGTTGTCATTACTTAACATCATCATTCATTAAAAACATGTTCAACCACCAAAATGGAAACGAGGGCTACTATTTAGTATAATTCATTAAGCACTCTGCTTAGATATAAAACCTTTTATATTATCCACAGCAGTAGCTGCAAATTTTGCAAGCAACATCTTTTGCCAACATGAACCTTCTCTGGTGGTTACTTGGAATATGGATAGATGTGATTTTTTTTTCTTATTGAGCAATTTTTTCATTATGGCAGCAGTAATCATGAAAATAGGTCAGAGCCCTCTTAGAGTTGGGTTCTTACCCCCCGCCCCAAGAACAGCACTTAAATATTAATAGCATCACTGGGAAAACACGACAGCTATTTCCCTGTTTTCTGTAGCTCAATGACGAGTTGTTCAGCGTGGGCCCCAGTGCTCTTGCCTCATGAATGGACGTGATTGTGAGGAAATGATCTCCTACTAAGGCAAAACGTGACACTGAGAACAAAGGCTGGTTTCTAGCCTGATGTGATGAGCTCACCCCAATGCCCATGTGGGGACTTTGAAGCTCGTCCAGGTGCCAACTTTCTGTGTAGATGACATTCTTGGGGGAGCTTTGGAGACTGAGCAGCAGGCTTTCAAACATCGATCTGCAGTGTATGAATTACAAGGTCAGACGGGGTGAGGTGTCATAATTTCTACTTAGCCTGAGTTTCCTCCAGAGGAGACATATTTCCCTTATCCTGGGCAAAGGGAAACCACAGTATTTTCAATTTAGCCAAACTAATAGGGGCTTTTAAAAAGTCAATTTATATAATTATTCTTTGGGTGAGTATGTCTATAAATAAGAAAGTACCTTTCTCGTTTTCATTATCTACCACACCTTTTGTGAAGCTGTGCTAATGCCTAGGAGAATTACAACCAGGAAACTAGCCTTAGCACAGCCAGTTGAAAGGGGAAAACCTCAAGGAATCATTTTTTGATTCAGGCGATGTCTTGAACCACTTTGAGTGTTGTTTTTTTCTCATTGAATTGACTGATTTGATTTTTTTTTATCATACTCTAATCATAGCTTATCACATTGACTCTGTGGCAAATCCATCCAACTGTTTGTGGATCCAAGTGAAATAAATGGCATCAGTTTTTTTCTCCACTCATAGAGAATTTACAGTCACATGATATATTGTGTGCACAAATAGTTAATTAGGAATATATCAATACAATACACCTGACACTGTGTTGGGTGTTATGCAGATTCAGAACAAGAGTAATTTACATTATAAACTTGTTGGAAAAAAATTATATAATAACCTAAGTCTGCTTGCTACATAGTGGGGAAAAAGGACAGGCTTTGAGTCAGAATTGGGTTTGAATCAAGATTTATTAGCTAGATTATCTTAGGCAAGTTATCTTAGTTGACCTCTGAGTTTCATTTTTCTTACTTGTGAAATGGGTATAATAATACTTACCTTGTAGATAGGTACCTTATAATCAGGATAAAATAAGATATTTTATACAAAACACCCAGCACAAAGTGAACACTCAGTACATCTTACCTACTGTTATGAAGATCTGTACAGTTGGAGGGCTGTCAGGATACAGAGAAGTTTGTCATCTTCATGGGTTGGAGGCATTTGAGAGGAATTGTTAATAAGAATTAGCAGGATGGACATCTGCCTAGAAAGTCCTGCTCTGAAACCAAAGGCCTTCTGCATCCTGGTAGATCTCCAGGCTTTTTTTGTTCTGTTTTGTTTTGTTTTGTTTTTACCTCTTCCTACTTCTTTCCATCCATTCTGAAAACAGCTATTCTCTAAACATGGTTTCTTAAATGCAAGTCTTTTCTTTATATCTGACCTCAACCTTCAAGGATCAGCCTAAATGAAAAGTCCTTGTTTCCCTAACAGGAAATAATCACACCACATCTCTAAATTTTTTTAAGACACATTCCCCACTCCCTCCACACCCCATAGTTCTCTGTTAGACTAAAAACTCCTTAAAGGCAAGGACTAGTGCATCCTTGTATTTGGCACAGTTTCTCAGAAATCACTGATGCCTCTCATAGTACCATGAACAGTTAAGAAACCCAGTTATTGGCTAAATATATCTGTGTGTACCCTCTTGGAAGATGATTTACAAAATTAATCTAATTTTCTGGGGATGATTGTATTTTAAAAATTCTATTAAGTATGAATGATCATGCCTGCTTTTTGAGAAATAACCGACTTCCCAAACATCCACCCATTCTGCAATTTTCCTA